>CM022955.1:45327515-45372332 GCA_012931725.1 Litsea cubeba
AAGCAGCATTCAACGATCATGTGATGCTCAACTCCACAGAGGCCATGTTATACCAATTCTTCTATCTAACTCAAATCCTCTGTTTTGTTTTATGATAGCTCCAAAGCAGCAAAATTTATAACACTCTGGTGACGGCAGCATTAAATTTTGATCATCTCACTTCTATATTCAGATGCACCATACTTGCCATATTATGTCTTTTTTAATCCATTTGACTCAATCACCATGGTCCAAAGTTCCAATTTATCATTCACGTCTTACTTTTCTGACTAATACATACAAAAATTGCAAATTACATACACTATAGAACTCCATCGTAGATATCATTGTTAATTTGTCCATATGCATAGCACTCATAATGAACCCTTGGTGCAAACTATCTTAGAGTGAAAAATCGGATGAGGCCTCACAAATTGTTCTAATGCTCATCACTACTCCATTATAAATGTCTCGTACGATTTTGATATAATTCATAGGGAAGCCTTCTTTCTCCAAAGCTGTCAAATTACTTGTGTCTAGACCGGGTCATACTCACATGCCTTTTCTAGATCAATAAAAATCATGTGCAAATTTGTTCTCAAAAGGAAAATGGCTTCTATAGTGGACCTGTATGGAATGAATCCAAACAGGTTTTCTGAGATACTAGATGCCTGTATCAGAATTTGCTCTATAATTCTCTCCTAGAGCTTCATTTATGGTTCATGAGTTTAATGGACCATAGATGCCAAAATATTGAATATCCTTTACTCTTATAGAAAGAAACAGCTGTACTCTTTCGACCTTCATAACTTATTTTTTCTGTAACCAAAATTTTGTTGAACAATTTGGTTAATCAATCAACTCCAAGATCACCCAACAAAACCAAGAATGTACAGGACTACTGTCTGGACCTAAAGCTCTATTTGTCTTCATTCTGGGCCAAGGTAGACTTTACTTCTAGTCTAGAAATTTAATTGATCACTACTTGATTTGGTTCCATATCATCACTAACTTCACTAGCATACTACGCATTAAAAATGTCTTTCAATATATTTTCCATCTATTAATGACCTTTTCTTTAACCAGAATGCTATCATCTTCTCCTTAATGCACCAAATATTTACAAACTGCCATATGCTTTGTGTCTGCCTTATTAAAAGTTCTCTTTGCACTAAACTTCACAAGTTTGAACCCGAGTTTTCTTTGCTTCATTTTTTTCGGATAATGGCTTTTTTTCTTTTTTTTTGACTCCCCCCAAACCACTTCGGTGAACCGTTTAATACAAGTTGCATTTAATCCCACACATGAGGAGTCATATTTTCGTTCTACCTTTCTCATAGAAATCAAATATAATAATTTTGAATAATATTAATTTTTTTCCAAAACATTTTGAGGTATCAGTTCGAACTCTCATAAGCCAAACAATGCCATGTATTGATGTTCAAGTTAATCTGTCGATACTAAAAGAAAGAAAGATAACCTGGCCCAAATTTTCCAACTTGCTCTGGACAACATCCCTGGAAAACAAAATTGAAAATGAGTACAAAATGAAAACAAAGGACTTGGTCACAACAGGACACAGAAGCTCTTTACAAGCATTCAATGGAGCACAAACATACCATATTATGTCATCAGCTGTGTCATTGGCAATTAAATAGTATACATTCACTGACGTGACCTGACATGAGCCCACACTACTGTTAGAATACGGAGCCATAGCGATGTCGGCAAGCTGTCTATTACAATGGTAAGAAAAAGAATGATGGGTCTTATGATAAGAAGCTGGCATTAGCATTATATGCCTAGCTTGTAACAGTTAGTCATACTTTTTTTTTTCAACAAGGATGGTGTAATATTATTTCAGTCGTACTTTTTTTTCAACGAGGATGGTGTGATAATATTACATAAAAAATGAAGAATAAAATAATATACACAAGTAAAGGTGGAAACGTCAATCAAGAGTATGAACACATAAAGATGATGGCAATGATAACTCTAAGAGGAATCAAAATGCACACAAGATAGCATGATTTAGGAAGTAATGAACAGATGTTAAGTTTCGAAAAAAAAAAACTTATGCCAAGAATAATGTTCCAAAATAATAAGAGCAACCAACTGGCTAAGCAAAGAGCAAATTTTTTGTGCAAGTGCTGGTAGAATAAAATATAATAATATAACTGCATCATTCATTGTGTACTTTATTTCTTGTTAGTTGGTCTTTTTATTTAATTTGTAACTTAGATGCATGACATTGACATTAAGAAGTAGCAATTTGCAGTTTAATTTTTTTGACATTCAAATATATCAGGTTATATGGATAAATCAATCTCCGTACTAATCGCAGATATGATCTTCAGTCACGAAGTACTTCTCCGCAGTGAAATTATAGACCATGATTCTGTTAGATAAGAGTGTCAACTAGTTTGGCCCCTAACTTTCCTATCCTTTCAAGAAAACCCAATATATATATTTTTGCTGTGAAATGACAATCCCTTTCTTTGATCTCACAGCTTTAAGTTCAAGAAAGTATTTCAATGTTCTAAGATACTTCATTTCGACATCTGTACCAAGATGTCTTCAAATCCTTAATTCCCTAATCATCATTGCTTGTGACTACAAGATGACCGTAATGCACAATCATCATTACAATTTTAGCTTCCTTTCTCTTCACAGATACAGTATGATCGGCTTGACATCTTCTGTATCCAAATCAAATCATTACCTCTCTAAACCTGTCAAATCAAGCTTGAGGTGATTGCTGTCAAATCAAGCTTGAGGTGTTTGCTTCAATCCATAGAAAGCCTTCTTGAGTTGACAAACTTTTCCTTCCTGACCTTTCACTATGAAACTTGGTGGTAGAACCATACACACTACTTCTTGCAAGTCTCCAATAAAGCAAGCATTTTTTACATCCAATTGATGCAGTGATCAAGAGAAATTTTCTTCTAAGTATGACTCTTACAGAGTTTATGTAATATCCTGAGTACTTGGGCCTAGGATTGGTCTGCCCAGGTAGTATTTTAGTTAGCTTGGCCCAAGTTATAATGATAATAGAGCCCAAGTTATAATGGAAATAGAGTCCATGTTTTTGTAACTTAGCAAGTATCCCACGTGAGAGAGAGTTTGGGAAAGATTGGAGTTGTAAAACAACTCTAAGAAGGAAGTTTGAAAGGAATAAGAGTTTCCATCTTCCCTTTATATATAGAGAACCAACGACCCTTTATCTTCATTGGAGAAAAGTCTGAGAGCTTTGTGGATTGCAATTTAGGAGAAGGAGATGAAGGCTGCTGATGTCAAGTTCGCATTCAAAGGCGACGATCGTGTATCAAAGGTGAGTGGATCTTTCTAAATACCTTGGATAATTTAATCAGGGATGATTGATGATTTGGCATGCCTCAACTGTTTTCAATGCTTCTGTATTTAGAGATTATCCTCTAATCATGGATTTGGCATAAACTCTATTTAAGTCATGGAAAATCATGTAAGTTCTGATTGGTAGCAGTACAACTCTAATGGAGTTGTTGATTCATGAATTCCCAATACTGGCTACCAGAACCAAATCGTCATTGGAGTAAGCCACAACTGAGGATTGTGGGACCCATCCAAGGACTTGATCTAAGATCAAGACCCTATATCTTGTAGGGGACCCACAGTCGACCCTAGTGATGATGGACTGATGGGAAGTGGGTCCCATCTATTTAGTTTATCTAGAGGCCATAAAATTATCAGGCGTGAATTGAGAACAAAACAGCAGATTGCCGATTTTGATTTGTGGACCCCACAATGTGGTTTGATGATGGATCAGAACCTCACATCTTGTTAGGGACCCCTGGTCGATCATGGTGTAGTTGGGCATCTGGAGTTTGGACCAATGGGACCCACTGTCTAGTAAATTCTAGAAATCTCAGACGTGATTTAGTATGGGATCTGCTTTGAGTTTGTGGACCCCAGTGAAAGATCCAATGATGAATCAGATCCATTGGCATGATACATCAGGCCTGGGTGATCATGACCTAGACGTCTGATCATGGATTAAACCAGTGGGACCCACTGGATTTTGTAATTTGGTGCCTTCAGGCGTGGGACACTTGCTGCTGTGTATTGTGGTATGTACAGGGCTGGATGGGTTCTGTGATTTGGGAGAAAGCCTTAGATTTGATATGCAATTACCATCGTACCCTTTTATCCAAAGTAATTCAGGTTTCGTGTGGTTTTAATTGTATGGACTGTGATGAATTATATGGGCTATGATTAATGTTGTGTGTTGTGGACCACCCCTATGCCAATCAATACCAATTATGATTAGTTGTGGGGCAAACTAGTAAATTGTGCATGTTGGGTCCACACTACTGTTTGTGTATGTTATGAATAATGAATTCTAGTTGCTATGTGATTATGAGATATTGTGCACTGGTCCCAGATTTTGGGATGGTCCCAGTCATGGGATGTTGGACTTGTGTCCGGATGATAGATGGCTTTGGGCCATGGTGGCCGTTATAGCGGCTGGTCCTTAATGGACGTGAGGGGCCATTATGATGGCTGGTCCTTAGTGGACGTGTCTGATAAGACAGGGTTATTGTGACCGGTATACATGTATACGATAAGGCCTTTGAGGCGTGGTGATGTGCATGGGCACGGATTTGTATGTGAAAGAATATTAATAATATTTGATTATTGATTTAGACCTGCTGAATTATGTGATGTTATATTTTATGTGATTTGTGTAGTTAGAAATATTCATTCACCAGTAGTACTGACGTGGTGTTACTCCCTTCAGGTAATCATGCTGCGGGCGAGACAGAGCAGAACGATGTTCAGCACGTAGATTTCAATATGCGTGGCTGACAAGAGAGAACGAGAAAAGACAATTTAGTAGATAAGGGGATTAGCCCTTGCTTAGGAAAAATTATTTAATGTTTTAGTACATTGGATGCAGACAGAACATATTAAAGTTTGAGTATTTATAACTCATTTGATTAAATGAAATTATTATTTGATTTAATTGCCAAATGCTTATGAAAATTATTTGATGAATATATGGTAAATATTACCAAGTTATCACGATCCAGAGATCTGACAGGGCCCCAGAATTTGGGTCGTGACAAAGTGGTATCAGAGCATAAGGTTTTGGGCAATTAAAAGAATTAGCAACCCATAGGCAACGTGGTGAGGACGATGGGGTGTCAACGGTAGAAACTAAAGTAAGATAGGTTGTTATTGATCTTTTGGCTCACAATTTTTCTTTTTGCAGAGGAACTAAGACAATGGCTAACGCTGTGGGAAACGAGAATGAGAACAACAATATTCAGCAGAACAATGGGAGTATGGAAATGCAGGAGTACGCCCGGCAAATGTTTGAAAGTTTTATGAAAGCGTATATGCAGGTTCAAGAACAGATTTCAGCTATTCATCACCTCCAAAGTGAGAATGGCGAGGGAAACAGCAATAACAAAAGGTGGATCAGGGCGAAGGCAAGCAATGATATCGGAGGCAGAAAATCGTGAGAGGGATACTCTATACAAGATATTCAACGAAAATGTCGCCCAAGTGTTTTTGAGGATACCACTAACCCATGGGATATGCGAACAAGTGGGCAGAACATATGGAAGGACATCTTCGAGGTCAGTGGGATGGACTGAAACAACAGAAAGCTATATTAGGCCGCGTTCAAAGCTAGAAAGGCAGTGCGAGGATGTGGTGGACAGCAGCCAAGAGAGTCCTTTAAAAATGGGCAAGAAAGCAAGAGATCACCTGGACCTTCTTCAATCGCGAAGTTATTAAAGATAGTTATACCAGGATCAATATTTGCGGGTCTCATAAGAAGAGAGAGTTTGAAACATTGTGGCAAGTCAACCTTACTGTATCCAAGTATGCTTATCATAGTTCACACCGAACCTGTCACACTTTGCAGAGACATTTAGTGGCTACAGAAAAAGAAAAGATGGAGCGATTTGTTTAATGGCCTGCGACCAGACATTCAGAAAGATGTGAAGCTACACGAGCCGAAGACTTATGCTGAGGCTCTAAAGAAAGCTTTTGTTTCTGAAGAAGCAATTGAAGATATAAAGAGAGAAACCCAACTGGTGACAATAGAGGGCAAATCAGATAATTATAAACACCAATTTCCCAACAAGAAACAGAAAACTGGAACTAAGCCAGTCTGCAACCACTGTGAAGGATTCCATGAAACTAGTAAATGTCGAAAGAAATCTGGAGTGTGCTTCGGCTGTGGAAAAGGAGGTCATAAAGTAAAGGATTGTCCGGAGGCTAGGGAGAGAAATCAGAACAAAAGAAAGGGCGGATGTTTCGGCCGTGGGCAGGAAGGACACCAGGTAAGGACTATCCAAGAAAGCAAGGAAGGAATCAGAACCAGATACAAGGGCAACCTTTTAGGCAAAATCAGCAGGATCGTCAACAGGAGCGTCCACAGAACCAGCATCCCTACCAACAAAATCAGACCTATCAGCACCGAGGAAACCAGCAGAACCCACCTCAAGGACAATATTACAATCAAGGCAGGAATAATCAAGGGGGGAACCAAGTTGGGCAACAACAGAATAGGAGAGTCTTTGCTCTGACCCATCAGGATGCGGAAGCAGCCACTAATGTGGTTGAGGGTATGGTTTTAATTTCCAATCATGAAGCTAGTACTTTATTCGATTATGGTTCAACGCACTCTTTTTTTTCTCATGCTTTTGCTGCTAAGATAGGAAACTCCCCCTCAACTTGACTCATGCATTGGTAGTGTCAACACCCACGGGTGAACACATTTGCACTAGCACCATATTTTATAATTGTATGCTAGAAATTAAACAAGTTCCGATGCCGGCAGACCTGGTAGTGTTGCATATGGATGACTTTGATGTTATTTTGGGAATGGATTGGCTTGCTAGGTATCGGGCTATTTTAGATTGCTTTAATAAAGTAGTTCGGTTTAACCTGGAGGGATTTACTCATGTTAGTTTGATGGGAAAAGGAGACCTGTTCGGTCAAATAGTCATCTCAGCCATCAAAGCCGTGAGCTACTAAGGAGTGGGTGCAAGGCTTTATAGCTTTCATCTCAGAAAGATAAGCAGAAACCAAGATTAGAAAATATTCTTGTTTTAGGGAATTTCCCGATGTATTTTTTGGATGATTGCCTGGGTTACCCCGATTCGAGGAGGTCGATTTTTACTATTGAAGTTACTGCCGGGAACAGCCCCAATTTCTAAAGCACCTTATCGAATGGCTCCTGCGGAACTGAAGGAACTCAAGGATCAATTGGAGGAGTTATTAGACAAAGGAATTTATCCGACCTAGCGTGTCTCCATGGGGAGCACCAGGGCTGTTTGTAAAGAAGAAGGATGGCACCCTGAGAATGTGTATTGATTATAGACAGTTAAATCAGGTGACTATCAAGAACAAGTACCCTCTACCCCGCATCGATGAATTGTTTGACCAACTACAAGGTGCGAAATACTTTTCTAAGATTGATCTCAGATCTGGCTACCATCAGCTAAGAGTGAGGGAGGAAGACATTTCCAAGACGGCATTTCGGACGCGGTATGGTCACTACGAGTTTTTAGTCATGCCTTTCGGTTTGACCAATGCCCCAGCCGCATTCATGGCACTGATGAACCAAGTTTTCCAACCTTATTTGGATAAATTTGTGGTGGTATTTATTGATGATATCTTGATTTACTCTAAGGAATGGCACGAACATGGAGAACATCTGCGTGTCTCCTTACAGCTGTTGAGGAATAACCAGCTTTATGCCAAGCTAAGCAAGTGTGATTTTTGGCTAAAACAAGTCACCTTTTTGGGCCGCATTATTTCAGGAGAAGGACTATCAGTAGATTCTACAAAAATCGAAGCAGTTATGAATTGGAAACGACCTGCAAATGTGTCCGAAGTTCGAAGTTTCTTAGGCTTGGCAGGCTATTATCGACGGTTCGTGCAAGGGTTTTTTACAATTGCCGAGCCACTTACCAGGCTCACAAGGAAAGATGTCCCGTTTATTTGGAATGAGAACTGTGAAGATAGCTTCCGAACTTTGAAAGGTAAACTCACATCGGCACCAATACTTATCTCCCCGCTGGGAGTGAGGATTTGTGATATACTGCGATGCGTCGTTGCAAGGGTTAGGGTGTGTTCTCATGCAGCACGGAAAAGTGATTGCGTACGCTTCAAGACAGTTAAAGGTTCATGAACAAAATTATGCTACGCACGACCTTGAGTTAGCAGCTGTGGTATTTGCATTAAAAATTTGGAGGCACTATCTTTATGGTGAAGAATTTGAAGTATATACCGATCATAAGAGCCTCAAGTAAATGTTTTCTCAGAAGGAGTTGAACTTGAGACAACGAAGATGGATGGAATTTCTCAAGGACTATGATTTCTCTGTCTTTTATCATCCAGGAAAGGCGAATGTAGTAGCTGATGCCTTAAGCAGAAAATCAGCACAGATGGCTTGTTTGACGTCGGAATGGAGATTGCTTGAAGAGATCAAAGACTTGGATGTTAACTTATGGTCTCTTGACAATAAAGTATATTGGGAAGCTTCAAGGTTCAACCCGAATTAATACAAAAAATAAAAGGACCACCAGCGGGACGATAAAGCATTAGGCAGATATCTTTGACAAGATGGACAATAAACCAGATTCTCTATTGTTAGTGGTGTATTATATTTCCGAGGCAGACTCTGTGTACCAAATGCTCGAGAAATCAAAGATGAAATTTTTAAAAGAGGCACATCATACAAGATATACTATCCATCCAGGGAGTACTAAGATGTATCAGAATTTTAAAATTAGATTTTGGTGGGTCGGCATGACAAAATGATGTCACTGAATTTGTCGGCCGTTGTTTTACTTGTCAACAGGTGAAGGCTGATCATTAGGAAGCCGGGAGGATTACTGCAGCCATTGCAATACCCGAATGGAAATGGGAACATATCACTATGGATTTTATTTCCGGATTTTCCTAGAACCTCAAAGCATAATGAAATAATTTGGGTCATTGTGGATAGGTTAACCAAATCAGCACACTTTTTACCACTAAAAGAAAAACTACAATGGAACAACTGGCCAAAACCTATGTTCGGGAAATTGTAAGGTTTACATGGAGTTCCAGCATCAATCGTATCGGACAGAGATACTAGGTTTGTTTCACAATTTTGGAAAAGCTTGCAAAAGGCTATGGGTACCAAACTTGCATTTTAGCACTGCATATCACCCCCAGACAAAACGGACAGACGGAAAGAACAAATCAAACGTTGGAGGACATGCTTCGAGCTTGTGCCATAAATTTCAAAGACAGTTGGGATGAGCAGTTACCACTAGCAGAGTTTTGCTTATAACAATAGCTATCATTCGAGTATTTCAGATGGCTCCTTTTGAGGCCTTATATGGCAGGAGTTGTCGTTCTCCGATTTGTTGGGAGGAAGTGGGCGATCGACGAATTTTAGGCCCTGAATGG
This sequence comes from Litsea cubeba, assembly GCA_012931725.1. NCBI lineage: Eukaryota > Viridiplantae > Streptophyta > Magnoliopsida > Laurales > Lauraceae > Litsea > Litsea cubeba. The sequence goes on from CM022955.1 coordinate 45,336,951, forward strand.
GTGCAAACTTCTACTGAGAATATTAAGAAAATTTGGGATCGATTAAAGATGCTCAGAGTCGCCAGAAGAGTAATGCTGACAAACGCCGACGAGAATTGGAGTACTTATGATGGGGTGACTTCAGTATTCCTAAAGGTCTCTCCAACGAAGGGAGTGATGCTTTTTGGCCAGAAGGGAAAACTCAGCCCGAGATACATTGGACCATTCAAGATTACAGGACGTGTGAGCGATGGGAATGCTTACAAATTGGAGCCTACCATCACAACTAGCTGGAGTTCACAAAGTGTTCATGTGTCAATGCCTGAAGAAATATGACCCAGACCCATCCCATGTACTTAGATATTGTGTCAATTAGATCTACAACCCAATTTATCATATTGAGGAGCGACCTGTTGCATCTTAGACACCAAGGACATGGTGTTACGGCGACGACAGTCCGACTCGTTAAGGTGCTATGGAACACATCATGATCCAAAAGGAGGCTACCTGGGAGCTCTGAGGACGACGTTCAGAGCAAGTATCCACATCTTTTGTCACAGGTATGTTTTTAATTTGGAGGACCAAATTTCCAAAGGAGGGGAGTATGTAATATCCTGAGTACTTGGGCCTAGGATTGGTCTGGCCCGGGTAGTATTTTAGTTAGCTTGGCCCAAGTTATAATGATAATAGAGCCCAAGTTATAATGGAAATAGAGTCCATGTTTTTGTAACTTAGCAAGTATCCCACGTGAGAGAGAGTTTGGGAAAGATTGGAGTTGTAAAACAACTCTAAGAAGGAAGTTTGAAAGGAATAATATTTTCCATCTTCCCTTTTATATAGAGAACCAACGACCCTTTCATCTTCATTGGAGAAAAGTCTGAGAGCTTTGTGAATTGCAATTGAGGAGAAGGAGAGGAAGGCTGCCGATGTCAAGTTCGCATTCAAAGGCGACGATCGTGTATCAAAGGTGAGTGGATCTTTCTAAATACCTTGGATAATTTAATCAGGGATGATTGATGATTTGGCATGCCTCAACTGTTTTCAATGCTTCTGTATTTAGAGATTATCCTGTAATCATGGATTTGGCATAAACTCTATTTAAGTCATGGAAAATCATGTAAGTTCTGATTGGTAGCAGTATACAACTCTAATGGAGTTGTTGATTCATGAATTCCAATACGTTGGCTACGAACCAAATCGTCATTGGAGTAAGCCACAACTGAGGATTGTGGGACCCATCCGAGGACTTGATCTAAGATTAAGACCATATCTTGTAGGGGACCCACAGTCTGTCAATCCAAGCCCAGACCCATTCTGGGCCCAGACTTCATATATTACTTAGTCAAAGCTTCTTAGTTTGTAAAACATAATTTTAGGATCTGATTTGATATTCTTACATGTAATCAGGGATTTCATCCTCTTTATAATGAGAAGAACAGTCGACCAAGGAGGTCACTGCATTAAGCACATCTTGCAGAATTATTTTGATCTCTCTAAATGATATGGTATCAGAGCCTTGATATCTAGATCATTCAAGACATCTTCCATGTCTGGAAGCACTCACTGCATCTCCAATCTGGTGTGGCCCACCTGAGATCTTCTTCATCAACTCAGAGGAACTAGATCCTGTTGGTCGACTAGAATTGCTGGTAATTCTGGTGATTTTTCCGGGATTATTTTCCCATCGAAGTAGGTTTTCCATCGCCATTTGTGGTTTGTCAGATTTCTCGATCTGATTTCATCTCGGCCGTCTAAAATCACGGATCTTGGTTATTTTTGCTGAATCTTCTTCCCTCACTTGCGAAAATATGATGTGTCTTCATCCCCGACCTCTGATCTATCATATGATGATCTGGTGGAGCTTCCGTTTATGGAATCATATTGACAGAATGGTCGTCAGTCAGTTTTAGTGCAGATCTGTGCACTGTTTTCGATGACACTGTCATTATTTGTGCTTATTCTCCATTATCAACCAACTATTATTCACTGGAAGACATTTTCTGCCACCTGATCATCTGTGATCATCCCTGATCATCTCTGATCAGCCGTTGGCCCACCAGCGATCATCCACCTCATATTAGCGAAGCAGCTCATCTTGGTCGACTAGGGGTCTCCTCTTATTTTCTGGACATTTTTTCAAGATTTTGGATCATCAGAGGTAGGGCCCTCTACGTAATTTTTGTGAAAATTCAGGTTTTATCAACCCTGTTTTCATCACAGCCGTCCAAATTTTTGGATTCCTGTGGTTCTGCCTGGGGACCACTTCCATTAGTTGCGGAAAATAGTTCATCTTTTGCATCCCCCACCACTGTGTATCTGCCATGATCCATTGCTGCGGGCAACCGTGGGAATCCACCCTACTGACAACAGGGTCTCTAGGCATTTCTGTTGTGGAATTTTTTTTTCCTGCTACAGTACTGTGAGATATCTGGTACTGTGCTGTGAGTGCTGTGGAGAATATCTGGTAGTGTTTCTGCTGCCTTGGACAATTGCATGTTCTTCTAGCTACAAGCAACTGTTAGATTTCTTTCTGGTCCGGCTTTTCTTCGGCGTTTATTCTGGTGTGCAATGTTCTCTTTGCATGACTCATCATGGAAAAAATCTGAGATTAAAATGGTTCAGTTTGTGATGGACCCAATTATACCTCTGGGCCTTCCAATTTCAAATTTATTTAGAAGGCAAGGAACTCTGGTCATATATTGATGGATCTGAACCCAAGCCGACAGAAGATGATAAGAAGATTTTAGCTTGGAAGACTAAGGATGCTAAAATCAAAACCTGGTTGTTGGGCTCGGTTGCGCCCCATTTTATCCTCAACTTCTGACCTTGTAAAAACTGCCAGGGGAAATGTGGGATTATCTTCAGACGATCTATCAACAAGGCAATGCTGCCCGTCAATTTCAATTGGAACTTGACATTTCTCAGTTCACTCAAGGCACCCAGTCTATTCAGGAGTATTACAATGGTTTTCGCCGACTGTGGTCAGAATATGATGAGATTAAGTTTGCCAAGGCGTCTGATGCACTCCTACCTGAACTCCTTCCCTTACAACAAAGTAGCCATCAGGATCAGTTTCTGATGAAACTTCGTCGGGAGTTTGAGACAGTTCGATCTAACTTAATGAGCAGGGCTTCTCTTCCTAGCTTGGATGACTGTCTTCAGGAGCTTCTACGGGGAAGAAGAACGTCTGTTAACGAAAACTACTCTGGAACAGCAGGGTTCTACTGAGGCTCCGCTTGCCTATGTTGCTACCACAAGACCATCTTCCCAGGATATCAGTAAAGTTCAGTGCCATAACTGCAGGAAATATGGTCACTATGCAAATCAATGCAAGGCAAAAATCTGCCGATATTGTAAGGCAACTGGTCATGTTATTGAAGACTGCCGGAAAAAGAATCGCAATTCTACTTCCCGCAATTATGTGCAGTCCGGCCTTGGTACTTCCACAGTGACGTCAGCTCCTACTGCTTACACAATCACCACTCCACCATATGCATCATCTGACTTCAGTGGTTCTCTGCAATATGATTCCTCCTCCCTGACTGGTTCCTCATCCCAATCTGCGTCCCCAGCTCCTCTCACTCCTGAAATGGTTAACCACATGATCATCAATGCCTTGGCATCCATTAACATCGCAGGTACTGATTCCCCTCTTTCAAATACATGGTACTTAGATTCTGGTGCAAGTAACCATATGACTTCTTCACCCATAACATTACAGAATGTTGTTCCTTACACTGGTCATCTCACTGTTCAAGCTGCCAACGGAGATCATCTCCCCATCACCTCTGTTGGTGATACCCCTGGCCCCTTACCCTTAACCAATGTTTTAGTTTCTCCTCATCTTGCTACCAATTTGGTTTCTGTGGGTCAACTTGTTGAAAATAATTGCAATGTCTCCTTTTCTGCTTCTAGCTGTGTTGTGCAAGACCAGGAGTCGGGAGAAGTGATTGCGAGGGGGCCTAAGCGTGGCAGACTTTTTTCCTTACTAGTGTCTTCCGTTATTGAGAATAAAACTTTCCATCAGTTATTTTGTTTTTTTATTCAGAATAATTCTCGATTGTGGCATAATAGACTTGGTCATCCAAATGCCTCTACTTTGTCTACTTTATTTCAATCTGGATTGTTACATAAACCTATTGACTCTGCTTCTTTTGCATGTGATGCTTGTAAATTAGGAAAGAGTAAAACTTTACCTTTTCCACACTCCACCACACGGAGCACTGCATGTTTTGACTTGATTCACAGTGATGTTTGGGGCATTGCTCCGACCCTTTCCCATAGTCATTTCAAGTACTTTGTCACTTTCATTGATGATTACAGCAGATTTACTTGGATTTATTTGTTGCATTCGAAGTTTGATGTTCTTAATGCATTTAAATTTTTTGTTAACTATGTTGAAAACCAATTTTCTAAATGCATTAAAACTTTGCGCTCAAACTTAGGGGGGGGGGGAGTATGTTTCCAAGGATTTTCAATCTATTCTAAACCATAAAGGAATCATTTCTCAACGTACATGTCCGTATACTCCACAACAAAATGGAGTCGCGGAACGGAAAAACAGGCATCTTCTTGATGTAACTAGAACTCTTCTGATTGAATCATCCGTTCCCCCTCGTTTTTGGACTGAAGCTCTCACCACGGCTATCTATCTCCTTAACTGTCTTCCATCACATTACTATTGCTCATTTCACGCCTCATTTTAAGGTTGTTTGGGTCATCATCCTGTGTTTGATCACCTCCATACATTTGGCTGTGTTTGCTTTGCTCATCTACCTCCCACAGAAAGAACGAAAACTAACAGCACAATCTCGCAGGTGTGCTTTTTTGGGTTATGCAACTAATCAAAAGGTTTTGATCTCCATTGCTCGTCGTATCAGGGTTTCTCGAAATGTTATTTCTTTGAAATCAATATTCTTCCAAACTCACATAGATTGTCCGTCCCCCTCTTCACCAGCTCTCTTACCAGGTTTTTCGGATCAAACCTCTGTTACTAGGTTTAATCCTGCGTTTGTATACCACCGACGGGAGAAACCTCCCATTGCAGATGGCCCTCCCCCTGATCCTCCACCGACAACTGGTTCCGCGCCTACTACTGCTTTACGTCGCTCCTCCAGAACTTCTAGACCGCCAGAGCGATATGGCTTTACCCATACTTCTTTGATGACCACTCTCTCTTCTATCTTTATCCCAAGTTCTTATTTACAGGCTGTCCAACACGATTGCTGGAACCATGCCATGAAGGAGGAATTAGATGCATTAGCTCTGAATCACACCTGGGATATTGTGGAGTGTACTCCGGCAGTTAAGCCCATTGGCTGCAAATGGTTCTACTCGATCAAATTTAAATCTGATGGCTCCTTGGATAGACACAAAGCTAGACTTGTGGCACTCGGAAACAGAGAGGAGTATGGCATTGACTACGAGGAGACATTTGCACCAGTGGCATAATTGACCTCGGTTCGGTTACTTCTCGCCATTGCTGCATCTTAGTCTTGGCCATTATACCAAATGGATGTCAAAAATGCATTTCTCCATGGGGATTTGCACGAAGAAGTCTATATGCGTATACCACAGGGGGTCCCCTCTCCCTCAAGAGGTCTGTCTATCAGTTGCGAAAATCACTTTATGGTCTAAAGCAAGCTCCACAGGCATGGTTCGAAACCTTCAGGGGTCGATTATGCGACAGTGGGTTTACTCAGAGCTCTTATGATCCATCTCTATTTCTGCGCCACACTTCTACAGGGTTACTGTACTTTGGTGTATGTTGACGATATTATTATCACTGGTACGGATGATGGTATGATCAAATCTCTCCAAGCTTCCCTTCGGACTTCCTTTAATATGAAGGATTTGGGTCCTTTGCCATTATTTCTTGAGCTCAGATTGCACACAATCATCAGCCTGTAAATAAGAACTTAGAGGTGCATCAATCTCCCAAAGGTCTTTTTGTTAATCAACACAAATACACATCAGACCTTATCGAGTTGGCCGACCTCCAGGATTCTTCGCCTGTTGATACACCCGTTGAGGTAAATCTCAAACTGAGTAAAGATGATGGAGAGCTTCTTCCTGATCCTCATACATACCGCCGCCTCGTGGGCAGTCTTGTCTATCTCACCATCACTAGACCTGACATATCCTATGTTGTTAATCTTGTGAGCCCGTTCATGACCACTCCTCGACACCCTATGATGCACGGATACTTCAAAATGGGCAACGTATCGTGTCGTATCGTATCCGATACTTCACTTTTTATGTGTAAAATCTGTGTCCTTGCCGTGTCTACGACGTGTCCTTGCCGTATCCATGCCGTATCTGTGCATCATAGTCGACACCTTCATTTGACAGCTGTGAAGCGCATTATCCGTTATCTGCTACGAACTGTTCATCGTGGTTTATATTATCCAAAGGATAATCCTCTTCATCTAACTGCTTATGCGGATGCTGACTGGGCAGGCTGTCAAGACACGCGTCATTCTACTACTGGTTAGTGCATGTACCTTGGCAATTTGCTCATTTCTTGAAAATGCAAGAAACAAGCTCGTGATCCCGGTCTTCTACGGAAGCTGAATATAGGGCAATGTCTTCTGCTTGTTCTGAAGTCTTATGGCTACGGGGCCTTCTTTCGGAACTTGGGTTCACTCAAACCTCTCCTACTCCATTGCATGCCGACAATACTGGGGCTATCAGAATCACTGAAAATCCAGTATTCCATGAGTGTACCAAGCATATTGAAGTTGACTGCCACTTTATTAGGGATGAATTTAAGCGGGATGTCATTAGTCTAACTCATGTCCCTACTGAGTTTCAGTTTGCAGATATCTTCACTAAGGGACTTCCTCGGCCTCGACATCAATTTCTTGTTTCCAAATTGCTGCTTTATGACTCCCCAGCATCAATTTAGGGGGGGGGGGGGTGTCAATCTAAGCCCAGACCCATTCTGGGCCCAGACTTCATATATTACTTAATCAAAGCTTCTTAGTTTGTAAAACATAATTTTAGGATCTGATTTGATATTCTTACATGTAATCAGGGATTTCATCCCCTTTATAATGAGAAGAATAGTCGACCAAGGAGGTCACTGCATTAAGCACATCTCTGCAGAATTATTTTGATCTCTCTAAATGATACAGTCGACCCTAGTGATGATGGACTGATGGGAAGTGGGTCCCATTTATTTAGTTTATCTAGCAGCCATAAAATTATCAGGCGTGAATTGAGAACAAAACAGCAGATTGCCGATTTTGATTTGTGGACCCCACAATGTGGTTTGATGATGGATCAGAACCTCACATCTTGTTAGGGACCCCTGGTCGACCATGGTGTAGTTGGGCATCTGGAGTTTGGACCAGTGGGACCCACTGTCCAGTAAATTCTAGAAATCTCAGACGTGATTTAGTATGGGATCTGTTTTGAGTTTGTGGACCCCAGTGAAAGATCCAATGATGAATCAGATCCATTGGCATGATACATCATCAGGCCTGGGCGACCATGACCTAGATGTCTGATCATGGATTAAACCAGTGGGACCCACTGGATTTTGTAATTTGGTGCCTTTAGGCGTGGGACACTTGCTGCCTGTGTATTGTGTGTATGTACAGGGCTGGATGGGTTCTGTGATTTGGGAGAAAGCCTTAGATTTGATATGCAATTACCATCGTACCCTTTTATCCAAAGTAATTCAGGTTCTGTGTGGTTTTAATTATATGGACTGTGATGAATTATATGGGCTATGATTAATTGGTGTTGTGTGTGTGTGGACCACCCTTATGCCAATCAATACCAATTATGATTAGTTGTGGGGTAGCAACTAGTAAATTGTGCATGGGTTGGGTCCACACTACTGTTTGTGTATGTTATGAATAATGAATTCTAGTTGCTATGTGATTATGAGATATTGTGCACTGGTCCCAGATTTTGGGATGGTCCCAGTCGTGGGATGTTGGACTTGTGTCCGGATGATAGATGGCTTCGGGCCATGGTGGCCGTTATAGCGGCTGGTCCTTAATGGAAGTGAGGGGCCATTATGATGGCTGGTCCTTAGTGGACGTGTCTGATAAGACAGGGTCATTGTGACCGGTATACATGTATACGATAAGGCCTTTGAGGCGTGGTGATGTGCATGGGCACGGATTTGTATGTGAAAGAATATTAATAATATTTGATTATTGATTTAGACCTGCTAAATTATGTGATGTTATATTTAATGTGATTTGTGTAGTTAGGAATATTCATTCACCAGTAGTACTGACGTGGTGTTACCCCCTTCAGGTAATCATGCTGCGGGCGAGACATAGCGGAACGATGTTCAGCACGTAGATTTCAATATGCGTGGCTGACAAGAGAGAACGAGAAAAGACAATTTAGTAGATAAGGGGATTAGCCCATGCTTAGGAAAAATTATTTAATGTTTAGTACATTATGGATGCAGACAGAACATATTAAAGTTTGAGTATTTATAACTCATTTGATTAAATGAAATTATTATTTGATTTAAATGCCAAATGCTTATGAAAATTATTTGATGAATATATGGTAAATATTACCAAGTTATCACGATCCAGAGATCTGACAGGGCCCCAGAATTTGGGTCGTGATAGTTTAATTTAGCAACTGGAGAGGTCCAAAACTATTCAGTTCTATAAGATTGTGTGAACCCTTTCTGCTACAAATCCAGCTTTATACCTCTCAATGATCCATCTGGACTATGTTTCAATGTAAACCACCACTTGCATCCCACAGTTTGTTTCCCTCTCCCTTTAAGTTGTTAATTTCAATGTGTCATTTTCTCAAGTGCCTGCATTTCTTCATTCATAACATCCTTCCCCTTAAGATGAGACAGGGTCTCAGACACACGTAAAGATGTAAGTTCCAGTGATAACTGAGGAATAAAAACATGGAAGGTAGGTGATAAACAATGATAAGAAACAATATTTGGATAGGATGCCGAGGGGCACATGACTCGAACCTTTACATAAAGCAATAGAGAGATCAAGATCAAAAGGATTATTTGACTGGGGGTCAATTTCTAATTGAGGAGGATGGTTCGAGTCCAGGGCTTCAGTGATGATGTGGTGGATGAAAACAATGGTCTAGTTTCTCTATTCTTCAAGAGGATACCTGCACTGATTTTTCTGGTGCTTTTAATGTCTGGTTCTTTTCTGGAAACCTAGAACTCTTGATCATCTTTTTCTTCACTTATAGGGCCTTGATACGATGGAGGGGATACTGACAGAGGCACAGGTACACCTCAGTTTGAATCCCCAAAGGCAAATAAGGAATATCCAAATTACTGTTGCCCCTCTTTTGCCCATTTAGACATTCTTGAGTGAATAAAAAAGAACTTGAAGACCATTTTCCATAACTGCATGCACTCGTAAGTAGAACCAATAGGAAGATCATCCCTCGTACCACTTATTAAATTTCCTCCGCTAACCAATCCTACCAAAACCTCGAGGCTTAGTAGTGGCAGCAGAAATACCTCTCAACACTTCCCATCGAGTGGAACCCCTTCAATGCAAATTTAACAACATACACGTTCCAAAATTTGTCTCATTATTGAATAGAAATGATGAGGGCCATATAGACACGGGGGCACAGCTACATTTGCACATAAATATCATAACATAATAATGTAATATAAAATCATTTTTAAATTAAATTAAGTTAATGAAAAATAATAACTAATGAATTTAGTTTCAAATAAAGAGTTGAATAATAAATAAGGTAGTTATTTTTCAAGTCATTTAAATGATGATCAATTTAACATAGTTGAGAAGGAAAGGAAAATTTAACAATTAATTTTCCCTTTATCCACTTGTTCCGTTGCTAGGCATTGAAGCAGTGACTTTATTTTTCAATTGACCACCTGTAGTACTTGTCCCAACTACAGAGTGAAAGCCAAGGTGCCAGCAACAAGCACACCTGATTTTCAGATGCTTTTTTTTTAAGAAAGATCATGTGTATTTTTGCAGCTTCCATTTTTAAGCCACATAAATATTAACAACCATCTGTACAAGTAGAAGGGTGAGTGATACAAAACTGGTGATACAACCTGCCGGCTCACATATCAATCTCTGGGTAGCTGAGTGAGATGAGACACCCTTGCCACCGGGGTGTCTCGAGTTTCTCCATCTATATAAGTTTCAACTAATAAAAATAAGAAATTGAGAAATACCTAGGGATACCCACATCATTAAAAAAATAAAAAAATTCAAAGTTTAAATGTGCTCATTATTGTAGGGACGAGATTGATTGGGCCTTAGCCAAATTAAGAAAAACAATATCATAACATTTGCTCATTTTGCAGGATGATTGGTATGACCATTTTGCAACTCAAATTGCTAAAACATTGAGGCAAGAATAATTGTTTCATCTTAAGATAGGACCAAAAATGAAAAAATCTACTTTGGATGGCGGAGTTCCGATAAAAAAAATTGAAAAAATAAACATCAATCATGAAGAGGATGGACGGGCTTTAAAAAAAATTAAAAAGAAAACCGGACTGCTCCGAAATCACATTTTAAGCATGCAATGGAGTAGTGTTTAATCCAACAGTATAAGTTTTTCAAACATATCTCAAAATCCATGTTGAGTTAATATGTAAAATTTGACCCATAGCCGTGTCCAAGGATAAAAATAGCGGTAGCGGTAGGCGTAGCGGCTAGTGGCCAAAACCCTATGTAGTGGGCGATACGTAACGGTTGTGGCGATTATAGCGGCGCAGTGGTGTGAATTTTTTAAATGTTAAATTTTTTTTAATCTTGTGTAGCAAACAATTTTGTGTTTTTATTTTTATTTTTTTACTGATTTGGAACGATATATGGGTAAAGACAACCATAGGAAAGGTCATTGAGGAGAAAAAAATAGAAAAAACAGTGTTATAAATTAAAGCTTCTTGGCTCTACCGTAGCGCCGCTATTTTCAACATAGCGTAGCGGCCTCAACCGCTACGGCCGATAATGAGGCCGCTACGTAACTATTTTGAACCATGGCCGTGTCTGGCTTTCTAAAGAGGATGAACAGTCCGGATCATTAAAATAGGGCCCACAGAAGTCCACAATGGCAATTTTTGCACCTGGACTTTTTTGCAAACATCTCGAATTTATGACGAATCAATGGATGAAAACTGATTCCAGAGCCGCGTTTGATCTTTTGAAGAGGATGAACGGTTCAGATTGGCATTTTGGGGCCCATAGAAGCTCCAAATTCAAAACAAGGACTGCTCACAAGTCATGTTTTTGGCACTGTGCATCATGCCTATGAACTGTAACGCAAGAAACCTTCTACCGTCTCATGAGGTGTGAACATTTTGGGCTCAAAACCAGCCCAGTTTCTTAGCATTTCACACCAACACCAAATTTACAGATCTCATCTGTAAAATGACACAACAAATGTAATGGTGTGTAACCATTATGCATGTGGGTCATTTATGTATGTAAATGACTGAAAAGAAATGACCCCTAATGTTGATAGAAGAAAAGAAGTCTAGAATTCAGTCGATCACAGAAACAGGAGGTCGTCGTTGTCACATCGATATCGACAGTGAACTGAAAGATTCAGAATCCTTTTCAAGCTTGAACAACTGATATTTGATCACGAACTAGATCTACAGAGATCATCAACTGTGCTGACCCAGATCTCAAAACAGATCAATGACAGGAAACTGATCGAGGAAGATGATCACAAGGTAATCACTTGCTCTGATAGCATCATGAACATAGCAACAGAATATAATAGAGAAGATTTGAGGAATTGGACAATTGGTCTTGGCACTTATTGTGGGTCGACAGTTGAATTTATAACAAGATGTGCCAATTTAGGCTAAAACTATGAATCAATTATAAACAATCTTAAATAAAAATCTCCTATGATTAACAAATGTACAGAAAATTAGAATCCTCTTAAAATAGAAATTGTGTAATGTCACTTATGCTAACTAATTCCCATGTGGGGATATGGCTAGTATACAAACTGGGCGTACAAGTGGGCTTTGTCAATGGGCCTCTCTTTACTCTTTACACCACATAGGATTCCATGAATCCCAATCACTCTACAATCGAGCCCAAATTAGGGGCCCAGAAATTACAATCAATCTAATTTATAGGAAATCAGCAACCAATCTAATTACAGATCTTTCAAGAGTAGTTTGACCTGCCTATAAGATTTATATGAAATCTTTCAAGAGTAGTTTGACTTGCCTATAAGATTGCACAGATATTGCACATGTGGGTTGTCCCACTATATCTGGGTCCCATTATCACCTACTAACCATTGAAAGAAGAAAAGACATTTGCTGGCTACTCTAACAACAATTGTTTGCACAATAAAAAAAATATGAATGAGAGAACAGAAGTTACAAAATGTTAGAAAATAATAATTTAATAGATGATACATTCCAACATGCAAACAAGGTAAAAATGCAGATGCTTATGAACAACCAACCATAAAATTTTAATTCATTATTACCTGACCAATACGGTGAGCACGGTCTTCTGCTTGAATTAGATCACCAGGAGTCCAAGATAACTCTGCAAAGATGACTGTACTTGCAGCGGTCAAAGTTAGTCCAACACCTCCAGCTTTTATTGAAAGCTGCCCATTGGACAATTGGATGAGGAAATAAGAAGCAATCAAGCAGATACATATTGCACATGTTGCTATAGAGTATAGACATAGTAATCAAAGTCTTATTTATTTATTGTGTGCAGATAACTTTATTAAGAGAACTGTGTTCTCCAAAGTCTATCGTCAAGACCATGGCAGTGGACAAAGAAAACCCACATGATAGATGATTCCAATGTTCTTCATGAAATAATATGTAAAGATAGGAAGAAGAATAAACCAAAGGTGGAGAGAAACCGATACCTCAATGGGAGGCTCGTATGAGATTTTATAATTACACAATACCCAAATCAAGGGGTAATCTAATCAATATACAATCCCTAATTAAGAGTAATCAATCAATTTACAACCTTCATCAAGGATAATCAAATCAATCTATAAATCTACACAAGGAAATAAATAAATAAGAGATAACTCAAGATACAGATATATACAAGCTCTGACGGGCCTTGGGCTGGGCCAAGTGGGCCTAAGTCACATTATTTCTACACTCCCCCTCAAATTGATGTGGTAATGCAGAAAACAACAATTTGCTAGTAAGTTCGTGATGGCGTGGCTTAGGAAGAGCTTTTGTGAAGAAATCTGCCAACTGGTCATGAGTAGAAACATGAGGCAAGGTGATCTTCTCAGTGACAACATGCCGACGGATGAAGTGACAATCAATCTCAATGTACTTCGTCCGTTCATGAAAGACTGGATTATTAGCAATTCTAGTAGCACTGGTATTATCTCCATGAAGAGGTGTAGGCATATTAACAATAATACCAAATTCACAAAGAAGACGGCGGAGCCAGATGATTTCTGCACTTGCAGACGACATTGCCCGATATTCAGCCTCAGCAGAAGATTTGGATACAGTGGTTTGTTTCTTGGACTTCCATGAAATCAGAGAGTCGCCAAGAAACATGCACCAGCCAGTGGTAGAGCGCCGGGAATCAGGGCAACCAGCCCAGTCGGCATCGGCATACGCGGATAAGCGTAGAGAAGTATTAGACGGATAGAAGAGACCATGACTGGGAGTGCCTTTAACATAGCGGAGAATGCGCAAAGCAGCAGCAAAGTGAGGTTTATGAGGATTGCTCATAAATTGGCTAACCGTATGCACCGCATGAGAAATATCAGGGCGAGTCATAGTTAAGTAGAGCAAACTACCAACGATCCGACGGAAAATAGATGGATCATCCATGAGGGGACCATCCTCTGCACTGAGTTTACTATTTAATTCCATTGGCGTATCAACAGTATGAGCATCATCAAGTCTGGCAGAGGTGATCAAATCAGAAGCATATTTACGCTGATGTATCCGAATGCCCGACTTAGCACGCGAAAACTCAAGCCCGAGAAAATATGTGAGAGGACCGAGATCCTTCATTTTAAAGTGGCGAGTGAGATGATGCTTGAGATCCGTAATACCAGAAATATCATAGCCACTGATAATCATATCATCAACATAGACTAAAAGGAATGTGTAACCCTTTGGTGTCCATCTAAGAAAGAGAGAACTATCAGAATGACTCTGACGAAACCCAGCTTGAAGAATAGCGGCTCGGAATTTATCAAACCAAGCCCCGGGAGCCTGGTTAAGTCCATAAAGAGATTTGTGCAATTTGCAAACATGCTGAGGAGGACAAGCATAGCCAGGAGGAGGTTTTAAATAGACAGTCTCTTTCAAGTCGCCATGAAGAAAAGCATTTTTGACATCCATCTGCCACAGAGGCCAATTGCGAGCTGCAGCTACACAAAGAAGAGTACGAACTGTGGTCATTTTAGCCACTGGAGCAAATGTTTTCTCATAATCAATGCCATACTCCTGCTTGTAACCCTGTGCAACCAATCGTGCTTGTAGCGATCCAAACTCCCATCAGAGTTAACCTTGACAGAGAAGATCCACTTACTGCCAATGACAGAGGCTTTGTCAGGTGTCGGTACCAAGTCCCATGTATGGTTTGCCTCAAGAGCCAACAATTCCTCAGTCATAGCATCCTGCCAGTATGCAATCTTCGAAGCCTGTGAATAAGAGGTGGGTTGTAACGACCCGGAATCCGGGGCCCTTCGAATTCCGTGCCGAGACTCGTAAGCATCACACACATAGGTTAAATCAAAGATCACATAAAGATTTAGGCATTTACTAGCTTAAGCAAACTTGTATTAAAAATCCAAATCTAATAAACAAATGTAACATTGACGAATAAAATAAAATAATTGCAATGTCTTCCAAATGAAATACTCTAAACAATCTAATAAATCTATTTCTTCTCCATCTATGTGGCTTCGACGCTCAAGTACGCATCCCAAAGTCTATCTCCCGGTCATCACGGTTTTCCTGAGTTGCTAAGTTCTGGTTACCTGGATTGGGGCAAATCCACAAAAATATCAGTACAATTGAGTGAATAGATATTCTAATCTATTTGCACATTTAAATATATGTTTAGATAAGATTACACAATAAATTAAAATAACGTCCAAAGTCTCATTCAAGCCAAGGTTGGAATATGGTCAAACAAACGACAACCTCCTAGCCACCTGTTAGCACCAGCCCAGAAACCGACCACCAAGGTCCAAAACCATCGACCACGAAGGTCCATCGTATACATGTATACCGGTCACCATGACCCTGTCTCATCAGACACGTCCACTAAGGACCAGCCATCATAATGGCCACTCACGTCCACTAAGGACCAGCCGTTATAACGCCCGGACACCAAGTCCAACATCAACAATCCTCACAAAATCGGCCATACATGCTCGTGGTCTAGGGGTGTCCAAAAGGTTCCTCAAAATCATCGTATCTCAGTTGTCTCATCAAAATATGATATCTAGCATGTCCTCAACATTAGTAATGGGCAAATTCCATAATCAACCCCTTCTCAAATTATGTGGATTTAATATGCCCCAGTCCGAATCAAAATTGGTGCACGAGGTGAGAGAGGTCAATTACATAACTCACCCTTTACAGTTTTGAGGGAAATATTCAATTACCAAATTAATCACGACATATACATATACAAACCACAGAATCTACCATGTGAGATCCCCAAATAACAATGGTATACAACAGGTATCATAATCCACAATATGTTTCAAACCATAATTACTCAAGATACGAAATAGAGAACAACTCCAACAATAAATATAATACCCACAATTGAACAGTCCTTATTTGTAATTTCATAAGGTCTGAAATTTCATAAGGTCTGAAATCCAAGGAATGGTCTCAAATTAATCAAAACAGGCCCAGCTATGAAAAATGATAATTATCAGGCCCTTAACTGTAATTTCAGAAGTCCATCATTAGAGAAATATCTCAAAACAGCATCAGGTTATAATAAGGAACAATAACAGGGTCCAAAATGCATATTTGACAAATCAAGAACTAAAGGATTCAATTCAAACAATGAATAACCAGCCTTTGTTTGCAATTCCAAGAGACTTAGGATTCCATCCATAGCATTCTCCACATTCAAAATTTAATAAAAGTAAGCAAAAGGGTTTAATCATAATTTCTTAAGACTGGGATGACCTCCTTGCAAATTCAGACTTTATATAAAACTGGAAATTTCTACCCAAAACCCTATCTTGATGAATTCCCAAGAAAAAGAGCCTAATCTTAGTTTATTATAAACTACCAGGGCCTATTCCAAATTTTAGAAACTCAAGTAGCCACGATAGGATCCTTACAGAACTCTATTTTCTGTATTCATAGGCCTCACGATTGGTATACTCTGAATGGTTAGATAGTGGGCCCCAATGGTCCAAACCTGATGGACCTAAACTCCATGGTCGCCCATCAGTCCTCTACCCACTGAATGGATCTGATCTCTGATCAGGTGGGCCAGGTGGACTCACTAGAACATGTCGACATTCAGCCCAAAAACTTGCAAATACCGCCTCCCTTCTAACAAATCAATTGGATGGAGACCCAGCTGGGACCCACTCCACATAGGTCCACCACTCATGATGTCGCCCATGGGTCCCCTTCCGGATCTACGGACCTGATTGATCATCAGGTGGGCCATGTGGTCCCACAACCACAAACGTGAAATAGCACAAAAACTGCCTGGGTTCTTGAATTCTGATTTCAGATTTATTTTCTTACAGATTTCCGGTGGATTTGAGTTGAGAAGTCTGCCTAACAATCCTATAAACATTACTCCATAAGTTTGCCAGATTCCTGAGCATTAAAAAGAAGATTTCCAATTCAAATAGAGTATTCTATGGTCGACAGTCACTGTAGCATGATACAAAAAACGTGGAAATCATGTGGATTAATCACATGCATCATGATCTCATCATAAAATTGTATAGCAAGGAATCCAATAGGAATTTTGGAACCACACACAAGTAAACAAGAATTTCTAACCACACACAAGTAAACAAGAATTTCTACTTACGATAAAATAAAATTATACAAGAGCAAGGCCAAAAATTCGAAACCATACAATTAGGTCAGAATCTCTACTCACTTGTTATGGCTGACTAGAACTGATTCTTCCTCCTAATTTCTTCAAGGCTAATACTAAACTAGGCTTTGGGTTGATCAATATATAAAAGCTAGAAGTTAGAACCCTTCCCAAAGTCCTCTTTCTAATTTATTATTTCCTTCTCACATGTCAATCCTATTCCAAACAATACTAGGAGTCTATGGTATAACCAACACAAGTCCCATTCGAATTCCTCCATCAAATTATGGGTCCCAATAAATCTAAATAAAATTAAGATAATTAAATATTAAATATCAGAAAATAATCTAGCCCTTATATTGGGCTCGGGGTATTACATGGGTATAGGAGCACTATCCAAAGAAGTAAAAAGAACAGGGAAGCCATATCTGTCAGGAGCAACCGAAGGACGACTAGATCGTCGCAGGGGTTGGATATTAGTAGAGGAAGTATTAATACCTGAGGGTACAGGAGGCAGCATGGGAATAGGATCGGGAGAAGGAGGCCCCACAGGAGGAGTCTTGTTTCGCCGGACATAGACATTGGTAATTGGTGGTTTGGAAGAAGTTGTCACAGGGAAGTGTGGCAAATAAGAGACAGCAACAGGATGAGTTTGGAGACGCAAAGAAAAGAAGGGAATGTGTTCTAAAAAGATCACATTACGAGATATCCACATGCGTTTCTCAGAGGGATCATAACATAGAAATCCCTTGTGTTCAGAACTGTAACCTAGGAAGAGACATTTGGCAGCCTGGGGTGACAACTTAGTGCGTTCTGTAGGTGGAAGATGGACAAAGCATAAACAACCAAGAACACGCAAGTGAGAATATGAAGGTTTATGGCTAAAAAGAGCTTCATATGGAGTAATCTTTCCTAGAACGGAGCTAGGATGACGATTGATGAGATACACAGCGGTATGAGCAGCATCACACCAAAATGTGGGAGGAACTAAGGATTCAAGAAGGAGAGTACGAACAGTTGCAAGAATATGCCTGTTCTTTCTCTCAGCAACACCATTTTGTTGTGGAGTATGTGGGCATGATTTTTGGTGAATAATGCCTTTAGCAGAAAGGAAGGTAGAAAATTCATGGGACATGTATTCTCCGCCGGAGTCAGACCTGAGAATTTTGATATCTTTTTGAAATTGTGTGTGAACCATATTATAAAACTTTTGGAAAAGAGAAAAGACCTCAGATTTGAAGCGCATGAAATAAGTCCATGTGAATCGAGAATGATCATCAATAAAAGTCACATAATACTTAAAACCTGCCTACTTAATGTGGGTGCAATGCCCCACACATCAGTGTAAATGATATCAAAAGAAGATGACGCACGGGAATGATGAATGGGAAAAGGTAAAATATGACTTTTACTTAAACAACATGTAGCACACTTAGATTGAAGAAAAGAGGACATCATTTTATTATCAACAGTGGAATCTAAACAGCCAATTTTAAACAAAGAAAATAAATAAGCATTATTCACATGACCAAGACGACTATGCCAGATAGTCCACAAGTTATTAAAATGAGAAGAAGAAGAAGAAAAGAGGGAATGATGTCCAATGTCCAGCAAAAACAGTCGACCATGTTTACTCCCCGTCACGATCACCTTCCCAGTGTGCCGCTCCTGTATGACACAACCAGTGGAAGAAAATTTAATATGGTACCCATCATCAATCAGTTGGCCTACAGAAAGTAAATTTGCTGATAACTTGGGAACAAAGTAAACATTGGAAAGGTGGAGGGATTTGCCAGAGACACTAGATAAAGTAATGGTACCAATTCCCGAAATGAGTAATTGGTCGCCATTAGCAGTAGTTATTTTGTCTTTGCCAGTATAAGGGTGAGAAGCTGTAAAACTATGTTCCACAGAGGTCATGTGGTTTGAGGCCCCTGAATCTAGAAACCAGGTGGATGGGGTAATGTAGGATGACCTAGAGATTGAAGAATGGAAAGCAGGAAATGCAAGAGGAGTTTGGTACCGACCACCAGAAAAACCCATGGATGCATATGCAAAAGTCACCGTGCTCTGAATCAGGTCTTGAATCTGGGCTGGAGTCATGGATACAGTCCCGGAAGAAGTGCTGCCTGTGTCAGGGAGAGGTGCTTGAGCTTGGAACGCAGCAGGAGTATGTTGTCTGGATGCAGTGGGAGGATGTTGCTTTTCCTGGGGTCCATTCTTCCTTTGTAAACTACGACAATCATCAATGAGATGACCAGAGCGTTTGCAATATCTGCAAATCAATTTCTTTCGACAGTTCTTGGCTAGATGACCAAAGCCTTTGCATTCATAGCATTGAGTAGGCTTCTGATTGGGGGCTGCTAGAAGAGCAGTCTCAGCCTGAAGAGGAGCCTTTGGGTTTTCAAAGATAACGTGCTGAGAGTTAAGGCGAAGTTCTTCTCTAAGGACTTCTTGGAGGCATGTGTCCAGATTGGCTGTGACTTCTCTATTCATAAGAGCTGAACGGACAGATTCGAATTCTGGTCTGAGATTCATAAGAAACTGACTAATGTGAGTTTTCTCTTGTAATTTAAGCGCCTCCGTCAGAAACCCAACATATACGGACTGGATTATCATAGCATCCCTCTCAGTCCATAATGTGAGAAATCCATTATAGTATTCTTGCACAGTTTTATCACCTTGACTGAATTTCGCAATTTCAC
Organism: Litsea cubeba; assembly: GCA_012931725.1. NCBI lineage: Eukaryota > Viridiplantae > Streptophyta > Magnoliopsida > Laurales > Lauraceae > Litsea > Litsea cubeba. Next base: position 45,356,662 of record CM022955.1, read on the forward strand.
TATCGAGTTGAAATTTGCGAGCTTTATTGGTTTGATGATAAACATTCTTTAGATGACCCCACATATCAGAGGCAGCAGCATATGCTTGAAGAGCAATGGCAAGAGAAGGATCAATGGAGTTAAGAATCCAAGTGATAACCTTAGCATTTTCTTTAGACCAGGTAGCTAAAGCTTTGGTGTCAGTAGTTGTAGTAGGTTTAGTTATCGAGCCGTCAAGATAACCAAACAATCCTTGGCCTTCAACGAAATTCTTCAGATGAAATGACCAAGCCATGTAATTATTTCCATTGAATTTAATGGGAATAACATCATACTTGTCCATATTAAAGAAGCGGCAGCAAAATGAAACAACAGCAACCAACCAAGGATAGAAAACAACTACAGAATAGCAAGATGCACACAGAAATGAAATAGATAAGCAGCAGGAGAGGATAGCTGCTAATACAGCACAGAAGAGCACACACAGCCAGCTATCAGCACAAAATCCAGCACAAAAGAGCAACAGCACAGAAGAATCCAGCACAGACAGCAAGCCCGCAGCATAAAATGCTCAAAATCCAGCACAGACAGCCCCAGGCGACCTAGATGCTGATGGCAGATGAGGTACGTGGACCCCACAATCTGATCTATGCACAGATCAGATAGAAAAGACTGGAAGAATGCCAAAAGTCCTACCTCCAGTCCAAGTTTGATGAAGATCGGACACAGATCCACAATATTGGACGGTTGTGATAAAAACAATCTTGTAGAAAGAATATCAAAACCGACAGAGGAAAAAGGGATAAAAAATACCTCAAATGAAGAAGAAAAATTCCATAAAAATCATTATAATTCCCAGAATAATCAGCCGACCAACACAAGGTGGACAGTTTGTAGGTTCTTGATCATCGAATGTAAGCAGCAGTGAAGCAGAGTGAAAAAACGCACGACACGTCCATCTCGTCAGTGAGTCGATTTGTACACAGATTTGATTGGAGGATCAGTGAGCAGATCAGAGGTGGGGATGGAAGGACAAGCTATTTTCGCAACTCCAGGCCAAAGTTTCACTCAAATCGGATCAAAATCCACAAATTTGGACGGTTTTGATGAAAACAGAGGCAAGAAATAGAAATATCACAAATGTTGCTGGAAACCTCACCTCTGATGGGATAAAAAATCCAGAAAAATGCTCATAAATCCCAGCAATGTTGGTCGACCAGGATGGAGGTGTTTTTGAGAGATGTTGAAGATGATCTGAAGTGGGCCACGTCTTGATCAGGGATGATCAGACACTATTAGGGATGATCAGACACAATCAGGAAGAAGATCCAAGTCAGGGAGAATGACTGAATCAATTTGAGAAGGTAACTATAGCTCTGATACCATGAAATAATATGTAAAGATAGGAAGAAGAATAAACCAAAGGTGGAGAGAAACCGATACCTCAATGGGAGGCTCGTATGAGATTTTATAATTACACAATACCCAAATCAAGGGTAATCTAATCAATATACAATCCCTAATTAAGAGTAATCAAATCAATTTACAACCTTCATCAAGGATAATCAAATCAATCTATAAATCTATACAAAGAAATAAATAAATAAGAGATAACTCAAGATACAGATATATACAAGCTCTGACGGGCCTTGGGCTGGGCCAAGTGGGCCTAAGTCACATTATTTCTACACTTCACAATGGCATATGCCTATTCATTTCCATGTCAAGAGGATACAAAGGAAAAAGGCTCCCATGAGAACTTCTAAATCTTTCATTTCACTGAGAAAAATAAGTTCCAACAATAACCAAAAATAGTCATCAAACTTTCTCAACCTCAATTTGGATGCTGGAGTAGATGGCCCAATCAATGAGGATTCTGTATTAGATCAATCCCTCAAATATTAGATCGAATTGATTTTTCAAAAGGGTTCTTGATCTGATTTTCTAAGCTTCCGATCAAGCGGATTGGGTCAAAACATAAATTGGATGGTTAAGATGGGTCCAAAATTAATGTAAATGTTCTGAATTGATTAGGAAACCAAATTAGATTATTCAAGCCCCATTTGCATTGGCCAATAGCCAATAAAGTTCCAAATATTTATTAAAGCTTACTGTTGGGGATTTCATAAAACAAACAGTTACAGAGGCATTTTCACAATTCTGGAATGATGCAGGGCCTTAAATGGATCAAAACCTGACTTGAACTTAACCTGGCCCAGTCCAGAAAAATTACAGCAAATTGTCAGTTGATTAGGCCACTCAATACTAGGGGTGTTCATGGGACGGGTTGGGCTTGGCTGAGGTATATCCCGGCCTGGCCCGGCCCGATTTCTAAAATATAGGTCCAAGTCCGGCCCAATCCCATCCCGTCTGAAAATGAGTAAGCCCAAGCCCATCCCGAGTTTCCTTTAAAAAACAATATAAAAAGGGCTTGATTGTACAGTTGTAAGGTTCAGCTCAAGTGGTTGTCTCTCATGTATGTGTGAGATGGAAGGTGTTCGAGTCCCCTCTCTATTACTCTCTAGTAATATTTTATATATTCGGGCCGGTTCGGACTTCAGGCTCTCGGACCGTCCCAGTCCATGAACACCCCTAGTCAATCTGGCCATTATGGGGTCCAAATCCAGCAAGTAAACCAACTACATGTTTTGCCCAGTCTGTCCATCCGGCAGGTCCATCTAGATAAGTTGGTAAGCCATGTCGGCCTCAGCAGGTTTTGGCTCCAACAGTTCAGGACACCCAGACATAACCAAATTTTAAATTTCGAATTCAAATTCATTTGTTTAATTAATTTTGGTATGGATAAGATCCCTAAGATTAACATAGGGAAGTTTGGAAAAGTAATTTGATTTCTCTCTAATGATTGAAGAGCATTACAAATAGTGACGATTGTAAGCAAGTTCGAGTATTGCAGAATTTTGAATGAAAGTTTATTTCCTTTTATTCTCGTCTCCCTAGATTGAATGAATGTCCATTGGATTGAAGGTTTCAGCGGATTTATAGCCATTTGGATACGTTAATATGCTACTTTCTCCTTGTAACTGGGTAGGTATGCTTTTTGACTGAGGGTTTTGGGATTTGGATTCACAAATGATCGGGAAATCATTTCCTTGGCTGCATCAAATTCTAAATGCATACCACGGTTGTAATACCCCAGATCCCGATTCAAGGGCTAGAATATTTTTCTATATTTATACATTTAACTTTCTTGATTTCCTGTAATTATTGGATATTAATTATATCTTGGAGATATATAATATATTTTTTTTGTGGTGATGTAAGTAATAATTAATTAGATGTTAATTTCTTTCTCTCAATTATTTGATTAAGGTTAGTGAACCCTTTGAAGTAGAATTTATAGCAGTAGAAAGACCCAAAAACTTAGGACCACTAGGATTCTTGTACTCTTAAGACTTGGGATGGGACCCATGAGTTGTATTAAAGGAAAGGGGAGAGAGGCTTGAGACACAATCCTGAAAGGACTTGGGAAGTGCATATGTTTCCTAATGGGACTACTACACTCGCCAATTTCATACTATTATAAACCTATCAAATCCAAGTTTTCTCCACTCGACATCTCTCCCTCCCACTTACCTCTTACATCCCTTTTCTTTAAGCCCTAGTTCTTCAACTAAGAAGCTAGAAAAAGTTAGAAGAGTACTTGAACGAACTAAAAGAGGAAGGGAAGAATCAGCCCCTCGCGGCTAGCCTATTTCAGATGAGTAGAAATTCTAATCTATGTGTGTATGGTTCCAAATTCCTAGTTTCTACCTCTGGATTCTTTGCTACTCAGTTTTATGATGAGGTTATGATATAGATGATTAATCCAATTGATTTTCCAAACTTTTGTATGATGCTACAGTGACTGTAGAACATAGAATCCTTTGATTGAGTTTGAAATCCTCTTCAAGGATCAAAATAGCAGTTGTGGCGGCGTAACGGCCAGTGACCAAAATGCTACGTAGCAGCTGATACATAGTGGCAGCGGCAATACGTAGTGGCGTAGCGGTGTGAATCGAAAAGGTCGTCAAGAAATTTTGACAAAAAAAATCCAAAATATTGAAAAATGTTAGAATTTGATACTTTTTCTATAATAACTGAGATAGAGGGGTGTAGCGGTCCCTTCAATGCATAGAAACTATGTATCCATGAATGATAATTAAAACAACAATATTGATCTAATTTTCTTCATGTATTCATGTTGGTTAGCCATACTAAGTTAGATTCTATCATGCATTTCTAAATTCATAATTCAATTAAGCAATTTAGTACAACTCTATATAACAAAGGATATATAAATTATAAAATAATGCTTAAATAAAGTTTAAAGTTCAGATTTAAAGTTCAAACAAAATAACAAATTACCTTTTATCAAAACAAACAATGTGTTTTTGTTGAGTGTAGAGAAAAGAATACCTCTACCAAAGGGGGTGTCTAATAGGATGTACCTAGAAAAGAGTCCTCGAGAAGAACTCTCTGTATCAACCGTAATTTGGCGAGATCGTGTGTTTTTTGGTGTTCTTTTAAGCATAGAAAGGTAAAAGAGTTCCGTAGAAATTTTATTTGGAGAGAAGAAAGAAATAAGTCGTATTATGCATTTTATTATTTTTTATTTTTTTGGAAAATAGGAATCTATCTCACCCCGTAGTGGCTACTACAGATGTGAGCGGCATGATCCTCTTTTTAATACTTAGGAATCTTGCAAATCTATATATTACCGTTTATAGGATTATCAAGTAGCCTTTTTCAACTAAAATCCACCAGAAATTGGTGAAGAATCCAATTTGAAATTGGATTTTCCAGAACCCAGTGGCTTTTTACGAATTGGGTTGCGGGGCCCAGGTGGGCCACTCGATGCCAAATCTGACCCATGGATCTGATAGTAGACTAATTGGAGACCCATGTGGTGTAGGGCCATAGTGGATTGGACTCAGTTGGACTCATCATCCAACTGACCCAAAATACTTCCAGTTGAGGAATTAGAAGTCCTGGAAATTGCACGACAGTCCCTGTTATTCTTCCTTATCTTGATTTGGAACTGCTCTGAGTTGTTTCTTAAATTCTAGACTTCTGAAATTCACAATTAGGACGCTGTAATTTCCTAGTTTTACTGCTGAACCTGTTTGGTCATTTCCTTTAGTATAGATAATCTGGAAATTATAAGAAAGGACCTGCTTTTCCTTATTATTATATTTGAAACTATTTTTAAGTATTTCTTTGGTTCCCGACTTTCTGAAATTACAATTAAGGGCTGGTCTATCATTGTTAGTATATCTAAAGAATGTTGGAGTTGTTTTCTTTAGTTCTTAATTTTCTAGAAATTGTATTTAGGACCCTCATACTCGATTAAATATAGTTTGAAACATATTTGTGGATTATGATACATATTATGTGCCATTATGTTTGGGGATTTCCCACGCTATTTATTATTCCATTGGTAGTTTATATGATTTGTTTTATATTATCCCATCTATAATTGGATTACGACATCAAAATCCGTAAGAGCTGGTCATGTAAGCAACCCTACCCACGAATCAGGTACCAATTAAGATACAGTTAGGGCAACAAAAAAAAATCCGGAATGTGCGAGGAACTGGTTACAGAAACCAACCCCTGCAGAGATTGGGGATGTCAATGAGAACTATTTCTGAATCCAAGCCTAAAATTGTAAAATTTATCTAATGTGATAAATAAGGTGACTTTGTTTGGAGGATCCGTAAGAGCTGGTCATGTAAGCAACCCTACCCACGAATCGGGTACCAATTAAGATACGGTTAGGACAACAAAAAAAATCCGGAATGTGCGAGGGACTGGTTACAGAAACCAACCCCTGCAGAGATTGAGGATGTCAATGAGAACTATTTCTGAATCCAAGCCTAAAATTGTAAAATTTATCGAATGTGATAAATAAGGTGACTTTGTTTGGAGGAACCCTTGGGACACCCCCTAGACCGCTAGCACTGTATAGGATGACGTCCCCATACAAATGGCCAGCTTTGGTAGATTTGTTGACTTTGGACAGTTTTGAGAGACTTTGATTCATTGGTACCATTTTGATGACTTTGGACCTTGTGTCAATTTGTTTTAGACCCATGTTGGTCATTTCGTAAGATGCATAAAAAGGCATTTGAAGAATATTTTGGAAGTACGATTTTGTTATATTTGGCATCGTTGAGGTGCTTTGAGCTTTGGGTATGTGCTACCAAGTGGTTAGAAGGTTGTTGTTAGATTAGACCTGATTCACCATGCCTTGCCCATGAGTGAGACCGTTGGATGTGTAAAGAAATAGGCCAACAGGTCAAACCGACCTAATGGGTCAGCTCGACCCATGTTCTGGGTCAGCCCCTGAATGAGTTGTCAATAGATTAGATAGATACTAATCTCTTTAGTTAAGGCTGTAATCTTGTAATTAGATTCTAGTTACCTTAACATTTCCTGTAATCTTGTAATTAGATCCTCTAATCTAGGCAATACTGTGTTATATAAGGATTCATCGTCAATACAAATATATAAAATTCTCTTGCAAACTTTCTCTCTTGTATGCTTCTAGTTTGTGTTCTAGATACTTTCACATGGTATCAGAGCCCATCGATCTGTTCATCCAAGCATAAGAGTAGTCCTGATCAATTGATAAGAGACACTGTGTTCGGCTATGAGAAGCACTGCACTACTGTGATCAAAGGTGGCCCATCTGTTGATGATCATTCTATATCAGAGAAATCTCCCCATTCTGGTCGTCTATTTATCCTAGGAGTTCTGCATATTTTTTCGAGATTTTTTTATCACCTGAGGTAGGTCATTCTCCCTGTTTTGCACTTATCTCACTTGAGCAAATAGTTTTCATCAAAACCGTTCAAATTTCTGGTTTCTCAAGATTTCATCAAACTTCCACCTAGAGGAGTTACGGATTTTTGAGGCAAAGATCACTGTGTGATCTGATCATCCAGCTGATCATCCAGTGGGGCCCACAGATCAGATCTATGCTCCAAATCAAGGTCGCCTGGGCCATTTTTTTTTTTTTTTGACCTTTTTGGACTATTTTGGATCTGTTTGCTTCCTGTGATTGTGATTCTTCATCTGATCATTCAGTGGGATCCCTAGCACTCATCTGTGCTTATATTATAGTCACCTGGACCTTCCTTATTGGAAAATTTCAAATCTGGTTAGTTGTTGTGGCTGAATTTCAAATCTGACTTCACTTCTGGGGCTGGATTTCTCATATATTCAGTCTTGAGCAATTTGTTTTGTTACAATGTCTTCTGATCGAACTGTATCGGGAATTACTGTCAAACTTGATGGCACAAATTATCCCTATTGGTCCCATCTCATGCAAAATTTCCTCAAAGGTCAAAAACTGTGGAAATATGTTGCTCAACAGATCCCTACACCAGATAGTAAGGACGATACGTATGAGAAATGGGAAGCTTCCGTCGTGAAAATAAATTCTTGGATTGCCAATTCCGTCACTCCATCTATTGGAAATCAATTGGCAAAATTTAATTATCCTAAGGCTGCTTGGGATTATTTAGCACGATTATATACCCAGTCTAATGCTGCTCGCCGGTATCAGTTAGAATCAGAAATAAAAAATGCAGACCAAGGAAATGACTCCATTCATGATTTCTTCATCAAAATGACTGCCTTATGGGATCAACTGGCTCTAATGGAACCCACTTTTAAAACAACTGATGATGCTCACACCTTTGAAGTCTATAGGCAGCAGACTCGCCTGGTTCAGTTCCTTATGGCCCTCCGCCCTGATTTTGAACATGTTCGTGGTCAGTTATTACATCGGTCACCCCTGCCTTTTGTTGATACGGCACTCTCGGAACTTCTAGCAGAAGAGCAAACTCAACTTTCTCTTACAAGGAAGAAACATGTGGCACCCACACATGTACTGTCAGCAAATGTTAGTACCCCACAGAATGATCGATCTTTTCCATCTGGTACCAATGACTTTTGGAATTATTGTAAGAAGAAAGGACACTGGAAACGGGACTGCCCAACCAGACCTCAAAGGCCAAATAATAAGAACAAACAATCTGGTCAACAAACCCATCGTGGTCCCATGCAATCTTATCCACAGCGACCCCATGCCGCCAATGTTACTGAAGATGATAGTTTTGTGCCTCCGCAAATGGATCTTACATCTCAGATTCAGGCTATGGTTGATGAGCGCATGCAACAGTTGTTTCTGGCTTCCTCCACTGGTTCTGCTTCTCAGATGGCCACTACACCTTCAGCCTCTGGTTCTGCCATGACCATTTCTGGTCCGTCAGGTACTCTTGATTCTACATGGATTTTTAATTCTGGTGCATCCTATCATATGACAAATGACGTTTCCAAACTTCATAATTGTTATACCCCTGCAAGCTCTCTCACCATCCATACAGCTGATGCCACTCCTCTCCCAGTCTCCCTTATTGGCTCCATTTCAAATAAGTTGATCTCTCTCACTAATGTTTTGTGTGTTCCTCACCTGTCTATCAACTTAATCTCTGTTAGTCAATTGACTTCGTCTGGATTTCTTGTCTCATTTTCTTCTACTGGTTGTTCTGTGCAGGATCTGCGCATCGGGAGACAGATTGGGACTGGCCTTAGGTCAGGAGGACTTTACTATCTCCACTCGCTGCATCTTCCATCATCCAGAATATCCCCTGCCGCACTCGTTTCATCTACATCACCCTTTGCCCTTTGGCACTCTCGTTTAGGCCATTTATCTTTAAATAAAATGAAGTTTTATTTTCTAGTGGTGTATTTGGAAACATTTTTGTATCAGACATTTCTACATGTTTTGGTTGACATTTTGGTAAACAACATGCTTTCCCTTATAATAAAAGCACTTCTTTTACTACTGCTCCTTTCGCTTTGCTGCATTCTGATGTCTGGGGACCTGCCTCTCAGCCAACGAAAGGAGGTTCCATTTATTATGTGCTGTTTATTGATGATTTCACTAGATATACTTGGTTGTATTTAATGAAAAACCGTTCTGAGTTATACACTATCTACACTACTTTCTCTACCATGGTTTCCACTCAATTTAACACGAGGATTAAAATATTCAGGTCTGACTCCGAGGGAGAATACATGTCCGACAAATTCCGTTCTTACCTGACCAGTCAAGGGACTCTAGCTCAATTATCATGTCCTGCCACACCACAGCAAAATGGTGTAGCAGAACGGAAACACAGACATATACTAGAAACTGTTAGATCCTTGATTTATTCCTTACATGTTCCTCTGCAATTTTGGAGAGAAGCAGTCCTGACTGCAATCTATCTGATTAACAGAACACCATCCTCTGTATTATCTGGCACATCTCCCTATGAAAAATTGTTCTCCTGTAAACCTGACTTGTCCTATCTCAAAGTTTTTGGCTGCACCTGCTTTGTTCTGTTACATGACAATGAGATAACCAAACTTTCCCCAAAATCCACTGTCTGTGTTTTCTTAGGGTATGGCATCGAACAGAAAGGCTATCGATGCTATGATCCTAAAACCAATAGGTTACGGGTCTCTCGTAATGTCACCTTCTTGGAACATATACCTTTCTATACATTACCTACACAATCCCCTTCTCCTGAGCAACCTACGGTTTATCCTCTTGATCCTTTTCCAGACCTGTTTCCTTCCGATACCCCTTCCCCTCCACCCCTATAGGTATATCATCGTCGGCCCAAACCTCCGTCTGCCCCTTCAGACTCTGCAGCCCCACCTCCTCCTTCTGATCATGGGCCTATCTCCTCTGCTCCAGATGTTCAGGATCCTCCTCAAACTCAAACGTATCCAGTGCGTACCAGAATCCCTCCCTCAAGATTTGGCTTTGTTTGTACTGATCATTTTACTCCATCATATAAGTCCTTCCTTGCAGCTATTCATACCTTGGCAGAACCACAATCCTATAAGGAGGCCATTGCTCATCCGAACTGGAGGTCTGCCATCGCAAAAGAACTTGCAGCTCTGCAGAAAACTCAAATATGGGATCTTGTTCCTCTTCCCTCCGGGAAATGGGCTATCGGCTGCAAATGGATATTTAAGATCAAGACCAAATATTTGGTGGCATCAAAATTGACATAGAGAATGGGTGATAATCCTTGGCTCATACATCATTCAACACCATATAAGTGAGAAGCATTGTAAGGATTCCTGAGTAATCTATGTTACAAACAGAGAAACCGACACAAACAAAATAGAAAGAAGAGCAGAGATATATATATATATATATATATTTGCTATCTGAGGGTTCCCAACCATTTTGGGCTAGACTAATCTATCGGCCCAGAGGGAAGCCGGGTAAACTCCCCTGTAGCCCCAGTGTGTAGTGCAGTTTCGAACATTCAACCTCCGGGTGTAAACCGTGATCCTAGGCCAACTAAGCAACCCCTTGGGGTTAAAAATTTGGATCATTTCTTGATTTGTGCGTGCCATCCTTGCACAGGGGCCATGATAATCCTCTTTGTATCGTTCCAATTTTATCAGATGTCTCCGAAGAGACGAATAGACATATTATACACATTACACATGTTGGGCATTTTACTGTAAGTAAATTCTGAACTTCAAGGGTATCCTAACTTTCATTCAGCCAATTTTTTTAGTCTTTCCATGTCAAAAATTCAACCACAAACAAATCTAAAAAAAAAAAACTCCATCCATATCTCTTCATTGGAAACAAATAGCTAAGTAAAGGTTCTCAGCCTCCTTGGATTGTTACCAAATAAATAAATGGCTCCCCGCTCCCTTGGATGGTTAAAAAAAAAAAAGGGGTCCCAGCCCCCTTGGATGGTAAAAAAAGGGGTCCTAGCGCCCTTGAATGGTTTAAAAAAAAAAAAAACAAAAACAAAGGTCTCATTCACCTTGGATGAATATAAACAAGAGGATTTAACTGGAAAAAACACTTAATGCACACGTGTGTCGCGATCAAACACTTTAGATAGTGGTGCACCAATTAGAGCAATTGGGCCGAATTTTCTTTTTTTTTTTCTTTTTACCTATTGGGTACATCGTCGGCGCCGATCTTATTTACATGCATAAGGTTGGTGCCTACCCTGTCCACGAACCCTATTAGGGCTCGAAACCCTGTTTCTTCTCATTCTTTTCTTCTCTTTCCAGTATACCCCGACGCCGACCGACCTTGGACGAGTGCTCTTGCGTGGTAGCTACCATTTCCACTTGCACCAGGCTTTAAACTTCCTCCTCAACCGAATCTCTTTGCTCCTGATCTGTTTTTCCATCTTTTGTTTTTCTCCATCTTGACTGCAGAGGTATCTATCTCCTTTCATTTTTGAATCTTTCTCTAGGTTTTTGTATTTTCCTTCCTTTTGGTTCTCCCATCATCCCGCATTCGATATTGAAGTGCATGGTACATGAGCTTCAACGTTGTTGTGGGATTTGTAGATTGTCCGTATGAATGGAATATGGTTTGTAGGATTCCGAATTTGGGGTTTTCTAAGTTAAGAAGGACGATGGCTCCAAAGCAGTTACTGTCTTTGGCAGTTAAAATGAATTTATTCTCTTTGCTCATTTTCTTGTTTTGTGAAATGGATTGAGTTGATTTTGGTTCCAAAGTTTTAAGATAACAGATTCATTATGTTTTTTGGTGTTCAGTTGGATCTGTAATTAAATTAGGATTATGGTTTCATTTTATTTGATATGTCTTTTTGTCTGTTGCCAAAATCTGTCTCATTGATGCAGTCCAAATGCATGAGATCCATGTGAAAAACATGTCTTAGTCAAGTGATCCAAAACTAGGCCATTTTCGTGTTAAAAAAATGGTCACTAGTTTTTTTATGAAACCACATTTTAGTTGAACCAGGTCTGAAACTGTTATCAAGGAACCACTATGGGATCAATAATGAAACTTTTTTTAATCGAATTATTTATCAAAGGAATGGTTCATATACAAAGATGAAGGTTATAAAATAAAATTGTTAGGAAATTTAACTAGATTGACATTGGTCTCATACTTTACTAGCAAAAGAAATCCGTGCCGAGCACGGGCAAGCAACCAACTAAATTTGTAATACGAAAATTGTAAAGAGAGTAAAAATTGGAGATGCACCAATTTTTTAGTGCATATTTTTTTATACAATGCAGTTAATAAGTAAAATGAACAATATTAACAAATGTAGTTGGTTGCAAATAACTGATAATACATCATATACTTCCTTGCAAAATCAACAATTTACGCTTCATGAACTTTAACTACTATGATGTTAGACAAAGCTGTTTATCTCTTACTTCAAGATTTTTTTATGTATGCTTGCCTTCATTACATTCAATTCTATCATGCCTAATGTTGATCTTCACAAATGTCTAAAGAGAATACAAGCAATGACGAATTGCCTCGCAACGAGGTTAGTATCTTAAATGCACAATCAGCCCGACTTTTGTGCGAGCAAGAGCATCACAATAATACCGCTATCAAATGCGGTTTGGTATATACTCTATTCCGCACAACCACTAATCAATTGAACTTTCTTTCGATCTATGACTAACGTTATCATTTTTTGCAGGAGTTGTTATGTTTGAGTGCTTCATCTTAACCTCCCTCCACTCCTGGTCTTGCCGCCTGACTTGCAGTCAACCTCCCCCTACATTTGTTGTGTTATATGTGTTCTTGGATATAATCCTAATGTGACATGTAATTGAAGTGGTTATGTTGTAGATGTTGTCAACTTGTAACTTTAAACTTAGGAGATGTGCATGCAATTTAAGTAAATATATATGGGACGTTGATGGATTGATTGAATGTCAATTGGATGCATGAAATGCTTTTGTTTGTATTTAAATTCATAAATATTGTATTTGAAGCACATATGGGGCTTTTGATGTAAATGTAGTAGTCCCCTTAGGATTTTTTTTCCCGAATTTATATAGAATCATCACCGACAATATATCACTTATTTTAGACTGTTAGGGTCATCACCAACACTATATCACTTATTTTCTGTTAGGGTCATGACCGACACTGACTTATAATTTTTTTCCAAAGAATGCCTGGAAAAAGTTACAACTTTTGGTCAAAAAAAACAGGAAACTTGCGTCGATGATGACCTTATTTTACACTACTAAGGTCATCACCGACCCTGACTTAGAATTTTTTCCGGAAAATGCCTACAAAAGTTATAACTTTTGGTCAAAAAGATAAAAAGACTGCGTCGGTGATGACCTTATCTTACACTGCTAGGGTCATCATTGACATTGACTTAGAATTTTTTTCTCGAGGATGCCTAGAAAAGTTACAACTTTTAGTATAAATAAGGTCGGCGCCGACGATGTGCCAAATAGGTAAAAAAGATAAAAGTTCGGCCCAATTGCTCTAATTGGTGCACCACCATCTAAAGTGTTTGATCGCATCACACGTGCGCATTAAGTGCTTTTTTCGGTTAAATCCTCTATAAACAAAAAGGAAAAAGAAAAATGGGTCCCAAACCCCTCGGATGGTTAGAAACAAAAAAGAAAAAGAAAAGGACAAATGGATCATATCCTCCCTTGGATGGTTAAAAAAGGGCCCCAGCCACTTCAAGGGTTAAAACCAAAATAATAAAATGGGTCCCAGCCCCTTAGATGGTTAAAAAAAAAAAAACATGAGGACTAAACACATGGGAAGATAAATATAGGAAATGAGAGCATAAACGTTCGTTACCTTTTCTTTAGCTAAACTGTCAGTCAAGGCACCTATATGTAAAAGAAACAAATACAGGGGTGTATTTGAGGTTTTCTGAAAACATGAGCACCTTTTTTGTAAAAAACTCATTATTTCGGAGCGACTATTTGCACATCCCTTTTTGCTCGGTGCACATCCATTCATGGGGCCCCTCTAGCACCTTCCCAAAATACCCTTGTCCTTTCGCTCTCTCCCCGCTCAGCGCACACCCCGGCTCCCACCTTCGCCCACCCTCTCCCTCCCTCCCTCTCTTTGTCTCCCAGTCTCCCTCTCCTTCTCCGGTCTCTCTCCCTCCCTTTCCTTCTCTTGTCTCTCTCCCTATCCCTCCTGTCTCCCGCTTCTTTTCCCTGCTCGCCGGCCAACTTCGCCCAATGCCCACCTCCGCCCTCTCCCCTCTTTCTCTCTCTCTCTCTCTCTCTCTCTCTCTCTCTCTCTCTCTCTCTCTCTCTCTCTCTCTCTCTCTCTCTCTCTCTCGTCCCTCTTGTCCCTCTGGTTAGGGATTTTGTATTTTTGCAATTTGATGGATGAATTTGTTTTAATCATCATTTGAATTTTCACATATGCATTGATTTTGAAATACTAAAATCTTGTCTTTTCTCATGCATGTTTTTAAAACTTTCAAATCATATGTTTCATGCATGTTTTGATTTTAAACATTGGATGCATTTATTTTGACAAAGAAGGTTTTATGAATCAAGCAAGCCAATGGTTTTAAAACTTTCTAATCATCTTAGGAATTTTATATTTCATGTTTTTAAACCTCTTAGTTTGATTTAAATCATGATTCTAAGCTTGATAATGGCCCAAAGACCCCACATGAAAATCACTTTGAAATTAGCAAAAAATGGGATTTTGATCCCTGGGCCCGGGTCGACCGGCAGTGAGCTCGGTCAACCGAGCCCACTGCGGGTCAACCGGGGATATGACCGTTGAGCTTTCTCAAACGGTCATTTTTCTAACCGTTGAAGGGCAGGTTGACTGAGCATTGTATGGGGTCGATTGGGGACACACAAAAAGTCACTTTTTTACTATAAATATGAGTTCATTCCTTAAAAAAATTGGAGGAACAATAAGGAACTTCTAAGCCTTCTTTGAGGTGTTTGGAGGCAAAAGAAAGGGGGAACTAAGAGAGACAAGTGGTCATTTGTAAAGTTAAGGCTTGGATCAATGAAGTTAAATCTCTAAGTAAGCTTTACTTTTCTAAATCATATGTTATATGCTTTGTTTAAATTATTGATAAATAATTTTTAGCATGATAACTATGATCTGTTTAATCCATTACTTCTTTTTTATCTCTAAGTTGGATTGGATTCTCACCTTGATTCAAACCAAGTTTGTTTTAAAGTTTTATTAATCATGCTTTGCCAAAATATTGATTTCTTTTAGAGCATGTTTTATTTACTTGATTGAATCATCATTGTTGTTTTCAATCTCTTAGAACCTTAGTTAAACTATTGTTTTTTAAAACAACATAGCAAATGCATCACATGTTTAGAATTAAATAGTTTCATACAACTTGTGAGCTTTTGATTTTCATATCATCAACAAGTTTGTATTTATACATGTGATTTGCATTTCACTTCAATCTAATCTTTTTATGTGCCTTAAACTCTTAAATGCCTCAAGCATATATTGATTGAGCTTACTTTTTAAACTTGATTGAAGTTTTCACACACACACATCATGAGCATACATCTTTTCATTTATATAGTGTTTGTGTGAGTTAGATTTTCAATTTCATATGCGCCTAATTTAGAGGCTTTGTATTTGAGCTTAAATTGTATCTCTTCAATGTTTGTGTAGACACTACTTTTAAGAGAAAATCTTTAAACTTGTAAGGTTATTGCTTAGCCTAAGAAAAGCATTGTGTAAAGGTTATTGCTTAGCCTAAGAAAAGCATTGTGTAAAGGTTATTGCTTAGTCTAAAAAAAGCATTGTGTAAAGGTTATTGCTTAGCCTAGAAAAGCACATTGTTAGATGTTATTACTTAGCCTTTTTAAAAAGCATAGATAGTGAAAATCCGATG
>CM022955.1:45374406-45456926 GCA_012931725.1 Litsea cubeba
TAGCCTTTTTAAAAAGCATAGATAGTGAAAATCCGATGGGTGTTGGATCACAGCCGGTGTGGATGTAAGCATTGAGGCCGAACCACTTTTAAATCATTGTTATGATGGTGCATGCTTTGTGGTGATGTTTTTTATTTAGCTTCCGCATTTTATTTGATAATCATCACAAGTGACTAGTTGTTTTAAAGAATTTAAAATTGATCACTAATTTAAAACTCACCCTATTCAACCCCCCCCCCCCCCCCCCCAGGGTAAGGATCCCGGACTTTCACCTCTCCAGTTCGGCCACGCAGGGCTGAACAAATGAGTATTGTTCGGCCACCCCATGGCTGAACAAATGGTGGCCGAACAATATACAATATACTCATTTGTCCAGCCCTGCATGGCCAAATGGGAGAGGGACAGCGATCAGGGGGAGAGAGAGAGAGAAGGAGGGGGGGGGACACGGCGCTGGCGCTGGCAGGCGGCGAGCAGGGAGAGGGAGAGAGAGGAGGAGAGAGGAGGGAGAGGGAGAGAGACTGGAAGGAGTGAGGGAGATAGAGGGAGGGAGAGGGCGGGTGGAGGCGGGAGCCGAGGTGTGCACCAAGCAAGGAGAGAGGGAGGAGACAAAGGTATTTTGGGAAGGTGCTAGAAGGGTCCTATGAATGGATGCGCACCGAGTAAGAAGGGATGGGCAAAAATAATCGCTCCCTTTATTTTATTTAGGGTATTGACGTGCCCAAGTCATCTAGCAAGCAACCTAATCTCTTATATTCATTCAGATGGATCGGTCAAGCCACGTTATATCCATTCTTGGAGGGTCCGTGCCATATGATAAAGGTTAGTGATAACCAGCTTATTTTTACCGTTTGCATCCGATGAAATTTCTACTGAATTGTCCACCAAGCGAGATTTCTACTGGATGGCTAACCAAGTGTATAGTTGGGATTATCAAAGATAGGCTTGCCACACGCTGAGAGAGAGAGAGAGAGAGAGAGAGAGAGAGAGAGAGAGAATCACTGTGCTTCATTATCAGCTAGCTTGGCTGGTCCACAGCACCAGATGAACCACAGATACACCTTTTCTTTCCATGTGGTAGCCCCCACACAAGGCAAGTGGGATTTTCAATCTCTACCTCTACAAAGCGGAGCCCTCTACATTAAAGCCGGATATAGAAAATCCCTCATAGTAAGGGAACCAAATCCCACCATCATTAAGGCATTGTCCGACGTCCCACAAACACGGCAAATCAACAAGAGTCCTACGGATGGGGAAAAAAATAGCACAAGGCAAGCAGAGACAGGTCAGAGATCCAAATCGGGCAAGAAAGGATTTCTTCAGGAGACACCCTACGCTAATTAAAGGATGCTGGCGCCTCTCTATCTTCATTTTAACTTCCTCATTCCACTGATGAAGATAGAATGCATCTTCCAGCAAAATAAGAAGAAGAAGAAGAAAGAATGCATCACAGCTTAAATTTCAAATGACCTATCTTCAAGGACACATGATAGAAAAACTGTAACTAAAATGATGGATCACCATCAGTGTGTTCTGTTACATACAAGAGTACATGATTACAACATAAACAGCAATAATTGTGACAAGTAATCTAATCTACCTGGATAGTATTTTGCAGTTACGAGTCTTCTGCTGGGGGCACATCACTTAAATCTAAACCATCCGCAGGCAAATCTGATGAAAGAGGGCCTAGGAATTCCTTCAGAGCTCAGAGACAAGCCGCTCTAAGGAAAAGAAGAAAAAATTACATTAGAGATGTGAAAGGAAGGCGAATCACACCAAATGCATACACCAATGCAGAACTGCTACAATAAAACCTCGAAAGGCTCAGACCATCTTTGTCCACGCCTTAAGTTATTAGTTACATGCACTATAGTGCCAACAGTAGTAGCTTAGCCTTCCAGAAAGAGGGAAGATTACATTGATCAAGATAAGCCATCATCCACGGCAATAAATATTAATCTTAGTGTTTTTTTAAAAATGGCACATGCATTGTCTCATTAACTTGTAAAATAGCAATCTCTGATTAGGCAACAAGTATTCATTCCCTAGACAAATCCCAATCAATGATTTCAGAAACTATTGGACTGTCGACTGCAAGATTTAAGACTTGCCTTAAAAACAAAAGAAGAATGTTATACATTTCGCATTTTTTTTTTAAATGGATAACATTTAGCAATATGAGAAGGTTTCAGACTTCCATTAAGGAGATCATTTGATATATATATATATATATATATAATTGGAGGGAATATCAAAAAATCATTTGATATTTCTAGCTTTTCACATTCATGTGAAAGTATCACCAGGGTTAAAACAACTGAAAATTTGATTCTGATCCAACAGCTGTGATGAAAGGCTGGTCATCATAATTGGAGGGATGAATTGGAATGCCCCAAAAATTTCGAAAATTAACTATAATGATTTGTCAATTAGCATTACAGGCCCTTCAAGAATAGGGGGAATTATGACAGATGAAATGGATATTTTAGAAAGCCCATTTCAAATCTGACTGGGTAGGAATATCCTAGTGAAGCAGAGGTGAAAACTCTAACCCCTAGGAAGTCCATCATGCAGTAACTGTCTGGGGGCTCCTAGCAATACCATTTAACAGCCATGTGATTTTTTTTTTTTTTTTAATGGTTACCTATACTTAAAAATAGCAAACAGTGCATAGAGAAAAGTACTGAAAGCAGAAGAAAAACAAACCAGCCATGTGATTTTGTTACATCTACAATGGTATTTGATTGTTTGATGTATCTATGAAGGTAGGTTTAATGATAATGGTGTTAGACACTCATGTAGGGACATTGTAGATCCCTTCCACATAGTGTTCCATAATCTTAGTGTCTGTTCAAGATGCACAGGAAGCCATGTGGTCACTCTGCTGAAAGAATAAATAAAAGAAAAGAGAACCTGAACATAATAGTTAATAAATCACCTCTGGCTGAAATCTCAGCATGTCAGCACGGGCCATGGCTTTCTGCTTGAGCAATTCTCTGCCTGAAAATCTGAGCCATCTCATCCGCCTGTCGGAATGCAATCACAATCAAAAGGTTAAAGTTCTGGATTTTGTGCATTTGAGAGATAAAGAAATAGATTGCTTTTTCCTCAAAAATCACCTTCTCAAAAACAAGCTTTGGATTGCGAATCATTGTCACCAGGTGTAGGCTCTAGCTTTTTGTAGTAGACAGACTCACTCGACCTCTCTCACGGTCGTGGCTCAGGATCATGACCTTTATTCAAAAGAAATTTCAAATAAATATTTATTTAGTTTTTTTTAGATATAGAGCCAAAATTTCCCATTGATATGAAAAGGACCTTGTACCTAAGGGTGTCACCAGGTTGTAGGACAGTTCCAATATCAGAAACACGATCATGACTAATCTGGTAACATGGAGAAGGCCATTAATTCCACCGATGTCACTGAAGGCACCATATGGCTTAAGCTCTGAACAGTTCCAGTGACGACTGATCCAATTCCAAGCTGAGCCTGACTGTCAGCCATGGCCTTGCGGTTACTGAGAACAAGCCCCTAGAGTTATCTTCATTAACTTCCACAAATTTCAGTGGGATCTCCTTGTCAATGAGTTCTTCGGCAACAGATTTCTGGTAGAAAATGAAGAAATGTGTTATAATAGAAGTCAACATGTACAGATACAGATCCCTCAACAGTAAATTACATCAACTATATAAGGATAAGTTAGAGTGTCTGGACAGCGTTAGGGGTGTTGAATATTTGGGTTTCCCCGTCAGAACTGGTAGGTGTCCATTTCAAGTCTTAACCCAAAAAGGAATGCTATCACCTTCTAGAAGAAAGTGAAAAGTATTAAATGTTATTGCACGTTCCCTATCATTCAGTCTTACTCCGCCAGTTCTTTTTTACTGCTGGTCCCAGCCCGTGTAAAGGAGGATGGTTGTGTTAGGTAAGTTGATAGCCAGCGTAGAAATTTTTCACAACCCAAAACATGAATTCTGGGATCATAACCTTTTGAGATCATGATAGGGCGAAGGTGTTTCCCGCTTTAAGTGACGCATTGCAGCGTCACCTGGTTGCAGTGGAAAGTGGGCAAGGGACAGGAGACAAAGTGGAAGGAGGATAAAGC
This sequence comes from Litsea cubeba, assembly GCA_012931725.1. Lineage (NCBI taxonomy): Eukaryota > Viridiplantae > Streptophyta > Magnoliopsida > Laurales > Lauraceae > Litsea > Litsea cubeba. The sequence goes on from CM022955.1 coordinate 45,378,510, forward strand.
TAAGAAGCTCGTTGATGGTTATAAATTATTTTATGTAGAAAATAACAACACAAGAAATGGAGTATGTACAGTTGTAGATAAGGATTTGAAAGATAAAATTTTAAGAGTAAAGAGATTGGAGGATAGAATTATAGCAATTAAACTGTTGTTAAAGGGAGACATAATTCATATCATTAGTGCATATGCTCCCTAATTAGGATTAGATGAAAGTGTCAAGAGCCAATTTGAGAGGAGATGGATGGTTTCCTATGAGAATTCCAGCTAATGAAAAGATTTCCTAGGAGGGGACTTAAATGGGCATGTAGGAAAGGATAATAGAGGTATGGGAGAGTGCATGGAGGACAAGGATTTGGTGAATAGAATGAGTTAGGAGACACTATCTTGGACTTTGCATTAGCATTTGACCTTATAATCGCAAACACTTGCTTTAAACAGAGAGGAGCATTTAATTACTTATAAAAGTGGAACTAGCAGGAGCCAGATAGACTTTTTCTAGTTAGAAAACATGATCGATGGATTGTAAAGATTGAAAGGTTATTCCAAGAGAAAGTTTGACCACGCAACATAGGCTAGGAGTTTTAGATATTTGCATTAGAAGTAGAAAGAGATGGGTAGTAAATAAAATGTGCCCTAAAACAAGATGAGGGATTTGAAAGGAGAAGAGCGATAACATTTACGGACAAAGTGATGATAAGGGAGAATGGAATTTGAAGGAAAAACTAGTGGAATCAAATGGCTAATTGTATTAGGAAGGTTGCCAAAGAGGTCCACGGAGAGTCTAAACGGAAGAAACATGATAGTAAAGAAACCTGATGGTGGAGTGTAGAGGTTCAGGAAGCTATTCGGGAGAAGAGACATTACAAAGTTTGGCGGGGTACTAGGATATATAAAAAACTATGAGATGTACAAGAAGGCAAAGAAAGAAGCTAAGAAAGTACAAAGTGATGCAAAGTGCAAAGCATATGATGACCTATATAATAGGTTTGGAACAAGAGAATGAGAAAAGGATATTTTCAAGCTTGCAAAAATAAAAGAGAGGAAAAGTAGGGACTTAGATCATGTCAAACGTATTAAGAGCAATGATCAAAGGTTTTAGTGAAGGACAACAATATCAAAGAAAGGTGGAGGGAATATTTTAGCATACTTTTAAATAAATACTATATAGGAGACATAACAACAAAGAAGGATATTTCAGTAGCAGAGCAAACTTTTTTTCATAGAATTAGGGTGGTGGAAGTGATGAAAGCATTATAACAAATGAAGACAGGAAAGGCTACGGGGCCCAGAAGACATCCCGATTGAGGCTTGAAAATGCTTGGGAGAAGTTGGGGAGATTTGGCTAACTAGACTTTTCAATAAGATATTAATGACAAGAAAATACCGGGATGAAAGAGAAGAAGTGTTGTATTACAAATATATAAGAACAAGAGAGATATACAAAACTTTACCAACTATTGTGGGATTAAACATACAATGAAGCTATGGAAGAGAGTAATGAAGCAAAGACTTAAACAGAAGACCAAGATATCTGAAAATCAATTTGGTTTTATGCCAGGAAGGTCAATGATGGAAGCTATCTTATCACTAAGGCAATTAATGGAAAAATATTGAGCAAAGAGGAAAATTTTGCATATGGTCTTCATCGATCTAGAAAAAGCCTATGACAAGGTACCTAGAGATTGAATTTGGTGGGTTTTAAATAAAAGGAATGTTACAAGTGTTGATATACATTGTTATGACGTTCACAAATAGCTCGAGCTTTTGGTATGTTACTGGTTGTTAACATGGTATCAGAGTCAAAGGTCACGAGTTTGAAACCCCTGGGAGGCATGTTACCTCCATCAATTTGTCTGGTCTGTTCCGTTCTGTCTATTGGGTTTCGAATTCGAACGGCCTCTTGTTCGAGGCGAGGTGTTGAGATACATATTATGACTGTTGCACCTAATAGCTCAAGCTTTTAGGTTACTGGTTGTTACATCAGAGGTTATATGAAATTATTAAAGACATGTTAGACGGAGCAGTAACGAGTGTGAGAACTACTTTATGGAGAGACAGGGGAGTGCACAGGTGACAATAAGTTTTGCATCGGGGGCATCCCTAAGCCTTTTATTCTCTTGCACATGACTTTTTCCTGTATTAGATTACTGCCTCATATTCAAGAAAAGGTACCTTGGTGATGTTATTTGCAGATGATATTTGTGCTTGGTAGATGAATTGAGAGATGGGTGAATGAAAAACTAAGAGATGGCGGAGGCCTTAGATCCGAAGCGCTTGAAAATAAGTCGTACAAACACGGAATATATAGATTGTAACTTCGGGCATAATTTAGGTGTAAGTAAAAAAAAAAAAAAAAACCGAAAAACCGTCTAACCGACCGAACCAACGGTTAATAACTATGTTTAACAGTTTCGGTTACGGTTATTAAAATCGGAAAACCGTGCTTCACAGTACAGTTTCGGTTTTCAGTCTTGACTCATGGTTATTAACCGAACCGAACCGTATAATATGATTCGGTTAACCGTTTTCCCAAAACACAAAAAGCCCACATGGTGGTGACCTTGCCCAATGATTGGGTGGGTCCACTCATCAGGTGAAACACATGCAATTTTAACATTGGAACATTGCATACTTAAACAAACAAGCATTTATTTAATATACATGATTGGTGCATCTGTCGGTAGAACAACTTAATTTTGGCCAGGGAACGTCACAATGGATAGTACACATGAATAGGATCGGATTTCAGACATGTGTCATGCCAGCATGTGTGATCAGATGTAGAAGCTGCATCTACATTCTCAGGAGGGCTTGGCAATTGGCATACCTCAGTCATATGAGCATCTGGGAATCCTAAACGGTAAATCAGACACGGCCATTGTTAAAATCTAAGCACATACTGTTTCCAGATAAAGTCACCTCACAAGGTTATGCAGCAGTTGAATTGGACATGGCAGGTACATAATTGAGTAACGCAAAAACAATCTACAAAGACAGAGATGCGGAACTAACTGTTGAAATTTGTGAGAATGGAACAAATCCACGAAGGCCCTCCAGAAGTACCACCACTCCACCTTTGTTCGCACTGACAACCTGTTTTTATCTAAGATTGTAAGTTCAAATAATTTCATATGACAAGCCCAGCAGAGCCCATTAATATCGCATATTGAAAAATTATAAAAGATTTTTTTCTTTCTGTACAACTATAATTACCAATTCCAATCCGTAGAGCCAAGTATGGCATATCAAAAAATGTAGAAGACTTTTATACATACATCCATGGTGCCAAGGTACAGCATGGATAATACACGGTCACACCATGGAAACAGAAAGGCAACCAGATTTTACAATTTACATATAAAATTGAAGTAGGATACAATGCCAATTTTGAAGTATTTTGGCATCATAGCTGTACACTAGAGCAAATAATGGAGCAAGGAAAAGGAATTAAACAGAAAAGTTAGTAATAAAGAAAGTAAAATGAGAAGCAAAGTGTGTGATTATACCAATAAAAAGATAAAACTGCCAGAGTACTAATTCTAAGTCAGCGCCAAAAAGAGAAATTAAAAAAATTACAAATCTCGAATTTTCATAAGAATTATTTTTTTAGATAAAATGTTTAGTAAGATAGAGTGGAATGTAACGAGTGTAGGAAGACCATTCAGGAAATGAGATGCTAGTATACAATAAGATGCAGAGGAGAAATATCCATATGAAATAATGAAAGACAACTCACGTTCTAGATTTGTCATCTACTCACCTGAGAATAAGGAGGTGAGGAAGTGAAAAATGAAATTACCAATAAGTCCAAGATGCAGACACATCAAAACATTTTCTTTTAAGAGATACCGAGCTATATTATTAAATGAACTGCGAAATAAAGTTAGGCTGTAAAAATAAAATATGGATGGCCATGGCCATGGCCCCTGATTACTCGAGAGATCCGACCCAAAAGTATCTGGTATGGAGATGCAAACCGAACCTGGCCCATTTAAATACCCTTTTTTTTTTCTTTTTCAGCTGCAACCAAATTTTACTAAGAAAACAAAGAAAATGTATACAAGAATAGCCTTCCATCGACGAGTCTAAAATCACCTCGTAGGCAATGTGTAGGAACAAAAAAAAAAAAAAAAAAAAAAAAAAACAGCACTCAAAGATCCTCAGTCAGAAATTCTTAACTAAGGAAATCCATCGTTAAACTTGTTGATGCACTGAAAAATGGTAAGATTTCTAAGAAAGGACATGTAAGTAATAGATAAGCTTATGAAAATGACGTCATAATAGCATATTAACTACGCTAAGCATCGCGTGGAAGCCTATGCATATTCCAAGTAACTAAAAAAAAAAAGGTTAGTTTTCTAGCTGGTAAATAGTACACCACCGATAATAAGTTGATACAATACATTACCTGCAACAGAAAGAACTCTTAACTTCTCATACTCTCCGATCACAAGTATCCCTACTATGTTCATTGTTGATAAACACATTAAAATGCATCCATATTATTGTGCAGCTATTCATATGGACTAATTTATGGATTAAAAACATGTTACTAACAGAAATTATTAAAATTGAGTATCAAATAGTTCAATGTGTTCCCTTGTTGAGAATAAAAATGTCTGCAAATGTTTCTGTTGACTTTCCCACATGTTTCTAGTGTTATGCTGGTAATGCGCCGGACTGTAACTGAAAGTTTGTTTTCTTTCACACTTTATGTCTACTCACAACTACAATTTCATTTAAACTTAGTTTCACCGAAAATTGAGGAGATTGGACATGTTTCTACTTTCTAATGTATCATTTGCAATCTCAATTAATATAATATCCCACAGAGAAAAACTCAATCTGGTTTGAGTTTATAAAGGTATCATAAGTTATAATTTGTTAAGACTTCTCCCAACGCAGTTGGCTGAGGTGAGAAATCGAAGAATGACAACCAAGATATCATGACTTTTGCATGGGCAGTAAGAATTTGGGCAGCAAGAATATCCACACACACACACAGTGGTTCAGTGTTCCAGATGGATAAAAAAAATGCAAGCCAACAGAAAAAATAAAAGTAAAAATAATTATAGAAGCATCAGGGATGCAAAGCCCACCTTACCCTTGACGACAACATCCTCAGCCTGAAGCTGTCTACACCTTTCCCAAGCAAGATCGTATTGCATTGACCGCAAACTCAGAATCAAGCTGTCATCAGCTTCATTCTCACCAATAATTACAAACTCTTCTCGAAACCCTGGGAATATGCCAGCCTCGTGTACGTGCTTAATTCTATGAATGCATGCTTCTTGTACAGGTAAGTATGCTGAAGACTTTGCTGTGATATCAACTAGAGCCCATTGGCTTCAACAGAGAAAACATTTCCTTTGATCTGAAAGAAAAGAGCAATTCAAACCACAATTCCCTACAAATATTACTACATCAAAAAAATATTCTGCATCTTCAGTTGCACAGTGCACTGGTGATGAAACAAGAGTCAAGTATTTAAATGTCAATAAAAGCATGACAGGTTGCAAAGCCAAATATCATAAAAAGACATGGAAAACACACTAAGAAGAATTTTTTTTAATGCTTACTCAGAATATTATTTTTAAGAAATGGTGTATTAATAACCTATGATGCACAGACACAGTAAGGACACGCTGTAGACACAGCATGGATACGAATTTTATACATAAAAAGTGAAGCATCGGATACAATACGACATGATAGGTGACCGATTTTGAACGATCCGTGCATCATAGTTAATAACTAAAAAAGAAAAAAGAAAAATTAAAATTGAAGCCTCAGAATGAGGAACTCAATACTTGAAAACCAGAATCACATTTCACAATCAGTACAACAAATTTGAGCTTGGGGATGTGTCAACCAATATTTCCTAGTCAATAATATTGTTACAGATTATTTTGAAACCACCACCACCACCACCACCACCATCATCCAACTATTTCTCCATTCAGCTCTATCCTAAGCCAAATCCTCAGATTATTTTGAAACCCAAATCTCAAAAATCTTCCAACCAAAAACCCAATTCTCAAAAAATCCATAATAATAATAATAATAACCATTTTCTTACAAAACTCCATTTTTTTACAGAAAGCAGAGACAATAGATAGACTTCCTTCCCCCCAGATGGACCTGTTTAAATCCACCCAATTGCAATTTCCAACAAATGTTCATACTTCATACCCAACAAGCAACAACCCATCTACATAAACTACAATGCAATGTTCTTCATTCTCATGTGAATAAGAAAAAGAAAGAAAAAAAGAAAAAGGTGGGACCTTTGTGCCGATTTCGTTGTCGAAATCGTACTTATCGAGGGCAGCATGGAAGTCTTCGACAGTGAAGGGAACGCCTTCCATTGGGGCGGTGATGCACCGCTCGTAGGCATCGTCGAAGAGCTGACTCATCCTTTGCCTCTCTTTAACCTGAGGGTCGTTGACGCCCACGGCAGAGACGATCTGGAAAGAGATAGAGGTTCTTTTGGGTTTTGCAGAGTTGGGCTTGGCGAGGGGAGAGGAAGTAAGAGGTGGGCATCTGAGGCCTGAGAATTGCTGTGCCAAAGACGCCATTTTCATGGCTATACAGAGAGAGAGGCAGTGAAGAGAAGAGAAGCAGTGCAGAGCTCTCAGGAGGCCTTGTTTTTTTCCTTTTCCTGCTCTCTATCCAAATGCAGTTGTCTATCTTTTTGGATTGTGGGGCGTGGATTATCAGGCACAGAGAGTTCGGAAGTAGGCTCGTTGGTATGAGTAAATTGATCAAAGGAATGCTATAAATTTATCAAGTAGACTTTTTGATGAAAGATTGGGTTATGTTTATGACCCTCAGTTGTCTTGGATTTATCAAGGGACAGAAGGGCAAAGAGAATGACTACTTGACTAGGGTTGGAGTAGAGATTTGGCAATTTATCACATTAATTTGATTTTTTTTTAACACTCAAAGTAGAATTACAGTTCACTGAGCCAAGTTGTTTAGAATTATAGTTCACTGAGCCAAGTTGTTTACATGAAATTGAATTTCTGTGATTTTTGAAAATGGATTTGAGTTAAGGATGGATTTGAGTTCTTCAAAATTTTGAAAAAAAAATGTATTCTTAAATATAACTTTTTTTTACCCTATACTAGGGTTTTAGAACCCAAGAAAGGCCACACAAGTGGGATACCCATGGATCGATATCCCGGCAGCTAAATGACATGTGGAGTTGCCGACCAACTAAGCAACCCCTTCTTGTCAAATGTAATGGATATCATAGAAAGAACACTGAGGATTCACGAGTGGCTATTAAATGATCAACCCCTTAATGAGAAATAAATTAAATAAAATCTGAAAATTAAACACATGGATTGATACCCCTAGCGGCCAGATCACATGTGGGGTTGCCGACCAACCAAGTAACTCCTTGTTTGTCCAATGTAATTGATATCTGAGAAACAACAGTGAAGATTCATGAGTAGCTCTCAAATGATCTGCCCTTTAATGGAAAGTAAATTAAATAGATATTGAAAAATGAACCTGTGGATCGATACCCCAGGTGGCCAGATCACATGTGGGGTTGTCGACCAACCAAGCAACTCCTTGTTTGTCCAATGTAATTGATATCTGAGAAACAACAGTGAAGATTCATGAGTAGCTCTCAAATAATCTACTCTTTAATGGAAAGTAAATTAAATAGATATTAAAAAATGAACCCGTGGATCAATACCCCAGGCGGCCAGATCACGTGTGGGGTTGTCGACCTACTAAGCAATCCCTTGTTTGTCAAATGTAATTGATATTGGAGAAACAACGGTGAAGATTCATGAGTAGCTATTAAATGATCTGCCCTTTAATGGAAAGTAAATTAAATAGATATCGAAAAATGAACCCGTGGATCGATACCTCAGGTGGTCAGATCACGTGTCAGATTGTCAACCAACTAAGCAATCCCTTATTTGTCAAATGTAACTAATATTTGAGAAACAACGGTGAAGATTCATGAGTAGCTATTAAATGATCCGCCCTTTAATGAAAAATAAATTAAATAAATATTGAAAAATGAACCCATGGATCGATACCCCGACGGCAAGATCACATGTGGGGTTGCCGACCAACTCAGTAACCCCTTGTTGTCAAATGTCACTAGCATCAGAGAAACAATTGTGAAGATTCATGAGTAGCTATTAAAAGATCCGCCCTTTAATGGAAAATAAATTAAATAGGTATTGGAAAACGAAACCATGGATCCATACCCCGATGGCCAGAAGACATGTGGGGTTGTCGACCAACTAAGCAACCCCTTCGTTGTCAAATGTTGATATTGGAGAAATAACGGTGAAGATTCATGAGTAGCAATTAAATTATTAGCCCTTTAATGGAGAATAAATTAAATAAGTATTTAAAAATGAACAAATTCATCGATACATCTGGTGGCCAGATCACATGTGGGGTTGGTGACTAACCAAGCAACTCCTTATTTGTCAAATGTAACTGATATCGGAGAAACAACGGTGAAGATTCATGAGTACGTAGTTCTCAAATGATCTGCACTTTAATGGAAAGTAAATTAAATAAATATTAAAAATGAACCCATGGATCAATACTCCAGGTAGCTAGATCACATGTGGGGTTGCCGACCAACTAAGCAATCCCTTGTTTGTCAAATGTAACTGATATCGGAGAAACGACGGTGAAGATTCATGAGTAGCTATTAAATGATCTTCCCTTTAATGGAAAATGAATTAAGTAAACATTGGAAAAACGAAAACCATGGATTGATACCCCGGGGGCAATATTACATGTGGGGTTACCGGCCAACTTAGCACCCCTTGTTGTCAAAATTGGTGTGAAACCATTCAATTGGATCAATTTTTGTGCAATGGACTTTCGAAGGGTACAAAATAACCAATGTTCTGTTTCCTCTCATTTTATGGGAGAAAAAATATTCTTCAAATGAGGGGTTAAGAATGGATCCTAGCTCAATTGAAAGGCCTCACTATCACAACGATATGGTTGCAAGCGCATCTTACCAATAAAAAGGAAGTCTCTCCAATCAGATTGATTATTAAGATGGGGTACCAGGTTGTGTTGGGTGAAAAAGAAGTCTTAACAATTAACACGCTTCAATATTTTATAGACAAAGACCCTGTTGCATTGGTTGGTTTGGCCACATGAATATAGGCCTCATCTGCACCTTGCATGTTGTAATTGACAATTGACAAGTAATATAGGATCATGTGGTGCTCATTATCTGATTTACACATCATCCAAGAAGTAGTGATAAGTCCACAAAATTAAGTAAAAAAGTCATCATTTCATATGTATTTGTGGACTTAATTAGGACCAATTGTATCATAATTTCATGATTTCATGCATATGAGCATACATTGGGAATTTCAATAAAAAAAAAACCATTAATCTTGCATGAATTTGTGGAGTTGGTAGTTTGCAATACCCCTGGATCCCATCAATTAGACTCTAAGCACTGCGGTGACATTGCATTAATTCATTAGGCATAAATTTCATTAGGTAGGCCCCATGCATAGCATGCATAGTATTTTATTTAATTCATTACTAATGATTTATGTGTTTCACTATTGTAGGAATTGTCATATCAATGAGGGCCCACATGGATGGAATTTGAAGAAGAATAAAAGATAAGAAAAATAGAAAGAAAGAAAGAGGAAAACTACCCATGGGCGTGATTCCCTATGCATGCCCAGTATAAAGTGGGCCCCGCAGTTGTTGCACAGATTTGGATAAATTGTTAAGGATTTTGTATGTTGCAATTTGATGGATGCATGTTCATTTTAGCAACATTTGGATTTTCACACATGCATTGGTTTTGAAAATCTTGAAATCATGACTTTACTCATGCATGGTTTTATAACTTTAAAACTTATTTTTTATGCATAATTTGGAGTTTTTAATCTTAGATCTTAGATGCATAAGTTATTGAAAAATCAGTTTAGTCATGCATGCCTATGGACTTAGAATTTCAAAATCATCTTAGGCATTGACAGGTTCATGTTTCGAAAACATCCTTTTGGATTGATTTAAACATGAAACCAAGCATGACTTCCATAACCAAAAACTCCCTTGTAGAATATCATTTCCAAGTCAAAAACTTTGGGAGTTTTCGATTAACCGATCTGCATTGTGGTTACCTCTCGGTCAAAATAACCGAACAAAAAAAAAAAGACAAAATATGCCTGTCGGTTAACCAAGAGCTATCCGAAGTGCAAAAAATTCTCTGTTTGACTGTAGGTCAGACTCACCATTTTTTATTTTTTTTTACCGTTGGGAGTTCGGTTAACCAACTAGATAGCCATTAGAGATCTTTTTGCTATATATTTGAGCCTCTTCCTTAAGATTTAGGCCAACACAAATGAATCTTTTAATGTGTTTTGAAGCCTAAGGGAGGAGAAAGGCTAGTGGGTCATTTGGAAAATAAAAGCTCGGATTCATTGAGTTAAATCTTTAAGTAAGCTTTGTTTTTCCATATAAAATGTTACATGCTTTGTTTAAATTATTGGTAAATTAATTTAGCATGCTAACTATGATAAGATTTGTTGAAACCATTACTTGTATTTCACTTTAAATTGATTTGTTGTTTTGGATTCTTCATTTAGATTCAAACCAAGTTAGTTTTAACTTTTATATCTTAATGGTTTCATGCTTTGTTTAAAACTTCGATTTCTCTCATAACTCATAAGCATGATTCTAATACTTGGTTGAATCTCTTGTTTCCTTCCTTACCATTAAACTCATAGTTAAACTTCTTGTTTTGGAATCAACAATTCTACGCAGCCCATGTTTTAAGCTTTGGGATTTTCATACAGCTTGTGAGCATTTAATAGGCATATCATTAGTAAGTTAATTTTGAAAAACATGTGATTAGCTTCATTGCTTCAATCAAATACATTTGTGGTTTTAAACTTTCAAAAGCTTTAAGCTTACATTCATTGAGCGTTATTTTCAAAGTTAATTGAAGTCATCATGCATACACATTGAGCATTCATCTTTGCATTCATATAGTGTGTGTGTATGTGTGTGAGTGAGAGAGAGTTAGATTTTCACTTTTTCTATCCGCCTGTTAAGAGGCATTGTATTGTGCTAAAATTATATCTCTTCTTGTGTATGTTAGACACATTTTAGAGAGAAAACTTTTGGCTTGTAAAGGTTATTGCTTTAGCCTAGAAAAGTATATTGTAAGGTTATTGCTTAGCCTTGGAAAACACAGTGTGAAGGTTATCACTTAGCCTATTGAAAAGCATAGATAGTGAGAATCCGATGGGGTATAGCATCAAATGCCAGTAGTGGATGTAGGCATTGAGGCCGAATTATTATACATCGTTGGGTTATATGGATGCCTTGTGATGATTGGGATCCAGAACTTTCATAAATATCTCTCCCTCTCCAGTTTCTAAGACCTTGAAGACTTCTTCCTCTCTCATCAAAATTTGAAATTCAAAATAAGGAAGGAGAATTCTAGAAGAAATCAAGGATAGAGTTTGAGTAGGAAAGTTCTAGACGATTTAAGATGAGTCACCAAGAGAGAGAGAATTCTAAAAACATAGGGAAATCAAGTCCAAATGGGAAAGGAGATAAAAATTCCAAAGAGACTAGATTCCAAGGGATGTGGACGTCCACTAGGGGCCCTAGCTTCCCCTTAGACGTCCCACACTCCCTCTCCCTCTTTGCTCTTCCCCTGCTCAATCCACACCACTAATCCTTATCTACACTACACAAGATATCTCATATGGGACCTACTTCTGGAAGATTTGCACAAGATGAGAGACTGAGATTAGAAAGAAATCAATCAGAGATTTAGCATCTCTAGATGAGGAGGTCACTTGGAGTGCAAGTCTAAGATGGAAACAAGATACAAGCCAAAGAGAAGAAAGAATTATAAAAGGTGACCCACTGAGAGGACGTCCCATTCTCTCTCTCCTAGGGTTGGACGTCACACTCCCTCTCTCTCTTCTCTCTCTCTCTCTCTTTCTAGTTTTAGGTTTCTGTAGTTCTAGGTTCTCCACTTTATTATCTTTTTTTGTAAGAAAGATAGCTTTGGGTCATGTCCAAGCAAGACATAGATCTAGGAGTAGAAGCTTTGTACTATAGACATGCTATCAATGTAATTACCACTTTTCTTTTGCGCAATAGCTGGCTAGATTCGCGATTAAGGCAAATGAAGAAGTTAAGTATTCCTAATCCTTTCTTTTTTATTATGGTTGTTTGATTGAGTTATTGATGTGCCGATTATATGGTTTAATAAACCTGTCTTCGTACCAGTTGTTACCTTCCATATTGATTTCTTAATTATAGAGTAGGTATTTGATTATCCATGCTTATTTTTTTTATAGATCATGCTTAAGGTTTTATTCTCTTTGATTGTCTATGCTTAGATTTGATAGGTAATGCTTAGATAACTTTTGTAATTCAATGAAGGGAAGGAGGCCTTGGGTATTTTATTAATTTCATAGAAAAAAATAAATCTCTTTTGAGAAATTGGTTTTTAATGCTTTGTCATCCAGATTTGGGTGCTTTGATTGGACCCATATATGAGGTAGAAAAACTAATCAAACAAGTGTTTTCAATCAGAAAGTGATTTTGGATTGCTTGATGGATTCCGATGCTGTAAGACCCTGACCCCTAATTCTCATGATTAGTGCATTTAAGCTGTGGGTTAGCTCTCTAAGTGAGATTTGAGTGTAATCGAGTCGGTTTGTGGATTAGAATAGTTTTTCCATAGCTTTGAAAAGAGAGCCTTTGGACCTAGCCTGGCACACCCAGAGATACATTGGGCTGCTCGTGTAAGCGTGGGGGATGGTTCCTGATTTTAAAAACTTTCAATTTTGGTTTCTTTTGATAGGTCAAATTAGCTCCAACAACTTTTGTGTTGACCCCGTTTCCATTCTAAGCCTAGAAAATCAGTTTTCCGCCTTAGGGACAAAATAATTTTTTCACATTGAAATCTGAACCTAAATTTTGAAATTCCAGATCCATGTCAAATATATATTTTGAAAACTAGATTTAAAAACATTCACTTTTGCCTTTGCTGCGTATAGATCTGATGTCCTAATCTCAAGATATTTTAGTCTGGAAGATTTTTAAGTTGTGGGCCCACACCCTTTTGTTATTAAAGCCCACTCTCTCTCTATTTTCTCTCATTCCTCTCTCTCCCATTTATGCAACAAGCCCAGCCAGCAACAGCCCATTCTCCTCCTCTTCCTCACTCTCTTCATCCTCTAAACTTTGCTGGATCGCCACCAAATCGAAAGCGAAGGCCGCCAATAGATTATCCTCGACTTCCCCTCTCCATGGAACCCATTTTTGAGCAAAACCATGTTTGGCAACCCCTTGCATGGGCGATTTCTTCTTCGTTTGTCATAATAGAGGTGAGACCTCCCTTCCACCTTCTAGTATGTAGTACAGCAGACCATTATCGCCCTCCATTCCAACATGATCAAATTCCATATGTCTTTGTTAGTTTTCCTAATTTTGAGCCATTTTTTAGTTTTTTTTTTTTTTGTTTTTTGGTTTAATAGGTGTGCTATGGCTTAATTGACGAGATTAGTGAGTAATCTTGGAGTTCTAGAGGCCAGGGCAAGTGACTAATTTAGTTTGTTATTGTGCATGCTATTAGTTTTGGGCAATTTAGTTTTAAAACATGTTTTTCATCTATTAAATTTTTAATTGATTACATTTATTATATAATCTTGTCATTTGCATCATCTATATGTTGCAAGTCATGTTTTCACTCTTATTTCCCTTGCTTCTTTCTCTAGTTCATTTGAATTCTTGTCAATTGCATGCTTTTAGATTTGAGATTTATGTTTTTGTGGTAAATGATGGGGGATGGTTATCTTGATGTTGAATGGAGGTTTTTGGTTTTAAAATTGTTGGAGAATGGGTGTTTTGGAGAGCATGTAGGCTTTAGAAATGACAGAGGAAGTTGGGGAAAGAATGGTATTGAAAATGGAGGGAATTCTGCTTGAATCTGAATCTGAAAATCAAGTTTTCGCAAGAGGTTGGTCAGCTGGCGGTCACTAGTCGATTAACTGACCTGTGAACGCCAAGTAACCAAGCCCCTTGGCCGTCAGAATATCCGTGAGACAAAGTTCCTGACAGGGGTCAGGCGGTCAGCTGGTGGCTAGCCGACAGTTGACTGACTGCTCACCTAAAGCTTTAAAAATGGGGTTTTTGCAGGATTTTGTTGAGATGGAAATCAAGGACATTCTAAGAGCAGTCAACGTGATAATGTATACTTGGAACTTGGAATATCGTCTAAACTTCGGGGGCGCCAATTTATGTCTAAAATCAGACATTCGGGCTTCAAATACTCAAGGTGTCAAATGATGTGGTCTTAGCATATGTATGGCGTGCTTGTTTTGTGAACCAGAGGTCGAATGAGAATTTTACCGAATGTACCTGTTTTACTTAGAAATACCCAATTTTCTTGAATGGTTCAATTTTACTTGTTTAAAACCTCATCCTCGTGCCCAGACGACTCTTGATTTGAAAGTTTCACATGTGTTTGTGATAAGTTCACAAAAGATACACTTTCATAGCATTATTTTATGAGTTTTCAAAGATAAAAGAACTCAAAACACTATTTTAGCATAAAAATCATAAATTTCCTCCCCATCATGCTTTGCTCATATCTTTCCATTATAGATGGCCATTTGTATGCATTTATATGAGTTCCAATGGCTTCCATACAAAATATGTTAAAAAATACTCTTAATTATGTTAATTTCTCTTTGTAGGTGTTAATTGATGATTAATTTGAAGACTAAAGTTGAGATTCAAGAGTTAAAGAGAGTAAGGATAAGTTTGGAAGACAATTGGATGAAGAGATGACAAAGTTAGGCCAACAATAAGAAGAAAAATGAAAGACCTGAGTTGGTATTTTGACCATATCTTTTTACTCAGGTATCCGATTGAGGTGATCTCAGAAGCATTGAAAACCTTGTTCTAGGATTTACAAATCATATTTCATAGCATTTTTCCCAATTCGGACGTTTCGGGGGTTAAAATTGCACATTAATCTGGGAACTATTTTCAAGCTCGAGAATGACATTCATATGTTCATATTTCCATTCTTGTCTAGTCCCACATCGGAAAGAAATCAAAAGAGAGCAAGGCAAATGTATCTATATAAGGAAGGGAGCTCTAGGCATCAAACACATAAGCAAGGAGAGCCCCCTCCTCTTTACTTAAGCTTTTCATATAATTGAGAGCAATTGTAGAGAGAAAATGAGGAAAGCCTTGTAAAAATTAAAGATTTGGAATGGAATTGAAAGCTTTATCTTCTCCAATGGGTGGCTAATCCATTTGATTGGATCTTCTAGGTGAAGCTAAGTTAATCATATTCCTTTTGCTTATGCGCGCTCTTTATTTTGATTCCCTCGTTTATGTTCTTAATATGTTAGAGTAGATTTTTCTTCATTGCATTGTGCAACCTTCCATGCTTAGTTTCTATATTAGCATTCTTTTTACTATCTATGCTTAGGTTTGATAAATCATGCTTAGGAGTTAATATCTTTTGATGGTTTATACTTACTTTTGATAGATAGTCATTAGGAATCTATTCTTTTATGAAGGGAAGAAAGTCTTAGCTATTAGATTGTTAATTTCTATCTTAGAGCTTTAAAGTTATATTTTTCAAATCTAAGCATTGATTTGTAATTAGATTTGAGTATTCTTTTTTTAGGAAAAAATAAGAGCATTAGTGTTGGATTAGTGTCACTTAGTGGATTCTAGATGATTCAATCATCCATTAGTATTGCTTGTTTCTTGTTTTACTTACTTTAGTTTGATTCTATTCACTTTCTCACACACTTATTCACTTGTTTTGATTCTCACACTCCATTTCTCTATTCACACCATCAATTCCACATTTGATTTTACACTACCTTAGCATATTTCTTTATCTCTATCCACTCATTTTCTATCTTTCACTTGTTATTTTCACACACTTATTCATTGATCTATCTAACATTTCTTCATTCTTCTTGTTATAACCCTTTCATATATTTTTTTCGCCATTAACTTTGTTACTAACTTGTTACTTAGCTTGTTCTCACTTGAGTTTTTCTATTTTTACTAACATCTCTTTGTTATCTAGTTCTTGTTTTCTTTTAGTTTGCGTTTTTTTATTTTCCTTGTTATTGTTTTTTTTTGTTTCCATTGTTTTTGTTATTTTCATTTGCATTTGTTAGCTATATTTGAGTTGATACTCCTTTTCATTGATCATTGTTAGTTTCCATGTAACAATCCTTGTGGGAATGATATTCGAACTTCTATAGTCTATATCATTTGAGACAACCGTATACTTGCAGAAATCGCCACCAAGTTTTTGGCGCCATTGCCGATGATTGAAGTACATATGAATCTTTCATTTAAGGATTTTCAACTCTCATATAGCTTAGTTGCATTTTTGTTCTTTCTTTTAGTTTTCATTGCGGATTCTACACATTTTACTTATTTGTATTTTCAGGGATTCCGTGGTTGGAGCAAGGAAAGAGGAAAAGAGCAACCAAAGAACTATAACTTAGGAATTTAATTTACTTTCTTAGAAAATCTTGTATTAGGATTCATTTCAAGTTTGTAACAATTTTTAAAGTTCATTTAAGTTTTTAAAGCATTGTAATAATTAAAGAAGGAGAACGGTTGGACGATACCGTCTCGGCCCCCCAAGTTCGTACACCGAAATTGGTGTCGGTGGCTTGGGTCGACTTCAACCGATCTTCCCCCAATTTAGTTTGGGAGGTGCGTATTTCGATACACCCACGCATCCCCCGTTAGTGGGTTAATTTTGTTGGTTGTTTGATTGTTTAATTGCTTTATAGTGCTTAATCATTTTCAAACACACAAAGTAATTGGGAAAGCACATACTTAGTAAGGGCAATCATACCCCCAACAAGATAAGGATTGGATTTCATCACCATTTCCTTGCCCATAGGAACTCATTTTCCTCACTACTTAGGAATCCTTAGCTTTTAATAAAATTTGAATAGAAATGTGACCATAGGACACAAGCTCATTAGGAGAAGACCATCAAAGGTTGTACCATTTACGCTCCTTGACGGAAATCGGTGCCTAGAATAGCCTTGTCCCTTAAGGGAGACAGTTCATCTGTTCTAGGAGTTTGGTATGTAAGCGGAACCTTTGCCACGCGCATCGTGATCCCACCAATCCCCTGGGGGCTTGCCTGGCCGACTACGTTTCATAGGATCGGATTGGAGGCCTAAGTGTACTCTTCACAGTTAGGAGCTGTCTAGTTTAAACTTAGGTGGCCTTAGTTAAGCATAGTTTGGTTTGTTTTTCAAAATCATTTTGTTTTGCTTGTTTGTGTTTAACCATTAATCCTCGTTCATCATCACTTAGCGGACCATCACGTTCGGAGTTGAGCGGTAGTTTATGCACAATTGGTTACGTGTGCAGGGTCGTTTAGAGAGCTTCAATTTATTCGATATCCCTGTTGAGAATTTTGCGGACCCCATTGCCATTAAGGAAATGGCTGACGGAAACCCACACCCCCAACCCATGACTCTTAGGGAGTACATGTACCCAACCCGATCTACCCAGCCCTCATGCATCGTCATACCCACCACGAATGCCTCATTTGAGCTGAAATCCCGGCTTAATCCAAATGTTACCAATTTTCCGAGGGGTGGAAAATGAGAACCCATATCAGCATGTGAGAGAGTTTGAGGAAATCCGTGGGACCATGAAGTATAACCATATGTCTGAAGAAGCCCTTAAACTTAGGTTGTTCCCATTCTCATTGAAGGAGAAGGCGAAAGCATGGCTTTACGCCCTACAGGCTAATTCCATAAACACATGGGAGGGACTAGTCGAGGCCTTTTATAAAAAATTTTATTCAAAACAAAAAATGGCCTTCATTAGACATACCCTAAACAGCTTCCACCAACTGGAGGGAGAAACCATGCATGAGTACATGGAAAGGTTCAAAGACTTACTGTTACAATGCCCGCATCACAGATTCAAAAAGATCCGGCTAGTCCATATCCTTTATGAAGGACTGGACTATCCCACCAAGACCATGGTGGAGTCTTTCTGTAACGGAGTTTTCACTCAAAAGACAGCTGACCAAGCCTGGACATACCTTGAGGAGGTCGCTGAGAACACTCTCCAATGGGAACCTATCAGAGAGGATCCCAAAAGACCCATTGTTGCAGAAAAAAGGGACATGCATAGAGTGGAACCCAAATTCGAGGTTGAGGCCAAATTGGTCACGCTGACAAGGAGATTAGAAGCCCTTGAAATGAACCAGACCTGTCAGCAGACCACCCCAAAGACCCTGGAATCATTAAAGATGAGCCAAGCAGTTAGTGACCCTACTGCCCCACCCTGCACCAATTGTGGAGATTTTACCCATCATGGATCCCAATGTAGAGCATTCTTTGGTCAAAGTCAGAGTGAGAGTATAGAGGAGGTGAGTGCACTTTACCAGAATACTAGATATGAGCGGCCGATGTATGATTCGTATTCGAATACATACAATCCTGGTTGGAAAGATAATCCTAGTTTTTCATGGACCAAAGGACAACACCAAGGAAACCCTTCTCAACCAATGGCCCAGCATATGCCACCTCCAGGATACCAAAAGCCTCAAGTACCCCAAGTGTCACAGGGACCACCCATGGTCCAAGGTTATCAGAATCTTAATCCCCAGAATCAGCAGGTAAGTTCTCTAGAGGACACAATGAAAATGTTAGCCCAAAATACACTCCAATTCCAGTAAAGCACTACTCAGAATTTGAATGCCAATACCCAGTCCATTGCCATGTTGGAATACACTGTTAGCCAGCTGGCCAGGTCAATAGCTCAAAGAGACAAGGGTACCTTTCCAAGTCAGCCCAAAGCCAACCCCAAAGGCCAAACTTCAACTGGCCAATTTGTTGTCCATGATGACAAGGGCAAAGTCCATGAGCAGGTCAATGCAGTGCATGCAGTTACCACCCGTAGAATGGCCTCAAGGGAGGCTGACACACCAGAAGAGGACCCTAGGGAATCCGAACGGACCCAAGTGAGGAGGGAGCATGTAGTTTTGGAAGAAGAACCTGAGGAACAAAAGAAGGACCTAGAGCCTACTCAGGAACCTGAGAAACCAGTAGGAGTTGCCTCACCAAGTGAGCCCCCTCCTAGATCCTTTGTTCCCAAGGCCCCATACCCTCAGAGGCTAGGTCAAATGAAAAATAATGTCCAGTTGGATAAGATTCTTGAAGTGTTCAAGCAAGTGATAATTAACATCCCACTGTTAGAAGCCATCTAACAGATCCCGACTTCTGCCAAAGTCCTCAAAGATTTATGCACATTCAAGAGAACAACCAATGTACCGAAAAAAGCCTTTCTTGCCCAGCAATGCAGTTCCATCATTACCACTTCAACCCCGATCAAATACAAGGACCCTGGGTGTCCTACAATTTCTTGTCCAATAGGGGATCATCACATAGAACAGGCTTTGTTGGACTTGGGTGCGAGTGTCAACCTGCTCCCGTATTCAATATACAAGGAGTTAGGTTTGGGGGAGCTGAAACCGACCAAGGTGACCTTATAACTAGCTGATGCTTCAATTAGGTACCCCAAAGGTGTTGTTGAAGATGTTTTGATCAAGGTAGGTGAGTTTGTTTTCCCTGTGGATTTTGTAGTCCTTGATACCCAACAACCAATCAAAAATGTCATGAAGATCCCGGTAATTTTAGGGAGACCATTCCTTGCCACTTCCAATGCCCTGATTAATTGTCGAAATGGTGTGATGCACCTATCATTCTGGAATATGACAGTCCAGATAAACATTTTCAACGTTGGCAAGCAACCCAGAGATGAGAGTGATTATGAAATTTGTGAGGTGAGTTACCTAGAGGAGCTTATTGAGAGTGTAGGATCACAGTTAGTTTGTGAGGACCCACTAGAGGCATGTCTTGCATATTTTGGAGGTAACATTGATGTTGAGAATAACATTAAAGAAGTAAATGCGTTACTGGATTCTACCCCTGCTTTTGAGAAGAGTCAATGGCAACCCAAGCCAGAGATCTTGACTCCATCGGCTGCCCCACCTGTTCCATCAATTGAAGAACCACCCAAGCTCGACCTAAAACTACTACCTGACACCCTCAAGTATGTGTTTTTGGGCCCAGCTGAGACTCTCCCTGTCATTATAGCCTTGGACTTGGAAAAAGTCCAGCAACAACAATTCATTGAGATCCTGAAGAATCACAAAGAGGCTATAGGCTGGACAATTGCTGATACAAAAGGAATAAGCCCATCTGTGGTTCAACATCAGATCCATTTGGAAGAAAATGCAAAAACTTCCAGAGAACCACAAAGGCGTCTTAATCCATCAATGAAGGATGTCGTAAGAGTGGAGGTTCTGAAACTACTGGATTCAGGTATCATTTACCCGATTTCGGACAGCTCATGGGTGAGCCCAGTCCATGTTGTGCCAAAAAAGTCCGAGATAACTGTTGTGAAGAATGAGGGAAACGAGTTAGTGCCCACAAGGACCCAGATGGGCTGGCGAGTGTGCATTGACTATAGAAAGTTAAACTCGGCCACCCGTAAAGACCATTTTCCCCTCCCATTTATGGACCAGATGCTTGAGAGACTAGCCGGTCATGCCTTTTATTGTTTCCTTGATGGATATTCGAGCTATAATCAGACATAGCACCTGAGGACCAGGACAAGACAACTTTCACATGTCCTTTCGGTACATTCGCCTACCAGCGCATGCCTTTTGGATTGTGCAATGCACCTGTGACATTTCAACGGTGTATGATGAGCATATTTTCGGACATGGTCGAGCGATTCTTAGAGATGTTTATGGACGATTTTTCGATCCATGGGAGTAGTTTCCAAGAATGTTTGCATCACCTGAACCTTGTTTTAGTGAGATGTCAAGAGAAGAATCTTGTTTTGAATTGGGAGAAGTGTCATTTCATGGTGAAAAGAGGAATTGTCCTGGGCCATGTTATTTTTGAGAATGGCATCGAGGTCGACAAGGCCAAAATTGATCTCATTTCCAACCTGCCACCGCCAAAAACGGTGAAGAACATCAGATCATTCTTGGGCCATGCAGGTTTTTATAGACGGTTCATTAAGAATTTTAGCAAGATAGCTGCACCCTTGTGCAATCTGTTATCTAAGGATGTGCCTTTTGTCTTCAATGAACCTTGTCTACAAGCATTTGAACAATTGCAAAAGGAGTTGACCTCTACTCCGATAATAAAGCCACTTGATTGGACAATTCCCTTCGAACTCATGTGTGACGCTTCTGACCGTGCTCTTGGGGCTGTGTTAGGACAGAGAGTGAACAAATCGCCCCATGTCATATATTATGCCAGTAGGACCTTGAATGACGCTCAGCTGAATTACACAACCACAGAGAAAGAGTTGTTAGCTGTCGTCTTTGCCCTGGAGAAGTTTAGACCCTACCTGATTGGGTCTAAGGTCATAGTTTACACCGATCATTCGGCCCTTAGGTACCTGTTGATGAAAAAAGATGCGAAAGCCCATTTGATTAGGTGGATTCTGTTGCTACAAGAGTTTGACCTTGAGATTCGGGACAAGAAAGGTTCTGAAAATGTTGTAGCTGACCATCTCTCCCGATTACCTACTGACCCCGAGCATGAGAGCATCCCATTGAGTGAGAGTTTCCCGGATGAATAGTTGCCGAATGTCTCCCATTTCCCTTGGTTTGCGGATATCGTTAACTACCTGGTCACTGGACAGATGCCCGATCACTGGTCCAAACAGGATACGTCTAAGTTTTTGTCTGAGGTTAAGCATTTCTTCTTTGATGACCCATACCTGTTCAAGTATTGTCCGGACCAGATCATTAGGAGATGCATTCCGGAAGAGGACTTTTTAAGTGTGATATCCTTCTTCCATGACCATGCATGTGGTGGGCATTTTAGTTCTAGGAATACCGCTGCAAAGGTGTTGCAATGCGGATTTTACTGGCCCACTCTTTTCAAGGATTGTCACATATTTTGTTTGCACTGTGAGCGTTGCCAGAAATTAGGCAGAATTACGCGGAGGAACATGATGCCTTTAAATTCGATGCTTATTGTGGAAATTTTTGATGTTTGGGGCATAGACTTCATGGGTCCATTTCCGAGTTCCTTCGGCAACTTATACATTTTGCTTGCTGTAGATTATGTCTCCAAATGGATAGAGGCGATTCCAACTAGAACGAATGATCGTCACGTGGTTATCAAATTTATTAAAGAAAACATCCTTTTTAGATTTGGTACCCCCAGGGCGATTATCAGTGATGGTGGGAGTCATTTTTGTAATAGCACCTTCGAGAATCTGATGAAAAAATATTCTATCACTCATAAGGTTGCTACTCCGTATCACCCACAGACTAGCGGACAGGTGGAAGTGTCCAATAGGCAAATAAAGCAAATCTTGGAAAAGACAGTCAGTCCTACCCGAAAAGACAATTAGAAAATTTACTAATCAGCAATAGGAAAGGAAAAAAAAAAAAAAAGCTATCAAATATGGTCTGAAAAACAATATGCTTTGCATATTTGGGTCAAAGACTGGAAGACATATTTGGGAAGAGAACGGGCTGTAATATTTTACGTTCTTTGTGCATGTCTTTAACTATAAAATATCATCAATTTAACTTATCAATTGCAATGTGGTAGGTGTATTAATACAAAAGGAACTACATATCTCCCATCTATTGTCTCACTCTCTTTAAATGTTGTTGATTGTTTGCCCTTGTTTGCCCGTGCTTATTATTAGTCAAGAGAAGAAGGAAAATGAATAGACAGCCTTCACTCCCTTAATTGATCTGACTCTAGGAAAGCCAGGGTCTTATCTATGTCTACATCTATATGTTCACTCCTTATCTATTCAATGATCATTCGGATACCTTGGATTCCTAGGATTTCAATTCCATAACAATGAACTGGCTCTAGGATTCATTGACATCTTTGTACCAACAATCCTATATGCTACATCTTATAATTAGTGATCTAACGGCCATGGAATGCATGGATGAAACAACTCCTTGTTTATTTGGTGATCTATCTTGTGAGGGGCCATAAGTCATACAACTTCCACTTCGATGTTATATAATTAATGAAGGGAGCTCTATTGGCACCACAATTTTTGCTCTTCCCACCGCGAAAAAAAAAAAAAAAGACCATTCCTAAACTACCCCTCCCCCTTTCTCCCTCCTCCTTCTCCCTCCTCCTCCCTCATCTTCCCTTCCTCTCCCAGCCTCCACCCTCCCTCATCTCTGCCCCCCCCCCCCCCCCCCCCAGTCGCCGGCGGGAGGGAGCCCCGGCCGGCTAGCCTCCCTCCCCCTCTCCCTCTTTCTTCCTCTCTCCCTCTTCTTTCCCTCTTCTCCCTCTCCTTCCCTCCCCTACTCTTCTTCTCCCTCCCCCTCCCTCCTTCCTCCCTCTCCCAGCCTCCACCCTCATCCCCCTCGCCCTCCCAGTCGCCGGCGGGGAGGGAGATCGGCCGGCAGCCGGCGGCGGAAGCCCCAACCGGCTGGCCTCCCTCCCCCTCTCCCTCTTTCTTCCTCTCTCCCTCTTCTTTCCCTCTTCTCCCTCTCTCCCGGAGGCTCCGGCTGCCGGCCGGGGCTCCCTCCCCGCCGGCGACTGGGGGGGGGGGGGGGGGGGGGGGGGGGGGGGGGGGGGTGGAGGCTGGGAGAGGGAGGAAGGAGGGAGGAGGAGGAGGACGGGAAGAGAGGGAGGGGGGAGGAAGGGTAGTTTAGGAAAAAAACATTGTCTTTTAGTGCGGTGAGAAGAGAAAAATTCGTAGTGCCAATACCACCACTCAATTAATGACCCCCTACGTTTACCAAGTAATGCCATTGTAACACGTGGGCATGCCCTTGTATATCTGCGCTACAGCTCTTCATCAATGCTTTTGTGTGTGAGATTCATTACATAGGAATTATAATCCATCAACTAAAGCAACATTCTCCTTAAGCAAATGCAGTCTCGGCCGTTCATTGTAATCAAGAAATTGAAATCATCCACGACAAAATATCCACACTTTCGATGATTTTGAGGCCCAAAGTTGAAGGGTTAGATGGGTAGTACAGATTTCATCCGAAGTATTTGTTTCTGAATAAAACGGTTCTTGTATCCATTTTTGGACATTCGAGAAATCCAGATTCAGATTTGGATCCACTCATATAGGTTCTGTGGCCTAACAGGAAATCTTCTTGTGTGTGTGTGTGTGTTTTGGTTTTGGGGGGGGGGGGGGGGTTACCCTTTAATAATCTCACTCGTATATTTAAATTTTTAAAGCTCTTTATATCTTATTTTGGATCCGAATTTGGACTGGATCATTTTTATTAAGTTAAAATCGGATCGGAATAGAATACAAAAGTTCTGTGAAAGATTCAGATCCAAAAGTTGATCTATGAATATGGATCCAGGCCCAAATTTACAAGAGTTCGAACCAAGCCCATTAATGTTTTAATCCCTAGTTGGATCCAGATTTATATGGTGATTTTACAATTAGCAATTCAAGGGCCTGAGTTTGGACATGGGTAAATGGGCATTGGTTCTACTTGATCGAGGTCCAATCCAACGAATAATTAGATTCGTAACTATCGATCGATCCAAATCATAATCCATTTTTTCAAAAAAAAAAAAAAAAAAGGCTAATTCCAATTTTCTCTATATATATTGGCCATCAGAACATGCGAGCTGCAAGTCCCTTGGAATGAGATATTTGTGGATTTGCTTCTTTTATTAGAATTTGTGGAATAACCAGATTCAAGAATTTGGCAGGAATAATAGTGTACTAGAATGCACAGGTTTAGAAAAGCCTTGAAACAGAGATCAATTAGAATTAAAAAAACGACAATGATGACCAAATCAAAGATCTTGGGAATGGAAAACTATAGTGGACATAATTGAAGTGGAATATGCAGAAACTGTAACAGCTTCAAAGATAAAACTCATGGCTATTTCAATGGCAGATACAAAGTCTTTAAGACATTTTCAAAAGCCAATATGGTTGTCGGGATAATATGGGCTAATCATCACCTATGCAAAAGTCAGTAGCAGCAACATTTGTTGCCAACTTAATCCTATCATTATATCCTGCTCGGTCAATCGCTTCCTTCACAAGATCCAAGCCATCGGTAAAACTGTGAATGGAGATAAAACAAAGTTTAAGTAAAAGCAAAAAAGGCATTATTCCAAAATGTCTCACTGGTAAACTATCAAAGACAAAGTCTTGTGCATCAATATATTTTCAGAGACATCTTCCATTAGTATAAATGGATAAAATAGCATCACTGCTCAATAGGACAATGGATTGTGGCCTTGAATCTTAGATAAAATGTTTTGTAAGTCAAGATCTACCTGGAGGTATTCAGATCAAATCCACCCTCCTCACCAACATTGCATCCAGCTGAGCCATGTTTTTCTGTGATAACTGCTTGTCATTTTTGTTAATATAGAAAAATAACAATTATTGAATGAGCATACAATACCAACAATTAAAAAGAAAATGCACAACAGTATGGTCAGGAGGAACACAAAAAGATCATGGGCGGAAAACACCATAGCCTCCCCTTTTATTTTATTTTCTTCAAAAAATTCACCCCCAATAGACCTTGCTTCCATGCACCAATAAATAGAAAAAAAAATTACTGAAATCTCATTGTCCATGGGTGTGAAGAACACATCAAAAGACTGCTTCAAGATTTTTAAGAACTGCCACTATCTGGTGTCACTTGAGGTAGGCAAGAAATATCATGAAACTTCCCTTTTTGAATAAAAAAGGAGGTAAAATCACAAACCACAGAACTTCACTTTCCATGTGAGATCAATAGTAGGGTGAAACTTAGGTTATCAAGGTTTAAACACAGGACCATTGGCTACATCTGTTAGTTAACCACTAA
The DNA here is from genome assembly GCA_012931725.1 of Litsea cubeba. NCBI lineage: Eukaryota > Viridiplantae > Streptophyta > Magnoliopsida > Laurales > Lauraceae > Litsea > Litsea cubeba. The sequence continues at coordinate 45,404,404 of CM022955.1, forward strand.
CAATAAATTAACCAATTAAACGAGTTATAAATTAGTAAGAAAAGGCAGACAGGTAAAACTCCCCAAAACTTGCATGGTTAGATCCATCTTATCATTATGGTTTAAGTTGGACAACTTAGATTCATGTCTCAATGCAACAATATTTAAGAAAAAAGTTTCAATTTAATCATTGCTATAATCAAGAAATAGAAACTGAGAGAAAACAGCTAACTTGCTAACCTCAAGGAACAAGATTTGTAATTCAAAAGAGTGTTTCTACCAAAACTTATATTTAAGTTACAGAGTGCATTTCAAAGAATTCAAATTTACTGAAATTAAAGTGAATTAACAGAAGTTCTCAAGGAAAATCAGTGGCTGGACTAATAAGCAATGCAGAACAATATATGCACAACAGGAAGACTTAAGAAAGTTGATGTTGACATCCAATGAATACGCAAGGAAACAGAACTATATACATACTAAAAAGTGGGGCAAAGATATTCTTTCTGGACCCATGTCAAACATCACGCTGGATATTCGGAGGAGCGCCGAAAACCTATTAGGATTAAATAAGTGATATTAGTATAAATTTTAAAGGGAATTACATCCAAATATAATTAATTTTTAAATCTCTGGTATGCTACCCACTGGCTCAAATGAAGAAGACGGCTGGCCATGCTGGGTGAACATCTGAAAATATATCATCATCTGGTTCATATGGGCTTCCATCCGGCCCATCTCTTTCATGGAAACCATCCTTTGTTTAGCTGCTATCCACTGAGCTCACTTAGCATTTTCCATCTCCCTCGCTTCAGCAGCCGAAACTCGCGGGCCATAGATATTGGAGGGGGTGAAACCCAACCCAAAGGTGCGAACCCGGCCACCTCTATCTTCTCCCATCACTTGGGTGAAGATGTCATCCCGCCAGCTACTGGCTGAGTCGTCTCTACAATTCATAATCAAGTACTTTAATTAAGTGGTTTATCTATTGTAAAACCAAATCAAGCCTTTTCCCACTAGGTGGGGTCGGCTATATGGATTTGACGACGCCAATCAAATCTGCTTAGGGTCATGTCCTCCGTTAGATCCATGTAGGCAAGGTCATGTTTAATATTTTCTTTCCAACTTCTCTTGGGTCTCCCTCTCCCTCTCCCTCTCCTACTCATGGCAATCTCCATGCTTTCACACCTTTTAACAGGTGCCTCCGTTGGACGCCTTCTAACATGGCTGAACCATCTCAGTCGATTTTCTCTCATTTTATCTCCAATCGGTGCTATTCCTACTTTGCCCCTATCTCTCCTTGTGATCCCGCACATCCATCTTAGCATTCTCATCTCCGCAACTTCCATCTTCTTGACATGATTATGCTTTACTGCCCAACACTCTGATCCATATAACAACGCTGGTCGTACCGTCACCTTATAATACTTTCCTTTAACCTTGAGAGGGACTTTCCGACCACACAAGACCCCCGAAGCACTCCTCTATTTGGTCCACCCGACTTGAATCCTGTGACTTACATCAGTATCAATCCCTCCATCCTTTTGCACCATAAATCTAAGGTACCTAAAGTTTTCTTTCTCTACAATCTTTTGTGTGCCCAAACTTACTTCTATATTACCAGGTGTCCTACTTTGACTAAACTTGCATTCCATATATTCCGTTTTGCATCAACTAAGCCTAAACCCTTTTGTCTCTAATGTTTTCCGACACAATTCCAGTTTAGCATTCACTCCTTCTCTCGTCTCATCTACTAAAATAATGTCATCTGCAAATAGCATACACCACGGCACCTCATCCTGGATATGTCTTGTAATCTCATCCATAACTAGGGTAAACAAGTACGGGCTTAACGCTGAGCCTTGGTGTAGACCAATCGTGATAGAAAACTCCTTAGTTTCGCAGCCAGTCGTCCTTATAGATGTCACGACTCTATCATACATATCCTTTATCGCCTCAACATATCCTTTATCTATTATTAAATAAAATTACAAGTGGGAAAAAATATTATTTAACAAGGCTTAAACATACCAAGGCGTCCTCTGATGCCCGATCCACAGGTTGTCCCTGCATGTATGGGTCAATCTAAACATCTCCATCCAGTCCGGCGCCTGCCCATTGGGGTCTCGTTTCCGCTATCCTCATTTAAAAATAATTGTATTAAAAAACAATGAGGTGGATATCCAAATAATCATATTGACTATAATGGCTTAAAGAAGTTACCTCTTCCTCGCGTATTCGTGTGAAGCTCTTTGCTCCTACAGTATGATTCATTGTTTGCACTGCGCGATTTTCCAAATTTCTTTTGCTTCGCTCCTATTTATGATAAATAAAATGTTAATTTTTCAAAGAATGAAAAACAATAAAGGAAGAATTAAAACATTCAACTTAGAACTTTTGAACTCCTTACGTATTTCATACTGTCCCCTCCTCAGACCCCCAAAACTCAATGAGCAACGTCTACTGGTCTGGATCTACTCTATCAGGACGGTGCTGCAGTCGCTCCCAAGTAGTGTGAAATGGATCATAATATGCTTTCTTCAACTTGCATTTTGTAATTCTTCCAATTCTGGCATATCTTACTCAAGACCCATTTCTTCACCCGCTGCTGCTCGTCAATGGCAATTTCAATTTTTGACTGAAACACATGCGTAATAAACTTGACATTAGTACAGATACAATACACTCTCATCATAATTGAATAATTTACATTAATACCTGTATAGCCTGCCACATGTCTGTTTTCTGCTCTACAAGCATTCTCCTTCAATCAAAATAATTGATTGGTGCCTTCTGGCCATCTCATGCGATGATGCCGAGATATGAAGATAATAGATTTGCACCAGCTCCAATGGGCTGACCAAATTCATTAAGTCTCACGACAACACGCTCATGTTGATGATTGAGAGCAATGCATCTATTGGGGCCTCGTGTCCTCTTTCTTGCTCGGGGCCCTATTTAAAACACAATTCAAGAATTATGAGTTATTCCTAAATTAAAAAAAAAAAAAAAAAAAAAAAAAGAAACACTTAGACATTGCATGTATAAGTTTATTTCTTGTATGTTCATTTGTTGCTTTTCACCAAGAGCAAAACTGAAATTGCTGAACTGAATGGTTTTTCTCAGGTTCTGATTTGCCGGAGAACAATGTGTCTCCTTTTATTGTTGATGACAAGTATAGCTAGACAATGAACCAAACGAAATCGATCAAAGTACAGCACTTAACAATAAACAAAATTGAATCAGAGAAATTCAGAAAATAAAGTATAGCAGTAGAAACTCTAATTCAAATGTGCACATTTCATCGGGGCACGTCTCTTTCTATCAAATTCGCATTTAGAAATGCACATTGCAATTAGTATTATTCTGGTGATTGGAGTAGATGTCAGGGAAGCAGTGGAGGATTGGCAATTTGGCAGTGTAAAAAGAAGTTGCATGATCATGTGAGTTTGATTTTCCTTTTTCTAGGATTTAGGCCTGGAAGTTTAAAGATGCTTAAATAGATTGAATGGGACTGATGGATTTGCTGAATGTCATATTTGGATTTGTATTAGCAGTGAAACATGAATTGATTTAGCAGTGAAACATGAATTGGTTTAGCAGTGAAACATGAAAAGTACTTTCTTGTATTTTTCACGGGATTCCAAGATTGGTAGATAGGTTGATCAGTGAGCTTTGTTCCTATCTTTCATTTGATTTGAAGGCCTCAATTGATTTTTAAGTTCTCTAGATTTCTTTAGAACTGCACGGTACATACTAATGTTGCAAATGGAGTTGAGTAAAACTTGGGACTGGGATGGTCTAACCCCTCTTTGGGATGGATTTGGGCTGTCATTTGTTGGGCCTAGTCCTGACCCATTTCTGAAAATAGACCGATCCAGGTTAAGCTCCTGCCACCGCCTAAAGCTCAACTGACTGGCTTGTTCAATCTGACTCATTTAGACACAGTTGGAGCTAGTGCTTAGGGGTTGGTGAAGCAGTGCAGGGAAAGGGAGGCTATTCTCCAAGCCAAATTTCTTAGGATAGGGATCCTTACGGATCAATATTCTTGGTCTCATATCACAGACAAGAACAATACAGAGAAAACTAAAATTCGACTTCATATTCAATGTCCCTCATTGGAGAAGATTTCATCTCCTTATATAGATAAACAATCCTAGCTTGCTAGCCAAAGCTAAGGAAACACTACACATAGCATCGGACGGTGTAGCATAGGGCGGTGCCGATTTCTTCTTCTATCAAAGGCAGGTTGAAAGATCAGCTATCTTCAAAGAGCAGCTGTAAATGTGGACTTACTGCTCCCTTGTTCGCTTGGGTCTTTGGGTATAAAACTTTAGAGGGAGCTCAATAGTCTGACCTGCATCAACTATCCCCGGCTTGGAGAAACTCGACTCCGGAAAGTTATCAGCTTGGTATGTCTCGTACAAATCTGGATTGAGTCGTTGAAAGTTTGTGGCGGTGATCCATGTAGCTTTAGAGAAAGGTCTACCTTTCCACTTGACCAAGAACTTGTAAAAACCACCATTCTATGTTGATACCAGTTGATCGTCAAAGACATCTTCAATTTCTTCGCAGGGAGCTAGAGCCATGGGAAGCCGGATAGCGTGCTCTTCAAATGATTCATCCTAATAATGCCCATGATAAATTGTGAGATCTTCGATATTGAATGTGGAACTTATATGCATGTCAGGCGAAAGATCGAGCACATAAACATTGGAGCTGATTTTCTTCAGAATCTTGAACAGGCCTGCACTTCTTGGGTAGAGTTTCTTGCAAGTACCTGTGGGGAACCGTTCATGCTTCATTCGCACCATGACCACATCTCCTTCATCAAATTCAACATGGCGCCTTCGAGTATCCGCATGTTGTTTATAATTCTCATTGCTTTTGGCAATTTGTTGGCGAACCTCATCATGAACGTCCTTCATGCGCCGTGCAAATTGATCAACTTCTTGGCTAGGCCTAGCTTCAACTGGTAAAGGACTTAGATCAATCAGAAGACGTGGCTTGACTCCTGTGACAAGCCGCGCAGGGGAAGGGAGGATAACCAACAGACAATTCTCCAAGCCAAATGGCTTAGGATAGGGATCCTTATGGATCAATAGTCTTAGTCTCACACCACATAAAAGAACAATACAGGGAAAATTCAAATTCTACTTCATATTCAATGTCCCTCATTGGAGAAGATTATATCTCCTTATATAGATAAACAATCACTATTCTATCCTAGCTTGCTAGCCAAAGAAAAGGAAACACTACACATAGCATAGGACGGTGTAGCATAGGGCGGTGCCAATTTCTTCTTCTTTCAGAGACAGGTTGAAAGATCAGTTGTCTTGAAAGAGCAGCTGCAAATGTGAACTTACTGCTCCCGTGTGAGCTTGGGTCTTCGGGTATAAAACTTAAGAGGGGGGCCAAATAGTCTGGCCTTCATCAGTTGGGTTTATGTGAACTTTCTAGCCCATACGATAGACCTAGATATGAACAGGACCAGAAGGTAAGGACGGGCCATGGCTTCTGCTTATGGCTTCTACAAGAGCAATTCTCTGCCTGAAAATCCGAGCCATCTCATCCGCCTGTAGGAATGCAATCACAATCAAAAGGTTAAAGTTCTGGATTTTTTGCATTTGAGAGAGAAAAAAAATAGATTGCTTTTCTCAAAAATCACCTTCTCAAAAACAAGCTTTGGATTGCAAATCATGTCACCACGTGTAGGCTCTAGCTTTTTCGTAGACAGACTCACTCGACCTCTCTCACGGTCGTGGCTCAGGATCATGACCTTTATTCAAAGAAATTTTCAAATAAATATTTATTTAGTTTTTTTAGATATGGAGCCAAAAGTTCCCATTGATATGAAAAGGAACTTGTACCTTGAGGGTGTCACCAGGTTGTAGGACAGTTCCAATATCAGAAACACGATCATGACTTATCTGGCTAACATGGAGAAGGCCATTAATTCCACCTATGTCAATGAAGGCACCATATGGCTTAAGGCTCTGAACAGTTCCAGTGACGACTGATCCAATTCCAAGCTGAGCCTGACTGTCGGCCATGACCTTGCGGTTACTGAGAACAAGCCTAGAGTTATCTTCAATAACTTCCACAAATTTCAGTGGGATCTCCTTTTCAAGGAGTTCTTCGGCAGTAGATTTCTGATAGAAAATAAAGAAATGTGTTATAATTGAACAAGTCAATATGTACAGGTGCAGATCCCTCAACAGTAAATTACATCAACTATATAAGGATAAGCTTGGGTGTCTCGAAAGCGTTAAGGGTGTTGAATATTTGGGTTTCTCCGTCAGAACTGATAGGTTGTACGTTTCAAGTCTTACCCAAGAAGGAACCCTATCACCTTCAAGAAAGAAAGTGAAAGCATTAAATGTTATTGCACTTTCCCTATCATTTAGTCTTCCCCCGCCGGTTTTTTTATTGCCGGTCCCAAGCCCGGGTAAAAGAGGAGGGCTGCGTTAGGTAGGTTGATAACCAGCGTAAAAATTTGTCACAACCAAAACATGAATTCTAAAATTACAATATTTCGAGATCATGCTAAGGGCATGTTTGGATACACGTATGGTGAATTGAAGTCAGGTGAAGTAAAGCCACCATTCTCATGACAAGAAAAGACAAGGGGTCATATCAGAAGTATATAAAATCAAATTCCCTCCCCCTTGTTTAAAAAAAGTAAAAAAGTAACCTCTTTTCTCCACTAAATGACAAAAAAAATTCTCTTTTTACACAATAAGTCAAAAAGATTCACTATCAAGCAACTAAAACAAAAGACCATCATAACCCCTTTTATATTTTATTCTCTCTTGATTTGATGCTTCACCTCACTTTATTTCAATTCACCGTACATCCAAACACACAAGGCATTCCCTACTTTAAGCGATGCATTGTAGTGTCACCCAGTTGCAGTGGAAAGTGGGCACGGGCTACCACACCATTCTGGACGAATGCAGGTAAAGAAGTTACTCCAACACAACAGAAGAAGATGAAGATTCGGCTTGCTACTTGGAATATAGGAACCTTAACGGGTACGAGCATGAAGTTAGTCGAAGTAATGAAAAAAAGAAGAGTTAGAGTAGTCTGTCTATACTCTACATGAGACAAGGTGGAAGGGGGATAAGCGAAAGAGCTCACTGATGGTTATAAACTTTTTTATGCAGGAAAGAACGCAAGAAATGGAATGGGTATAGTTGTAGATAAGGATTTGAAAGAGAAAATTGTAGGGGTAAAGAGATTGGGGGATAGAATTCTAGCAATTAAACTAGTGTAGAGGAAGATGTAATTCATATCATTAGTGCATATGCTCCACAAGCAGGATTAGATGTGTCAAGAGCCAATTTTCGGAAGAGAAGGATGGTTTACTACAAGAAATTCCAACTGGTAAAAACATTTTCCTACGAGGGGACTTAAATGGGCATGTAGGAAATAATAATAGAGGTTATGAGAGAGTGGATGGAGGACAAGGATTTTGATAAAAGAATGAATTAGGAGACACTATCTTGGACTTTGCATTAGCATTTGATCCTGTAATAGCAAATACTTGCTTAAAAAAGAGAGGAGCATTTAGTTACTTACAAAAGTGGAACTAGCAGGAGTCAGAAAGACTTTTTTCTAGTTAGATTACATGACCAATTGGATTGTAAAGATTATAAGGTTAAATCCAGAAGAGAGTTGGACCACACAACATATGCTACTAGTTTTAGACTTTTGCATTAGAAGTAGAAAGAGAGAGGTAGTAAATAAAATGTGCCCTAAAACAAGGTGGAGGGATTTAAAAAGAGAAAGAGCGACAATATTTAAGGACAAAGTGATAGATTAGGGAGAATAGAATTTTGATTAAAGGAGAAACAACAACGATGTGCAATCAAATGGCTAACTGTATTAGGAAGGTTGCTAAAGAGGTGCTTGGAGAGTTGAAATGGAAGAGACATGATAACAAAGAAACCTGGTGAGGCAGTGTAAAGGTTCAAGAAGTTGTACGGGAGAAGAGACATTACAAAGTTTGGTAGGGTACTAGGAATTTGGAAAACTGAGACGTACAAGAAGGCAAAGAAAGAAGCTAAGAAAGTAGTAAGTTATGCAAAGTGCAAAGCATATGATGACCTATATAATAGGTTGGGAACAAGAGAAGGAGAGAAGGATATTTTTAAGCTTGCAAAAATAAGAAAAAGGAAAAGTAGGGACTTAGATCATGTCAAATGTATTAAGAGCAATGACCAAAAGATTCTAGTGAAGGACAACGATATCAAAGAAAGGTGGAGGGAATATTTTAGCATACTTTTAAATTAAGACTATATAGGAGACATAACAACAAAAGATGTTATTTCAGTAGCAAAGCATACTTTTTTTCGTAAAATTAGGGTGGTGAAAGTGAAGAAAGCATTAAAACATATGAAGACAAAAAAGGCTACGAGCCCATATGACATCCTGATTGAGGCTTGAAAATGCTTAGGAGAAGTTGGGGAGGTTTGGCTAACTAGACTTTTCAATAAGATATTAATGACAAAGAAAATGTCGGATGAATGGAGAAAAAACTGTTGTAGTACCTATATATAAGAACAAGGGAGATATTCAAAACTTTACCAACTATCGTGGGATTAAACTTATAAGTCATACTATGAAATATGGGAGAGAGTAATGGAGCAAAGACTTAGTCAGAAGACCAGGATATCTGAAGATCAATTTGGTTTTATGCCAGGGAGGTCAACAATGGAAGATATCTTCTCACTTAGGCAATTAATGGAAAAAATATCGAGCAAAGAGGAAAAAATTTCATATGGTCTTCATCGATCTCAAAAAAGCCTTCGATAGGGTACTTAGAGATTTAATTTGATGGGTTTTAAATAAAAGAAAATGTTCGAAGAGGTTATATTGAAATTATTAAAGACATGTACGAAGGAGCAGTAACGAGTGTGAGAACTAGTTGCAAAGAGACAGGGGTCAGCCATAAGCTCTTATCTCTGTGCACCGATTATGGATGAGTCAACTGCTCATATTCAATAAGAGGTACCTTGGTGCATATTATTTGCAGATGATATTGTGTTGGTAGATGAATCAAGAGATGGTGTGAATGCAAAACTCGAGACATGGCTGGAGGCTTTAGAATCCAAAGGCTTTAAAATAAGCCGTACAAAAATGGTATATATGAATTGTAACTTCAATAGGCATACAGAAAGAACTGAAACTGCTGTGAGAATTGAATACGATGAGATACCACAAAGTGATTTTCGCTACCTTAGCTCTATAATTAGTAAGGATGGGGAGATTAATGAAGATGTCGAACAACGGATAAAAGCGGGATAGTTAAAGTAGAAACTTGCTTCTGGAGTGCTTTGTAATCGACGAATGCCAACAAGATTGAAGGGAGAATTTTACAAGACAGTGATTACACCTGCTATAACCTGTAGAGTAGAATGTTGGCCAATCAAGAAGCATCATATGCACGAAATGAATGTAGCAGAGATGAGAATGTTGAGGTAGATATGTGGTAAAACTAGGAATGATAAAATTAGAAATGAGCGCTTTCGAAAGCATTTAAGGGTAGCAACAATAGGGGATAAAATTAGAGAAACCCGTTTGAGATGGTTTGGGCAAGTCCAACGTAGGCCAGTAAGAAAAAGTTTGGCCATGAAGGTTGATGGCCCACAAAGGGGAAGGGGTAAGCCAAAGAGGAAGTGGATGGAGGTGGTAAAAATGGATATGAAGAAGTTTAACTTATTTGAGAATTTGGCTCAAGATAGATCGGAATGGAGAAACAAAACTCGTGTAGCCACCCACAACATAGTTGGGACAAGGCTTTGATGATGATGATGATGATGATTCAGGACTTCGGATTGCACCTCGCAGCAATATTGTTCTGAATTGTGATTTGAAAGTACATTAAAATGATCTCTTAACTATGAATTCAAGGACTAGACACCAAATTTGAAATGCTTAAAAAAACCCAAACAGGAAAAATTGAATGACAAACATTTGCCGAAGCTAATAAAGCCGATAATAACCTATGATGCCCAGATACTGATATTGCAAGTAAAGATCCAAAAACTAGGACTTAAACACTATACTGTTAGAACTGTAATTACAAATGTATATACGTTTTGACTATTGGTATTAGCACCAACAAGACAGTACACAAGTACCTTCTGCTGGTACAGTGGTTAGACAAGCCTCCATGTAAATGTATGCAGTCACGTGGATGTGCAAAAGGCCCACATGGTGGTGACCTTGCCCAATGATTGGGTGGCTCCACTCATCAGGTGAAACACATGCAATTTTAACATTGGAACATTGCAGACTTAAACAAAGAAGCATTTATTTAATATACATGATTTGTGCATCTGTTCGTGGAACAACTTAATTTTGGCCAGGGAACGCCACAATGGAATGTACACATGAATAGGATTGGGTTTCAGACGTGTCATTCCAGCATGTGTGATCAGATGTAGAAGCTGCATCTACATTCTCAGGAGGGCTTGGCAATTGGCATACCTCAGTCATATGAGCATCTGGGAATCCTAAATGGTAAATAAGACACGGCCATTGTTAAAATCTAAGCACGTACTGTTTCCAGATAAAGTCACCTCACAAGGTTATGCAGTAGTTGAATTGGACGTGGCAAGTACATAATTGAGTAACACAAAAACAATCTACAAAGACAGATGCGGAACTAACCTTTGAAATTTGTGAGAATGGAACAAACCCACGAAGGCCGTCCAGAAGTACCACCACTCCACCTTTGTTCGCACTGACAACCTGTTTTTATCTGAGAGTTGTAAGTTCATACAATTTCATCATGACATGCCCAGCAGAGCCCATAACTATTGCATATTGAAAATTATAAAAGATTTCTTTTCTGTTTCTGTACAGCTATAATGACCAAGTCCAATCCAATAGAGCCAAGTAATATGCCATATCAAAAAATGTAGAAGACTTTTATCCATACATCCATGGTACCAAGGTACAGCATGGATATGACATGGTGACACCATCGAAACAGCAGGCAAACAGATTTTACAATTTACATATAAAATTGAAGTATGATACAATGCCTATTTTAAAGTATTTGGGCATCATAGCTATACACTAGAGAAAAAAAACAATGCAAGGAAAAGGAATTAGAACAGAAAAGTCAGTAATAAAAGAAAGTAAAATAAGAAGCATATTGTATGATTATACCAATAAAAGATAAGACTTCCAGAGGATCTAATTTTAAGGGCAAAAAGAGAAATTAGAAATAATTAAAAGATCTCGAATTTTCATATGAATTAGTTTTTGAGATAAAATGTTTAGTAAGATAAAGTGGAATGTCTGAGTGCAGGAAGACCATTCAGGAAATGAGATGCGAGTATACAATGTGATGCAAAGGAGAATTACCATATGAAAGAATGAAGGACAAGTCATGTTCTAGATTTGTCATCTGCTCACCTAAGAATAAGGGAGGTGAGGAAGTCAAACATGAAATTACCAATAAGTCCAGCATGCAGACACATCATAACATTTTCTTTTAAGGGATAGCGAGCTATATTATTAAATGAACTTCAAAATAAAGATAGGCTGTAAAAACAAAATATGGATGGCCATTGCCCCTGATTACTCGAGAGATCCGACCCAAAAGTATCTGGTATGGAGATACAAACCGAACCTGGCCCATTTAAATACCCTTTTTTTTTCTTTTTGAGATACAACCAAATTTTACCATGAAAACAAAGAAAATATATACAAGAATAGCCTTCCATCAACGAGTCTAAAATCACCTTGTAGGCAATGTGTAGGAACAAAACTACAACAGCACTCAAAGATTCCTGAGTCCGAAATTCTTAACTGAGGAAATCCATTGTTAAACTTGTTGATGCACTGAGCAATGGTAAGATTTCTAAGAAAGGACATGTAAGTAATAGATAAGCTTATGAAAATGATGTCATAATAGCTTATTAACAAAGGCTCAAATTAAGCTAAGCATCGTGTGGAAGCCTAGGCATATTCCAAGTAACTAAAAAAAAAAAACAAGGTTAGTTTTCTAGCTGGTAAATAGTACAGCTGTACAGCCAGTGCCGGACCCAGGATTTTTTTTTTAGGGGGGCTTATGATGATCACCTAAAAAGAACGACGATATTGTCGCTCAATCTAGATATTAAGCAATGACATTGTCGCTAGTTAAAAAAAGGCAAAAAATATAAAAAAACAAATCAGCGGGAAGATCGGTTTTGTTTCATAAAACTATGAGAGCCTTTTTGGTGGACAGGACCTCTACCATGATTTTTCGGGAAAGTTCCTCAATATTCTATCATCAAAATATATGACATTTGTACTACTATTTTTAAGATTCTTTCTTCAGAACCAATATTCCAAGTGCAGAAAGATTATAGCAATTTGCGAATCATCTGTGGATCACAATTTTTTTATCCGAATCATTAAAATTCTTAGATTTAGGGGTGTACATCGGGTCGGGTTTGACCCGACCCAATTAGTTTATGCACACCGGGAACCCGACCGAATGCCAGGTTAGCTATAGCCGGGTTTGTCGGGTTCGGGTTACCGGGTAACCCGGTTACATTTTTTTTTTTTTTTTTTTGGGAGTTTAACCTATTTTCCTTTTACAGGTTAAATATGCCTAAAATGTTTTCACATCAAACTCGTCCAGCTTGACATCATTGAAAACTTTATCCTCTGCATAAAATGTTTGGATAATTGGCGTTGGATTTGCTAAGCCTGTGGTCTCTATTACAATATGATATAATTTTCCTGACCAAGTGACCAGATCACCTCTCACAGTACAGCAAAGACAACCATTATTGAGCATCACTATGTCCTCGGTTCCAGTAGTTTGTGCGGCAACCAGTGAACCATCAATATCAACTTCACCAAACTCGTTCTCTATCACAGCAATACGCTTTCCATGATTAGCAGTCAAAATGTAGTTTAATAAAGTCGTCTTTCCGGACCCAAGAAACCCAGTAATAATCGTGGCAGGAATGCGATTGTCAGGAGGAATCTTGGACAGAACATCAGCGGTCTCGCTCTGAGTCGTAGCAGCCGATACTGTGAATGGACGAACCCCATGTCCCCTCTTCGACAACTTCAAGAACATCCTGGTGCTGTTTGGAATCTGAAACGGTTTGGCTGCAGCAGACACGGAAACTGTTCGACGAAATGTCTGAGAAGAGAGGTTCGATCGCCATGGAAGCGGCAGGAGTGTGTGAGCCTTGAGTGGACTTGCGTGCCTCTTCGCGAGTCCGAAGAAGGCCGTGGCGAAATCCACGGAGATTGCAGACATGGCTTCTGACCGAGGCGTTGAGAAAACACGACTGCTAATGCTCAGGGTGCTGCGTGGAGACGGCGTGCGCGAGGGAGAAGGGCGGCGAGCCGGCGACGTAGATGAAACTACGGTGTGCCTCCTGCTCCTGGACCTCCTCTGGGCTCTGGGCGTGGAGACGGCGAGTCGGCGACACGGCGTGCGCGAGGGAGAACTGACTCAACTGAGAAGGGCGTGAGAGACTGAGAGATGGAAAGTGAGAACGAGAGACTGAGAGAGAATGAGAGTCAAGAGATGCCCTAGGTATTATAAAATATTAAAATTTATTTATTTTAATATTTTTTATAACCACCCGATAACCCGATTAACAGTTTATGCTTAACCCGGGACCCGGTCCGGATTAATACGTACCGGGTCGGGTTCTGAGACCATGTTTCACCCGCCCGAATACGTCCATGCCAGGCCGGGTTACCGGGTCGGACCGGGTTTTCAAACACGGTGTACACCCCTACTTAGATTAATGATGATCATCAATACACTTAGTTTCATATCTTATAAACTTTAATGGATTTTGAGAATTTGTGAAATGCATCTAAATAATCCAAATCCCTGAATGTATTCATTTACACCATGAAAAAGTTAAAATGGTAATTTGCGAAGCATAATAAAGTGTTCAATGAACCCTAATTTCAAACTATGATTATAAACTAACTCTATGATTGCAATCCTATGATTATACATTGAGGGGACCGAATACATGATTGTTTATCTCATTCATGTCAATTTCCAAAACCTAAAGAAAACTCTCACAACTAAGTCCAAAATATCTAATAACTCATTGAATCCTATGCTTTTTTTTTATAATAAATATAGAGATGGATACCTGCCCAATGGATGAATAGTGGGGGTGCGCCAATGCCGGGGAAGGAGGGTTAGCCGATTTGAGGGTTTTTGAGAAAGGAAAAGAGAGACCAAGAGGGGAAAGAGAGGTGGGGGCAATAAAAATATTTTAAGTGGGGGCTGGGCCAGACTTCATTTAGGGCCCTAATGGACTGTTTTCAATTTTGGAGGGGGCTCAACCTAAGACATGCAGGTCCGCCCCTGTGTACAGCACAGATAAAAAGTTGAGACACTACATTACCTGCAACGGAAAAAACTCGTAACTTCTCATACTCTCCAATCACAACTATCCCTACTATGTTCATTGTTGATAAACACATTAAAATGCATCCATATTATTGTGCAGCTATTCATATGGAATAATCTATGGATTAAAAACATGAGACTAGCAGAAATTATTAAAAATGAGTATCAAATAGTTCTATGTGTTCCCTTGTTGTTCCCACATGTTTTCAGTGTTATGCTGGTAATGCGCCAGACTGTAACCGAATGTTGTTTTCTTTCACAGTTTATGCCTACTCACAACTACAATTTTCATTTAAACTTAGTTTCACTGAAAACTGAGGAGATTGGACATGTTTCTACTTTCTAATGTATGATTTGCAATCTCAATTAATATAATATCCCACAGAGAAAAACTCAATCTATTTTGAGTTTATAAAGGTATCATAAGTTATAACTTGTTAAAACTTCTCCCAACGCAGTTGGATGAGGTGAGAAATTGAAGAATGACAACCAAGATATCATGACTTTTGCATGGGCAGTAAGAATTTGGCCAGCAAGGTTATCCAGAGGCAAAAAAAAAAAAAAAAAAAATCTAAATTGATGAGTTGTTCAGTGTTCCAGATGGATAGCAATAAATGCAAGCCAACAGAAAAAATAAAAGTAAAATTAATTATAGAAGCATCAGGGATGCAAAGCCCACCTTACCCCTGACGACAACATCCTCAGCCTGAAGCTGTCTACACCTTTCCCAAGCAAGATCGTATTGCATTGACCGCAAACTCAGAATCAAGCTGTCATCAGCTTCATTCTCACCAACAATTACAAACTCTTCTTGAAACCCTGGGAATATGCCAGCCTCGTGTACGTGCTTTATTCTATGAATGCATGCTTCTTGTACCAGTAAGTATGCCGAAGACTTTGCTGTGATATCAACTAGTGCTCCATTGGCTTCAATAGAGAAAACAGTTCCTTTGATCTGAAAGAAAAGGGCAGTTCAAACCACAATTCCCTACAAATGCTAGTACATCAAATAAGTATTCTGCATCTTCAGATGCACAGTGCACTGGCGATTAAACAAGAGTCAAGAATTTAAATATCAATAAAAGCATGACAGGCTGCAAAGCCAAATATCATGAAAAAACATAACAAACACACTAAGAAGAATTTTTTTTAATGCTTACTCGGAATATCAATTTTAAGAAGTGGTGTATTAATAACTAGAAAAACCCAAATTTTGAAGTCTCGGAATAAGGAACTCAATACTTGAAAACCAGAATCACATTTCACAATCAGTTCAACAAATTTGAGCATATGGGGATGTGTCGACCAATATTTCTTAGTCAAGAATGTTGTTACAGATTATTTTGAAACCATCATCATCATCTTCCAACTATGTTGGGGTTGACTGCATGAATTCTATTTCTCCATTCAGATCTATCCTGAGCCAAATCCTCATATTATTTTGAAACCCAAATCTCAAAAATCTTCCAACCAAAAACCCATTCTCAAAAAATCCATAATAATAATAATAACCAGTTTTTTACAAAACCCCATGCTTTACAGAAGGCAGAGACAATTGATAGAGACTTACTTCCCCCTCCTCATTGCAATTTCCAACAAATGTTCATACCCAACAAGCAACAACCCATCTACATAAACTACGATGCAATGTTCTTCATTCTCATGTGAATAAGAAAAGGAACGAAAAAAAAAAAGAAGAAGAGGAAAGGTGGGACCTTTGTGCCGATTTCGTTGTCGAAATCGTACTTATCGAGGGCGGCATGGAAGTCTTCGACAGTGAATGGAACGCCTTCCATTGGGGCAGTGACGCATCGCTCGTAGGCGTCGTCGAAGAGCTGCCTCATCCTCTGCCTCTCTTTAACCTGAGTGCTGTTGACGCCAACGGCAGTGACGGCTGGGAAAAAGAGAGAGGCTCTTTTGGGTTGTGCAGAGCTGGGCTTGAAGCGGGGAGAGGAAGCAAGAGGTGGGCATCTGAGGCCTGAGAATTGCTGTGCAAAAGACGCCATTTTCATGGCTATACAGAGAGACGCAGTGAAGAGAAGAGAAGCACTGCAGAGCTCTCTCTCGTGGTATTTTTTTTTTTTTCCCTTCCTGCTCTGTTTCTCTTTGGATTATCAGACAGTTTGGAAGTAGGTTCCTCGGTTGTGACTTGTGACTAAATGATCAGAGGAATGCTATAAAAGATAGGGTTAGGGTTATGCTTATGACCCTCATTTATCTTGGATGGATTTGGGGGATGAAAAGGGTTGGAGTAGGGATTTGGGAATTTATCACTTAAATTTGAAAAAAAAAAATTTAAATGTAACCCTTTTTTACCCCATGCTAGGGTTTTAGGATCCAAGAAAGCCCACATAAGTGGAATACCAATGGATCAATATCTAGGGGGTTAAATGACATGTGAGGTTGCCAACCAAATAAGCAACACCTTATTGTCAAATGTAATTGATATCGGTGAAAAAATAGTGAAGATTCTTGAGTAGCTATTACATGATGTACCCTTTAATGAAAAATAAATTAAATAAAAATTGAAAAATGAACCCATGAATGGATACCCCTGGTGGCCATATCAAATGTGGGGTTGCCGACCAACTAAGCAACCCCTTGTTGGCCAAATGTAATTCATATAAGAGAAACAATGGTGAAGATTCATAAGTAGCTATTAAATGATCTGCCCCTTGATGGAAAATAAATTAAATAAAAATTAGAAAAATGAACCCATTAATCGAAACCCCTGGCGGCTAGATCACATGTAGGGTTGCCGACCAACTAAACAACCCCTTGTTTGTCAAATGTAATTGATATCAGAAAAACAACGGTGAAAATTCATGAGTACAACTATGAAATGATATGCCTTTTAATGGAAAGTAAATTAAATAAATATTGAAAAATTAGCCCATGGATCGATACCCCAGGCGGCTAGATCACATCTGGAGTTGCTGACCAACTAAGCAATCCCTTGTTTGTCAAACGTAACTGATATCGGACAAACAACAGTGAAGATCCATGAGTAGCTATTAAATGATCTACCCTTTAATGAAAAACAGATTAAATAAATATTGAAAAATGAACCCATGGATTGATATCCCGGTGGCCAGATCACATGCCCGTTTGCCGACCAACTCAGCAAACCCTTGTGTCAAATGTAACTAATATCAGAGAAACAACAGTGAAGATTCATGAGTAGTTATTAAATGATCTACCCTTTAAAGGAACATAAATTAAATAGGTATTAAAAAATGAACCCATGGATCGATACCCCTAGCGGCCAGATGACATGTAGGGTTGCGGACTAACTAAGCAACCCCTTGCCATCAAACGTAACTCATATCGAAGAAAGAATAGTGAAGATTCATGCGTAGCTATTAAATGACCCGCCTTTTAATGAAAAGTAAATTAAATAAATTTTGAAAAATGAACCCATTGATCGATACCCTGATTGTCATATCACATGTGGGGTTGCCAACCAACTAAGCAACCCCTTGATTGTCAAATGTAACTGATATCAGAAAAACAACGGTAAAGATTCATGAGTAACGATTAAATGATCTTCCCTTTAATGGAAAGTAAATTAAATTAACATTGAAAAATGAGCTCGTAGATCAATACCCCAGGTAGCCAGATTGCATATGGGGTTGCCGACAAACTAAGCAATCGCTTGTTATCAAATGTAACTACTATCGGACGAACAACGGTGAAGATTCCTGAGTATCTATTAAATGATCTACCATTTTATGGAAAATAAGTTAAATAAAGATTGGAAAATGAACCCATGGATTGATACCCCTGTGGCCAGATAACATTTGGAGTTGCAGACCAACTTAGCGACCCCTTGTTGTCAAATGTAACTGTTATTACAGAAATTAACAGTGAAAATTCATGAGTAGCTATTAAATGATCTGTCCTTTGATGGAAAATAAATTAAATAAATATTGAAAAACAAACCCATGGATCAATACCCTTGGCGGCCAAGCGATATGTGGGGTTGTAGACTAACTAAATAACCCCTTGCTGTCAAATGTAATTGATATTGGAGAAAGAACGGTGAAGATTCATGAGTAGCTATTAAATGACCCGCCTTCTAATGACAAATAAATTTTAAAAATGAACCCATTGATCGATACTTCGGGCAGCCATATCACATGTGGGGTTCCTGACCAACTAAGCAACTCCTTGTTTGTCAAATGTAACTAATATATGGAGAAACAACGGTGAAGATTCTTATGTAGCTATTAAATGATTTTCCGTTTAAGGAAATTAAATAAATATTGAAAAATTAACCCATGGATCGATACCCTAGGTGGCCAGATCACATGTGGTATTGCCGACCAACTAAGTAATCCCTTGTTTGTCAAATACAACTGATATCGGAGAAACAACGGTGAAGATTCATGAGTAGCTATTAAATGAGCGGCCCTTTAATGAAAAATAAATTAAATAAATATTGGAAATTGAACTCATGGATTGATTCCCCGTGGCCAGATCACATGTGGGGTTGCTGATCAATTGAGCAACCCCTTATTGTCTAATGTAACTGATATCGGAGAAACAACGGTGAAGATTCATGAGTAGCTATTGAATGATCTGCCCTTTAATGGAAAATAAAATAAATAAATATTGGAAACTGAACCCATGGATTAATACCCCTAGCGGCTAGATGACATATGGGGTGTTGGACTAACTAAGCAACCACTTGTTGTCAAACGTAACTGATATCGGAGAAACAACGGTGAAGATTCATGAGTAGCTATTAAATGATCTGCTCTTTAATGGAAAATATGTTATATAAATATTGGAAAATATATGGATAACCATGACCCTAGGGTGTGTTAACCTTGTGCATCAGACTTTTTGTGGAAGATTTCCTCTGATGCCCTTCCTTCAATGCTCATGGGCCTGTCCAAAGAAGCATCCAGAGAGCCCAGATATTCTACGGGCCAATCACCTTATATAGATGGGCCTTGTGTCTTTATCCTGCTCTATGCATGGACTATTTCTTAAATCAAAATATGTCAAGATTAAATCTTCTCTTTTGTGATGAGAATTTAAAAAGAAAGCTCATAAACAATGGTGCAACATCCTTCTACACTTTTTAGTACAAAATAGATGGTTTATGGGCTTAATCATAATAAAATACAGTAGCACAATAACTAGTGCTAGGCATGGGCATATTTATCAATAAAATTTGTAGTAACTTACATAAGAATTAATTAGAAAGCATTTCAAATCACATAGAATCGTCATTGAACACTTGCTGATAGTAAATAAAAGCGGATTATGACAATGCCTCTCTTTTTTCTAATTCAAGAGTCTGTGATGTAGAATTGGAGTAAGAGAAGTTCGGGTGGAAAGGAAAGAGGAGTATACACAAAGAAGAGTGAAAAGTCATGAAGTTGTTGAAAGGAAAGAGGAGTATATGAGATTTGGGATGAAAATGAAGTTGTTGAAAAGAAAAGAGTGAAAAGTAGAAAGGGACTGGTTGCATGTAGAAGTAAAGGGAGAATGTGGGTAGTTGTAAAGAAAGAATTTAACTCCCGGTCAAAATCAGGAGTTACGATCAAGATTAGCTTTAAAAAGCTAGGCCTTAATATATTATAATTGACTCTTTTATAGGATCAATGTTTTATACATTTTAATACTTCATATCACTAAACTAAAGTTTGAAAATATTCCAATACATTCCCGGACCGAGCACTAATTTTTGCAACGATGAGTTTTTCTATGAATAGAAAATTTTCATTAGTTTAGGGCTGATAGAAATTGACCATCTAATTTAACTCATGTAGGGCCCACCTTGATCAAAACGTCTTATACCATGCACCACCCTCTTTTACAGGAGATGGATTGAGTGTCACCGCAATTGGAGCAATATTCACCATTATCACGGATAAAAAAAAAAAATGCAACCATTCATATCTTACATTCACATTATCACAAAGCTTTGACTGGGGAAATCCAACACCATTTGAAAGAGTTTTAAGGCTTACTTTGATATAGACTATTTCAAAAAGATACAATTTAGTTGGCCTAATTTGTTTGACCTGATCATGGTATGTGGGGCCACATTTAGAAATTGATTGCACCTAGTTCACCGCAAACCCGGAATTTTCATGTGGGTTTTGAGGGAGGAACCCATGATTTTACTTGGGTTTTGGAAGCTGACCCAACATTCTCATGTGTGTTTTGGAGGCGGCCCAAGCCTAGAAGGGAAGACTGCCGCCAAAACTACTATATATGTAGGTCCGCCCCTAATTGAAAAGTCCCCGGCACGTGGGCTCACCTTACCGCAAAACTCTCGTACACTCAATTTCTAAAGGTACTGGCCCCTCATACAATAATTTCTAAAGGTGCGCCACACATTGTAACTTCAAAAGGTGGCTCCCAAGTACCATAACTTTTAAAAAGATAGGTTCTATGTCATTTCTATAGGTGGACCCACATACCATGATTTCTAAAGTGGGCTACACATTGTATCTTTTAAAAGGTGGGTCCCAAGTTCCATAGTTTTTTAAAAGGAAAAACTACCGGATAAATCCCATAGTGAGCCATGAGTAAGGAGAGGACCCAGCTTGAGTTTAGAGACGGGAGGGGTCCTTTGGGTGGTTTTTTTTTTTTTTTTTTTTTTTTTTTTTTGTCGTTTAGCGATGTTGTCGATATCGATAATGTAGTTGTCGATATCAAAAAATATGCAAAAACCCTTTATCCATTACCCTGTGCCTGCATTTCTTTGTCAGACCCTTTTCATCATTTGAAACTTGTTCTCTGGCAATTTTCCTTCTCATAAAACTCCTACATGGAATTAGCCAAAGTGATTGTTGGATTCCATTAAAAGGTTGGGACACACAATAAATTCCTTCTTATATTACATTATCTACCCTAAAAGAGGATCAGCTTGATTCCATTTTTTGTATAGACTTGTTAGAAGGAATAGAACCGTGGTCTAAACTCTAAAAATGCCCTTTGAAACCATACATGGTGTCCAATATATGACTCACTGTATGTCTGTATGTAGCTTTGGGGTTGGTTGATGGCGTTTTTCATTTTGGTTTTGGTTAATGGCGATTTTCATTTTGGGTTTTTGGGTTTTGAAATGGGGTTTCTTTTTTGTATGCACTGTTTTTATCTATTACATTCTTTCTATAAGTGGCACTTAGTACAGTTTTTTTATTACCACATTACATTACTCTAATGTGACTAGAATGATTATTTTATGATCAAACATATCCCAGCATGGGCATTTTAACAGTGGCTAATTGTTTAGAAATATAAAGTTGCTTTGTCTTTCAAGATGTATGTATATTTCATATTTTTCTAAATTCTGTTCTTGTGATTTGATGATAGCATGTCAGTGAGCGAGGTGTGGGCTACATTCCACTATGATGGTGACTTCCAATTCGATATAATCCGTCCGGTGTACAATGGAGGAAATCAAAAGATGAGATATTTACCGACGGACATAGCATATGACTCACTGGTTAACGAAGCAGCTGAAGCATCTAATTGGGTCTCATCCATCCAGAGATTAAGCATTCAATACCTTCATCACAATGGACGAGCATTTTCAATGGCAAGCATCGACGATGACAATGATGTGAGGAGGATGTTCAAGCATCGGGGAATGACATGAATGGGATATATTTATATGTTTTCAACGGTTTGAAGATAAGGTAATATATAGGAGGAGAAAAATGGAGGTATGTGCATAGGTTGTATTGCTAAATCAATTGATTACCAAATACTAAGTATGTCTTCCTACTTATATATTGACCTTTGTTGATGCATTATAGGTATGAACAGAATGTTCGACCTCACAACTGTGCAAAAAAAGTGAGGACCTCGTCAAGAACTTGTACGAGAAAGCAAGCCATAGAGCGAACGCCCGTATCATCTTTACCTACCATTGATCTCCATGAAGACAATGACATGCATTTCCTTTCCGTGCGTAATGAATGCAGTCCACATCAGGCGGCATGACAAGATATTTTTTTTTATGATATTGATGTTGGAGTGAAGAATCATGATGGGATTTAGTGCGACGAACATCCAGCCATCAGACAGATTCGTCGGATACCAGATGTGAAGGTCAAAAGCAATGGAGTTGAGACCAATCTAACTTACACTACCAATCATTCAAATGAAGATTTAGTTGTTGATTTTGAAGACAGAATGGAGCCTGAAGAGGTCAAAATGGAGATTGGTAATAACTCGGCTCAGGAAATGTGGGTTGGCCGTGAGTTCCCTGATCGACAGACATTTCGGAATACTTTTGCCAAATTTACAATTTATGCCAACTTCACTCTTAAACACCTGAAGACGAACTCGACCAAGGTAACGGCTAGCTGTAAAGATAGGGGTTGTCCTTTGCAGATCCATGCTTCTATTGTAGAATCAGGACCACAAGTTAAAGTTAGAACGTACAATCCTAAACATCAATGCTCGAAGTCAATGATGGGCATGGCACATCGACAAGCAAGTTTGACCCTTATTTCTGAATTCATCATGGATAGAGTCAGACAGAACGTCGATTTAAAGCAGAAGGAGATAATGAACAACTACCAAATGGAATTCGGGTCAATTATTAGTTATAGGAAGGCACTTATAGCAAAAGAGATGACTCTGCGTATAGTGCGAGGATCGTACGAGGAGTCCTTCCAGCTTCTGCCTCTCTACTATATGGAATTGCAGAAAACCAATCCTGGGACAATAACAAACATAGACACCACGTCTGATGATCATTTTCGAAGATTTTTTTGGTCATTTGGACCCTGTATTAAGTCTTTCATCTCTTCGCTCAGACCGATGATTGCCGTGACTCTCCGAGGCAAGTATCCTGGTGTCTTGCTTGTAGCCGTGACATACGATGCGAATCATAAGCTATTACCCATCGTCTTTGCCTTCGCGGAAGCCAAGTGTCGTGATAGGTGGGAATGGTTCCTTGCAAACTTGTTCATTGCGCTTGAAGAGCCACTAAATTTGACTATTGTTTCTGACCGTCAAAAGGGTCTCATTCCAGCTCTCCAGAATACTATACCCTCCGCAATGCACTGTTACTGTTGCCGTCACATTACTGAAAATATCAAAACCGCTTTCAGTGACGGGGCGATCGTTATGAAATTATGGCGTGCTGCAAAGTCTTATAGGCCTTATGTTTATGAGGCATATATGACGGATATACGTGCAGTCAGCCAAAAGGCTTTCAACTATATTAAGGCAATTGGGAGGCACCGTTGGGCAAATGCATACGTACAAGGACGTCAGTATTATATGCTAACTAGTAATGCGGCTGAGCATACGAACAGTCTGTTAAAGGACACAAGGGTACTGCCTATTGTAAAACAGGTTGAGGAGATTCGTGCCAAGTTAATGGAGTCCTATCAAAAATGTCATATTCAGTCAGAAAGTGTAACCACTCGTTTAATTCCATATGCAGAAAAAATCTTGAGCCAAGAAATGAAGGAAGCCCGTAGGGTTCATGTTCGCGTTGCTGGCCTGGTTGAATTTCAAGTTCAGTCCGCAGAATACGTGGACGTAGTCGATCTCGAACGCAGAACTTGTACATGTCGTAAATGGGAGATTTTGGGCCTCCCATGCTCTCATGCACTAGCACCAATGAAGGTAAGGAACTATGATCTATATGCGTTTTACGAGCATTGGTATCTGTCAAGCGTTTATCGTACAACGTATAGTGAAGTTCTGCATGCTACACGGGACAGCAAGCAATGAGAAGGCACAATTCAAGAAAGAGTTCTTCCACCACTCGCAACTAAACAATTAGGGTGTCAAAAAAAAAAAAAAAACCAGGATTCGTACCGAAGATCGTGACCGCCAACGAAGGGTAGTTACGTGCTCCAATTGTAAAGAGAGGGGGCATAACCGTGGAGGTTGTCGCAATCCTCCACGTGATGTAAATGGGTTGTTCTAGACTTGAATAGTGCAGTGCTATTTTTGTATGGCTACTGATGTAAATGGGTTCCATGTAGGCTTGAAGACTGCAGTCATTTTTCTGTATAGTTGGTGATGTTCTTGGTTGTTCCAGACTTGAACAGTGCAGTGCTGTTTTTTGGGTATGACTGCTTATGTTCTTGGGTTCCATGTAGGCTTGAAGACTGCAGTAATTATTTTGTATAGATGGTGATGTTCATGGTTGTTCCAGGCTTGAAAAGTGTAATGCTGGTTTTTGGGTAGGGCTGCTTATGTTCTTGGATTCCATGTAGGCTTGAAGACTGAAGTAATTATTTTGTATAGTTGGTGATGTTCATGGTTGTTCCTGGCTTGAAAAGTGCAGTGCTATTTTTTGGGTAGGCTGCTGATGTAAATGGGTTCTCATTTTATCTATTGTGTTTTGCTACTTTTGTAAGTTTTGGTTATGTAATGAATGTTGGTATGTGAATGGTGCTAACAACTTTTTAAATATAAATGAAGAATGTTTTGTTTAGTGTTTCAATGGTTTTTTGCTTACGCATTTGTTTTGATCACTATATGTTGGGTTCAGTCTGTTGGATTCAAGCTATAAAACAATGCTCTGCTACTAAAAATTATCAATTAAAAATAAGGTTCAGTCTATTCCAGCAGACTTACAACAATAAATCATCAAACGAAGGAGACCTGTCGATAGCAACAACTTTAGGTTGTCGCCATCGACAACTAGTCTCTGTTCTAGCAGTATGTTACTTATAACTTTTAATTCAAGGCATTGACTGAAGTGGTCGATAGCGACAACTATAGTTGTCAACTTATATCTATTCCAGCATTTGCATACTTACAACTTTTAATTCAAAGCACTGATGAAAGTAGTTGATAGCGACAACCTTAGGTTGTCGATATCGACAACTTATCTCTGTTTCAGCATTTGCACACTTACAACTCGTAATGCAATGCACTGATGAAACTAGTCGATAATGACAACCTTAGGTTGTCGATATGGACAACTTATCTACATTCCAGCATTTGCACACTTACAACTCATAATTCAAGGCACTCACGAAACTAGTCGATAGCGACAACCTAAGGTTGTTGATATCGACAACTTATCTATGTTCCAACATTTGCACACTTACTACTCATAATTCAATGCACTGGCGAAACTAGTCGATAGCGACAACCTTAGGTTGTCGATATCGACAATTTTAATCCATAGCAGAACTAATGTCTTACAACTTTCAATTTAGTGGATTGTTGAAACTAGTCGATACTGACAACTTATTGTTGTCAGTATCGACAACTTTATTGATAGCAGTTGCAAAAAAACATGAATGTGTAAAATAATATCCTAACATTAGACTGATTTCCAAACATTTTGGCAACAGATAAAGTTGGGATCTGATTCACATTGAGAATAACTGAGTCACACTTGAAGATGTTCAATCAACAGCAATTCACTTTCACCTCATTATGCATAATAACCCTATTAAATTAAGGTCCTGATTCATCGCATTTAAGGTTCCATTTATGAAAGCTGTACACAATCAAACAAACCATTCTCCATTCAATTCTTAGTAAAAGGTATAGAATGAACGTGAACAATGGCCATTTACTGAAATATAGTCTGTTCAATAGTGTATATTGCTAATAAATACAGACATCCATCATCTTTAAACATGTACAGTAGTATCACAACCTCCCAAAAAGTTTTGACATGCATCCTCCAAGGAAAAAGAAACAAAACATAAACTCCCACACTTCTCCCCTGCAATGACATTCAGCTGCATTAGATCAAAAGCCCCATATTCACATAATAAACGACTGACATCATATGAAGTCACTCAAGTCAGTCAAGCCCAGTCTACTGGCATTCAAAGTCCAACTCCGTTTGATTATCTCTACGACAATTTTGCTACGAAAGTAGGGGATATCTTCTTGAGTGAAGTTGATGTTACGGCAGTGCACACAGTGTTCTATGAAGGCTAATACAAAGATTCCACAATCATTTTCATTTTACTGATGAGGGATATCTGTCTTTATGAGCCAACTCCATAGATAAGGATCCGACCACCCGAAATTGCTGTACCTTTCATTCAACCATGCCACCTTCGAGAGGCATTCACAATGCACTCTTAGATTAAATCATAAATTCATATACATCGCATAGAAAAGTGTAACGAATCAGAATACAAATATATCAATGTGTAAGGAGAGATAACATACAAATTTCGATGCATGTTTTACCGATCGACGATCACCAGCCATGCTATTATAGAATTCCCATCGTCTCTCGTCGACATATCCGACCAACAAGGTGAAGTGTGATATGTGATGGACTACAAAAAATTAGCATGCATGCTTCCCTTGCGTCCATCTCCCTATGTCCGTGCTTCCCAAATACAACTTCGACAGCAGAATCAGAACCATCCGACCACCAACTCTTCATCCGTGCACACAAAATTTATTCAGCCAGAGCCTACAACTTGACATTACTAGTATGCGGGGTGTTCCAATTAGTTAATACTTACACACACGCTTGGGTCAGCAATGAAACATTAATCACATTCATCCCTCAATATTTCAAAAATAGTAATACATGACGTTAGTATCCATCCATGTTCCATCTTCAAGCACTCTTTTTAGGTCTGAGCTTGGGATCATTGTGCAGATGCTATCCAACTCATCTTTCCTGTGATGAATCATCAGTAATCCCATTAAATGCACAGGTAGTTATTCCTCATAAAAAAAGGGAGCATGAGATTATTTTTTTTACCTCTCCTCGTAGTATTCTTTGAATACATTGAGAAAAAACTTATCAAGGTCAGAAAGCACGTAATTGCTTTGAACTATAGAATGAGCTTAATCTTCAAACTCAATGGTACTTTCCGCATACCCGGTAGCCGTTTGATCCTCCACACAAGTGAATTGAGTGTAGCGAAGGGGGCTAAAACCACCAAAGCAGACTCGCTTGAGACTGGAATTGGAGAGGTGAACAACATTCTACTGACTTGGGGGGGGGGGGGGGGTTACCTAGGACATCAGAATTTGGGGATAGGGCGGGAGAATGAGGCCTACTACCAGAACCCTCCAGTGTCAACTGTTAATTGGGCTCGTAAACTGGTGCGGTAGTCCTTTTAGTACTTTTCTCTTTTCCCGGACTCTTGACAGCAGCTCTTTTTCGATGCTTAAATGTTATTGTAATTTTCTTCTTCACATCTTCGTCGTCAGACTGCGAGCTGCTACAGCCACCCATCGAAAAGTCATCAAAGGTTGTCCCAAAGGCACCCTTAAACTTTGACAATTTCTTTCGTATTGATGCGGTGAGCTTATCAATAGACACTTTCCGGCGCTCCGCTCTATCACAAGAGTGCTCCGCCTGAAAAAGAAACGCACCCAATAGTTATTTATAAAATCATACCAGCAAAGCAATTGTTACAATCGCAGAAAAAATTACGTAAAATATTGTTTCATGCAGTAACTTAAAGGCACACTTTTGAGACATACATGCTTTTGTGGGATGGTGAGCTCCGCTGATTTGGCGGTCTCCTCCGGCTGGCCTGCATCCGCATGCTCCCTCTGAGCTGACCTCCCAATATACAATAGGGAGTTTTCACCATACCACGACAAATACTCCTCGGAATGGACTTTCTCCTTACACTTCTCCCCTTTTAAAACCAGTTCTGTTCTAGCAGTTCATAATGACTCCACCTCAACGTCCACCTGCGTACTGTAATCAACAATAACATACCACGTTCGTTCTCATCTGATGAATGGCATAATGAATGGCGGTGGCACTAACTGTTTAAAGCCAAACTGTTTCATAACACGCCACATATTGTGTCGTTCCACGACCCAATAATAGACAAGGACGGTGGATGATGAGAATAGAGCACGATCAACATTTCGTACCTTCTCTTCAAGCTTCTTCCCGTAACCATGATAGGGTGTCCAATTGAATTGCTTACAACATGAGTTAGGAATGATTAGCGAGTTTGTACAAACAATGTAGTATGTTAAAAAAATAAAAACAGCAGGATTTCGAAAAAGTTATATTCATTACCCCATTAGTCTTCAGATTGTTTAATTATTTTCTAACTTCTTTCACTGTTGCGAGAGCTGGGTGTTCATCAAGCCTCTTCCGCCAGGTCTTAAATAATGGAAACTGTATATCTTTCTTCCAACTATCTATCGGTTTAGGACACCGCCTGATTGACATCCTCATGTAGGCCCAGAGCTGCACCATTATACAAAATAAATAAATGTTATATACCACTGAATTAATATGCAGAATTGAAAAATAGTATTAAGAGTGAGAACAATCACTTATAACAATTGAAGAGGCCCAGTGGGTGTCCGGAGTTGGTGTCCTTCCTCCTCTCCTTGTTCATTCTTCCCATCCTCTCCTTGTTCATTCTTCCCATCCTCTCCTACATCTATCTTCTCCTTATTCCATCGAGCAGCGTTTGCCAACATCCTGTAAAGATTCGCAAGAAAAGTAGGTCCCCATGCGTAAGGCTTAAAATCTTTAAACAATTCAAGAACATAAGCAGGTCCGTGAGCACCAAAAGTTTGATAGACAATTTGGCCAGACACCAAGAAGGAGAGGTAGGCCCATGTAGCCTGAATCTCATATTGCTTGTATTTTTTTTTCTTCTTCTTCTCCAGTTCTTCAGCCTTGAAATTGTTTTCTAGCCACTTAAATTTCAATGTCTGACCGACGTAATCAACCGTCTTTCATAGAGTAATACCGAGCAACTCTTAACATACTGATTACACTAGCCTCCCTGGGAAAGTTCGACCTGTTACTCGGTCTCCATCAATGGGTAGGCCGTATATATAAGCAACGTCTTCCAACGTAACAGTTGCTTCACCGGATAGAAAATGGAAAGAGTTCGTTTCAGGACGCCACCTCTCTACCAATGTCGTTATTAATGTGTGATGTATGACTATACGGCTTATCTCTGCCAAATGATGGAGACCTGTCTCCCTCACGTACTCCTTTTGTTTTTTTGTAAGCCCCCATATTGCTACGTCCGGGTTTGTTGGGATGCACCTGAGGCGACCGAACTCCTGGACATATCAAGTGTTACAAGACCAGTTAGGAATCATACACCAATTGTAAATAGAAAGAAGATATATAACTAACAATTATGAAAGACTATATGTAGAAATGCATATACCTCTCCAGCACGAATTCCTTCATATATATGGTATTGTTGGTTATATAGGAGAACTTTCGGAGCCTCAACGGGCTGTTTTTCGTTCGTCTATATAGTAACAAACATAACTTTTCATCTTCTTGAAATCATAGGTGCGTAACCACAAAGAGAGAGAGAGAGAACTTTTATGCAAAATATATTGAAAACTTGACAGTATATTAAATAATGAATGTCTCGTTATACTTTGGATTGCAGTTATGTATTATATAGACATCATGAGGCCAATCCTCACGCATTGAGATCTGGTTGAACCACCATATATCTCAAACTAAACCCATTGCCATCCCTCTTGTATATTCAAGGTATATTTATTTGTTATGGTTATCCACAGAGAGATTCATATTTACTCATTTCTTTCTTTGTGTCTTAAAAGTAGATTGTCACAATCCATATGGAGAAAAGAAGACTGTGTGCAGTTGGGGCAATTGACCATAAGTGGAGTATGTACAAACTTTATAAAATCCATGGAATGGGCCCATTATGATAAGTCCAACTTGCTCATACCACATGTGCACCCCCTACCCTCCCCTCCCCCCAACCCAAAAATCGAAATGGCACACATCCAATTCCACTCCTAACAGAATGCAGCATGCAAAACACTTAATTTATTTCATTAGAGTTAAATCATGTGTTTTAACTCTTTCATGTGATCAATCCAACGGTGATTCCCACACCAATTGAATTGAGTTTTTTTATGGGGTGTTTTTACACTCATTGGTGTGTGATATGAGTGGCAACAATTCATGAAACAAGGGATAATGTATGTTTTGCATGATCCACTCTTACAAGTGAAAGAGACTATATAGAACAAAGAAGCTCCCAAAATTCTATGCTCACCCTACGTTACCTTATGCAATCCGCATTGGACTATACTTTCCTACCCATGCTCCCACTTAAATCATTGTTAAACCTAACCAAATATAGTCCCTTCCGCATTCACTGCTATTCCTTCACCTAATCATTGGGTTCCAATGTGTTAGTCATAATCCAACTCAATCCCAATTGGGTAAACACAAGCCACAACTTTTGAATAGTTCATATCTCTACAACATGGAATCAGATGTAGAACTCTTAATTCAGCTAATCATACCCTGTTATAAGCACCCATGGAGAAAGAGTGTCGAAAAAATACTGGCCATAGTTTCTAAAGTGTAGCCCACAACCCATTTTGTGGGGCGCACTTAGATGCAAGCCAACTTGTCCTGCGTGGGTGGGGAAATTCTAAATGATGCCCATTTATTTGAGAAGATAGCGAGGCAGGGGGAGCATCACCAATGTTCAGTAAGGCTTGTTTGTTTAAACTACTATTAGAAGTGAGAATCATTGCCTTCCCATCATATGTTATGATTGATAGCCTTGATTCAGGAGAAAAACCAAAGAAATAAGAATTTGATGGTTTTGATTTATTTGAACTTAACAGGTCTTAGGCAGCTATTTTAATTTGGGGGGGGGGGGGGGGGGGGGGGGGGGGGCGGCGGCATGCCAATCTAGTTTCATGGATGTGCCTCATTTGGGAATCCTTAAGCCACTAAATTTGATGGTAGCTTCATTAAATCTGTAAGTAGAGGATGAATTGGGGGTGTTATTGGAGATTGGTCTATGAACACTGTTAGAAGATTTTCAAGACAAGTGGAATGCTCGAATGCTAATGAAACTGAATTCTTTGCTCTTATGATTGGTTGTCATGAGTCTCATCCTAAGGACGGTTATAATTCAGTCATTGAAGTTGATTATTTCTCTGCAATTCAATGGGGGTCAAGAAATACTTTTTTCCCCCAGCATCTGGCGGATTGAGTTGAGGAGGTTCATGATATTTTAAGTCTGTTGGAGGCTACTTTTCATCATGTTCTTAGGGAGGCAAATTTTAAGGCAGATACTTTGACAAAGGAGGGAGTTTTTATCACATCAAAGATGTTTTTATGTCTATTCATTTTTTATTTTTTTTATTTTTTGTGTTTTAGCAACTTCCATTTGTCTTGTTTTTGTTAGGGTGGCATCATTTTCTTAAACGAGGAAGAGGGTGTACAAATCCCACACCACAAATGAACAAGTAGTAACTTATAAATTTGTCAAAAGTTACAATTTCTCAAATTCTCACAACAACCTTCATCCACCAATAGCTTTGTGCCACATTGCACCCACCACCTACAGTGTTGGCCTTTGTGCCATCCAAATGCCTCTTCATCGACACACATGAATGCCACTTTTTGCGGCTAAAAGAGAGGACATAAACGACATGGGCATATATTCCTGCACTATAAAAGTTGTCTGTGACACCTCATTGGCTTATGATCCACATGGTTTGACCCACCACTCCAAATTCTCTATTCCCAACTTGCTACTCAATCTTAAGAGAAAAGGATGGAAGGTTCCAGGTATCTGAATTGAGCCACTGAAGAAAATTAGAGGGAGACATAATAGGGAAAAGGATTGGAGTTTTATGCATTACTTGTAATATTATAATGTAGTGATGGTTAAGGATAGAGGGGAACGGCAGAACGTATAGGTCTGGTAACAGGAATATAATAACCAAAAGCGGCGTTACATGGACTATTTAATCTCCCTCTAAACCTTTTTTAATCAACAATCTGTACATAGACTTTTTAATCTCTCTTTCTACGTATGCAAATGTATAACCGACCCAAAATATCTCTATACCAGTAGAGGTGTGAAACCAAGATCTAGCAATGCCAATAAAGGTGTGAAACCCATCTTCCACAAAACTCAGGTGCAACGTCTCTGTGCATTGAGAGGGTTTGAAAAAAAACCACTTCTCAGTTGGGTAACAATGCCAGACAACCCATTTTTTCTTCAAAAAACCTAATCAACAAACCTAATCAAACAAAATAACTCTGATTTAATCTAGGGATTGGGTTTCATGTTTAAGAATAATGAGAAAAAAAGGAACTTCCAGTCTCGATCCAATGAAAAGCTCCGAAAGCTCTGTTTAAACCCTAATGCAAACAAGACAAAACGAGTATAATACATACCTCCATGTGTTGCCAACTGTGTATAAGCTTTGAAAGAAGGCGCCAAATGATGCTTGGGACCATTGCCTGGGACCAACGAAAGGGAGAGGTGTCGACAGGCACTGTCGAAGAGGATAGGGGAAAAAGGAAGAAGAAGAAATGGGGAAAAAGGGGGTCTCTTGCGGTTTTAGTATAACCGCAACAATTGTCGATATCGACAACATCAATAGACATATAAAAAAAAAACCGGAAGGCGCCCTTCTCTAAACTTCTACTTGGTGGGTTTCTAACTCATGGCTCACTACGAGGCTGTTTCCTGTAGTTTTCTCTTTTTAAAATGGTGGGTTCCATCTAATTTCTATAGGTGGATCTCACATTGTGATCTCCAAAGATAGGCTCCATTTCTCAATTTCTAAAGGTGGGCCCATGTGCAACAACGGGGGGATTTTTAGTAACCTTAGGGGCTTGTTTGTGTACCACCATAAAAGTGGAAACCGAGTTTCCTTTCTTCAGAAGCGGAAGTCTGATGGGAGAGATCGTACACAGGTTTCTCCTCTAGCTCTGAAAATTATCACAAAAAAATTTAGCTTTTTTCTCTTGCACCAAACAACAGAAAAAAAGAAAATAAAGGGGGATTTGAGATTCTCTTTCTATAAAAATGATTTTACATGAACGTGCCCTAGGAGTCAAGATTGAAAATCTTGTCCATGGACCATGGTTTTAAATCTCACTGTTTCATCACACTAATTAAATATATGGGCACTGCTCAAAATTTATCATAATAGGGGGAATTTCTTGCATTTGTAATCTTGACTAATTTTTGCAAGGACTTTTCACATGAAAAATATGAAACTTTGAACTTTCTTTTTCTAATTATGTGGGAAATCATTTTCATGTGAGGAGATATGAATCACTTTTCTGTCACAACGTGGCAAAGGGACCCCGTATGAGTTCAAGCATCGATCGAACACGTCCTAAAGTAAATATATTAGTACATTTAAATTTGGTTATAAATGATACATACTAATATCGATGTAGGACAGTTCCAATAATATAATTATTTGATAGAGAAAATATACATAAACAAAACATTGCTCCTATACCAATGAAAAACAGAACCGACGTTTTAGAAGGAGAGCTTTTGTTTGTCCGGAAAATATTACGCCAATGGAATGGAGGGTTAGGACAAATCCAATCCTTCCAAAGGTTCAAAAAATTGGAATTGGCTTGATAAATTGTTTTAGGGTTAATCTAATCGCATGGTAGATCATATGGTAAATATATAATAGGACTTCTTATTTTGTTGGGATATTGCCCCGTAGAGCTGCCTTTAGACCTGGCATTCGCCCCTGGGCAGGTGAAAGTTTAAGCATTTCCTTTAGAGATGTTCGTGCAATATCCTAAAGTCGTGCGATATCGCACACATCATACTATACGATAAATCTTAGCACTGTGTGTTATCGCATCGTTATTGTATGAACAGCTCTGTGGGGAAATATTTAAACTATAACTGTTTTAGGGCTGATGTCATGTCTAAATTAGTGGCACGGTCAATATCGCTATTAAAATATATTAAAGCCAAGGGTTTTGGCTTTATTTTTGACAGTCAGTTGTAATTTTGACAGGTTGAAAGTAATATTTTTTTTTTTTCAAATTTTGCATGTTCTTTCCCCACTCCTTATCTCAAGCAACTACCTACATTATCTCTTTATCAAAACCATTCATGTACTCTCCACTTTTCTTTTCTTTTTTTCAAAGACTTTGTCTCTATCTAAATTCTACCATTCACTTTTACTTTAATTCTCTTCTTACCTTTCTACGCCACTAGCTCCACTACTCATAACCTTTTTCTTCCTTTTCCTTCCTTTCCAAAAACTATGGATTTTTTAATGCATGAATATTTAAATTGCAATGTTGGCCATATCGGTGCTGAGTACGGGTTATTATGCCAGTTTTGACATAGAGAAGTTTTTAAAAAAAATTAAAAATGAGAAATATATATATATTTATAATCCATTCGTACATGTCCTCAATACAATGACAAATGACAAGATTATATAAAAAGATTCTACTGAAAACCTGATGATAGTTTACACTATCTCCTTTGGCAATGAACCATGTGTACGAATCATTAGGTTAATGTGGCAAATCCACGGAATCATGTTACTACCCAGTTGCTGCCAACTAGATTGTTAATGGGCACTGGATAGGAGTAATCCATCAACTAAATGGCCCATGACCTGAACAATCTGGATTGATTGGCTAAACCCACAAAATCAAGATTTCCAATTTTAGACATTCACTCAAAATTCAAAAAGAGAGGAAAAGCCGTGCTCGGCAGTTAGTTGCAGGGGTTAAAAAAAAAAAAAAAACTTCGGAAGCCCCAAATCATTAGAAATCTCAGAGTCAACAACATTCAAACATTTATATATATCATCATTGGCAACAGAAAAATCCTTCTTCAGATTTACAATGAATGGATAGAAGAAAAAAATTAAAAAAAAAATAATAAAAATTATAAAAAAGAAATCATTAGAAATTTCCACATCCTCCCTTCTCTTCCGCAGAACAGCCACATCCATACAACCAACAATTATGTCTCATTTCTGGCCTATATGATAAGACCTAGATATGAACAGGACCATAAGCTAAGGAACTGGCCTGCGGCTCTGGACATGTATTGGCCTGGCTCGGGGCATCAGGACCACCCACAACAGTGTTCATAATCTTTAATTGGGGTGGTTTCTGAAAGGTCATATAAGCATTTACAGGTTTTAGAGTTACAGTAGTATTAAAGCAAATGTTTGTGATTGTGAGGACTGGAGAGTGTCGGTTGCTGGAAAAAATTGAAGGAAATGGTAATATACAACTTGTAGCAGATTCAGATAAAGCCTTGGATGTAGCTTTTGCTGAGGATAGGAATGATGCAGATTGTAACTGAATACACCTAGCAGATGTAAGTGCATTGGAGAAACAACTAGCACTGCTGAATATCCTTAACCCTTTTTCAATATAATGATATCATTTACTCTGTTAGTAGTGATAGCCATCGTTAAAGTGTATTTTGGGCATGCAAAGAAGTCTTAAGTGATGAAAAACCATAGTTTCTTTACTGGTTTCAGCTCGGAAGTTATGGTTTAGATTATTATTGTAGTTATCCATGACCAAAGGTGCAAGAGGAAACCTATGAAAATGTTCCCCTTTCTGGTTAGTAGCTTGGTGCAATTGGATCATTAGAGGCCATCTCAGCTATTCAATACAATCAAGAAATTAATAAAAACCCCAATCATTAGAAATCTCAAAGAGTCAACAACATGCAAACATTTAGATATATCATCATTGGCAACGGACAATTCCTTATTCAGAATTACAATGAATGAATAGAAAAAACAAATTTAAAAAAAAAAAAACACTAGAAATCTCCACATCCTCCCTTCTCATCCACAGAACATTCCACGTCCATACAACCAACATATACAGTTCTATGTTTCATTTCAAAAATTCGTTGACATCAAAAAAGAGTGGATCATCATCGATCATATCAAAGAAGAGCGGGTCATCATCGTTGACATCAAACAACAGAGGGTCATCATCGTTGAATCCATGTCCATTAGAAGATGGAGAGATAGGATGGGATCGATTCAGTTCATCCAAGAATTCACCAACATCAAATGAAGGTTCAAACTCAGTCACATCAAGAGATAGAGGATCATCGAACCCATACCCGGTTGGGGGAGTTGCCATAGGCTGCAACCAATCGATTGAGGAAGAGGGAGGCAACATAGAAGATACACTTGAAGATGACGAGGAATAGCTGATGGGGATAGACGACCCATCATACTGTGCTCCTCTTTCTTGGTTCAAGAAATTAGGGTCCAACCCACACCCCAGTGAATCAGGAGCTGAAAGACCATTGAACCCACACCCGTAGTCTGAAGATGACGAAAGAAACCCAAACCCAGATCCACACCCAGATCCACTTGAAGAAAATGAAGATGATGAATAGATCATAGGGGCAGACCCATACGTTACTCCACTTTCTTCTTCGTTCAAAGATTTAGGAGAACTGGCATCAAAATCAAAATATGAAAGAGCATCCAATCCACATCCGTATGAAGTTGCCAGAGGCTGTGAGCTTTGGATCGAAGAAGACGAGGGCATCCAAGACGAAGAAGAAGAAGAAGCAA
Organism: Litsea cubeba; assembly: GCA_012931725.1. Classification (NCBI taxonomy): domain Eukaryota; kingdom Viridiplantae; phylum Streptophyta; class Magnoliopsida; order Laurales; family Lauraceae; genus Litsea; species Litsea cubeba. The sequence goes on from CM022955.1 coordinate 45,441,080, forward strand.
TCTCCATTAAACCTGGCAACAAGAATGGCTCTGTACTCACAGGCTCTGGAATTGGAATCGTCCCAGGATTTTCCTTTTCGTAGGGCACAAGAAGATGTTTCATCGTGTTTTCTTTCATCTTTCGTCATGATCACTTTCCCAGACCCAGACCTTGCGCAGTCTTGTACATGCTTCTTCTGACTTTGGTAACGGCCGATGACAGTGCGTGGGTCGGGCGATCCATATGTTGATACTTTTCCGGTGGCTCTAGAGATGACCACTACTGCAATGTCGGAGCCACATAAAATGCTTAGTTCTTGGGCCTTCTTGTATAGAGTATTGCGCCTCTTGGCAAACTTCACATCTTCTTCTTCTTCATGGCCGAAATACATTCTCTTTCCCATATCTCTGTCTCTCTCTGAAAAATCTGAAATCCTAACCCTGAAATGCAAAACCCTCAGTCTCCTCCTCCTCTCTGTTCTCTCACTCTCAAATCTCAGTAAGCAGACGGTCTTAGAGAGAGGTGTTTTTCAAATGTATGTCCGTTGGCTGCTGTGGCAGCTGAATTTATACGAACGGTCTGTTGGGGATGTGCAACCAAAGTCCCACATCGGCTAGAATTGGGAAAGATCATGGGCATATAAGTTGGACTAAGTACTCCATTGATATGAGGCCTTTTGGGTAGAACCTAAGAACAAATCCATGAGGGCTTAGGCCCAAAGTGGACAATACATCTATCATGTTGAATCTTGCTAGCACCCGTTCAACATATTTTTCCTGTGACAACCACAGCTTCTTGGCATTCCTGTCACGACGTATACGTCGTGCGGGACCCAAGTCTTTCATGTCAAAAGTTTTTGACATGTCCCTTTTCAATCTGCCAATCATCTCACTATCCTGTCCAACTATCAACATATCATCTACATATAAAAGAAGGATGATAAGTTTGCCATTACCAAATTTACGAACAAAAACGCAGTGATCTGCAGTTGTCCTCCGGTACCCATGACTCACCATGAATGAATCAAACTTCTTGTACCACTGTCTTGGCGCTTGTTTCAGCCCGTAGAGACTCTTTTTCAACCTGCAAACCAGCTGTTCTTTTCCTTCTACCTCAAACCCCTCCGGCTGAGTCATGTAGATCTCTTCTTTCAGATCACCGTGAAGAAAAGCAGTCTTCACATCCATCTGTTCAAGTTCAAGGTCCATGCTGGCAACTAGACCCAAGATAACTCTGATAGAAGTCATCTTCACAACTGGAGAGAATATTTCATCGAAGTCAAGACCCTTCGTCTGCGCAAAGCCTTTAACCACTAGCCGTGCTTTGTGCTTTATCAGTTTTCCACTGTCATCTCTCTTCACCTTGAACACCCATTTGTTCTTCAGAACCTTCTTGCCTTTTGGGAGTTCTACCAGCTCATAAGTATTGTTCTTTTTCAAAGAACTCATCTCATCCTGCATAGCCTTCATCCACTCATCTTTATCTTCATGAGTTTTTGCTTCTGGGTAGCTCTCTGGCTCCCCCTCATCAGTAAGCAAAATATAATCGGATGCAGGATATCTTGTTGATGGTTGACGCTCTCGAGTAGACCTCCTAGGAGGTTCCGTGGTTTCTGACTGAGGAGACTGCTCCCCCTGCTCAACACCCTGTTCATCTGGCAACTCCTGCGCCTCATCACGATCTAAGTCGTTTTGTCCACCTTCTCCACCTGTAGTCTGCACTGGAGAAGGAGTCGGTGTGAGATCAACCACTCCATCAACAACTTCTTTAGACTTTTCAGTCTTTTCAACATCTCCAAAGAACTGATCTTCATGAAACACCACATCCCTACTTCTGATAATTTTTCTTTTCTCTGGGTTCCATAACCTGTAGCCAAACTCGGCTCCACCATAGCCAAGAAAAATGCAACACACTGCCTTATCATCCAGCTTTGAACGCTGCTCCTTTGGTACATGTGCAAAAGCCTTGCACCCAAATACCTTCAAATGAGAATAAGAAACATTTTTACCTGTCCATACTCTCTCCGGAAGATCAAAATCCAAAGGAACTGAGGGAGACCTGTTAATCAGGTAAACGGCAGTCAGAATAGCTTCACCCCAAAATGGCTTGGGTAGCTGTGCCACTCTAATCATGCATCTCATCTTTTCAAGAATAGTACGGTTCATTCTTTCGGCTACACCATTGTGCTGTGGAGTACCAGGAACTGTTCTTTCATGTCGAATACCATGCTTTGAGCAATAGCCTTTAAACTGGTTGGATGTGTACTCACCACCATTATCTGTGCGGAGACACTTCAAGAGCTTTCCTGTTTCTCTTTCAACCATGACATGAAACTGCTGAAATATCTGGAACACTTGATCCTTCGATTTCAACGCATAAACCCAGACTTTCCTGGATGCATCATCAATAAATGTATATGCCCATGATCTTTCCCAATTCTAGCCGATGTGGGACTTTGGTTGCACATCCCCAACAATCCTCCCCTCAAACAAAGGACCATATCTCTTTGGATATTTTTACCGGGCCTCCCCTCAAACGATCATCCATCCGTCCGCTCCATCGAGAAGAGCCAACTCGAGAGCCTCACCACGGATCCACCAATCGTGAGTACTGCGCTTTTCCTGCGCATCACTAGGCCCACCACCTTTTATTTGGCAATCTGAGGATTCTCCGGGCTAAGTCTGGGCCTGGGCTCTGATACCACTTGTTGTGCGCGTGTATGCAGAAACGTGAATCAGTGATCGAACGAACAATTAAACCACACAAGACAAACAATCACACACAAGAGAATTACGTGGTTCGGCAATGTTGCCTACGTCCACGGGAAAGAAAACTCGACTCTCCTTTAGGTTCACTCTTCTCTGTCTGTCTATATCTCTCATGGGTTACACATTACATCATATATATATAATGTTCTCTTTCTTATTCCCTAAGAAACCCTATCTTAGTCAATAAGAAAGTCCCGGTACAATTACCAAAATACCCATGTCCATGAACCCAATTGGTCTGGACCTACTAAACCCAACAATCTCCCCCTCCAGACCATGGGGAAGACGTCTCTGAACCCCTTACGAGGAGTCCAGTCCTGCCAACACTGACAAGAATCCCTCTGACATGATGACTAAGGTCGTGTCTAAGGGAAAGCTGGAGCTGTGTTCAGAGTTGGCAGGACTGGACTCCTCGTAAGGGGTTCAGAGACGTCTTCCCCATGGTCTGGAGGGGGAGATTGTTGGGTTTAGTAGGTCCAGACCAATTGGGTTCATGGACATGGGTATTTTGGTAATTGTACCGGGACTTTCTTATTGACTAAGATAGGGTTTCTTAGGGAATAAGAAAGAGAACATTATATATATGATGTAATGTGTAACCCATGAGAGATATAGACAGACAGAGAAGAGTGAACCTAAAGGAGAGTCGAGTTTTCTTTCCCGTGGACGTAGGCAACATTGCCGAACCACGTAATTCTCTTGTGTGTGATTGTTTGTCTTGTGTGGTTTAATTGTTCGTTCGATCACTGATTCACGTTTCCGCATACACGCGCACAACACGGTCTTGATCTCTGGGCTGGCGCCAGTACTAACTACTAACTGATTTGATTTAGGTAGCGTTAATTGCACTCCAGTGAAGCTACCCACAGCCACTAGTTTGCAGTAACACCGAGGGACGTTAATTTGGAGTATGAAATATTGGATTTAATCAAATGGTCCCATCCTTAATTTTATCATAAAACCTAGTAGTAAATTTTCCCAATCATAGGTGAGGCCCGATGTTTCTATATATATGGAAAGAATGGAGTTCCATGGTAAAAAGGGTTCAAACCATAAAAGGGGTGAGGGTGAATGATTGGAGGGAACTTTCCTCGGATTTAATATAATAGGATGATGGCCGCATATATATTTATTTTTCATTAAATAGGAGATTATTTTATGGTCATTTTCATAATTTAGTGGGCCCTATAAATATATTTTTGACAATTCCTATGAATTTAATTCCAGCCCCTTTGTTGGCATTGAGTTCAATTTATAGGTAATCTAATAAATGTAATTGAGCCATGTCATGACTCTATGAGCAACTCGAAATTTGTGACACTCCTTAGTAAGGCCCGTTTATTAAAAATCTAAATTGTCTATGATAAATGTCCCCACTTGTAAGAGCCACCTTCAAATTTCACACTAGTACGAGTTCGTCTAATAAAATATTCTTATAAATAATTAATTTGAGCATGACCTCAACTGTTTTTGTAATGAGATTTGAATAAGAGAACATACAATCTCGTATTTGTGACAATCAGCATCTTCCAACACTATATTTTAATTTTATTATTTTATTTTTGGTAGGCCAGCTAAAGGAGAACCCACACATACGAGGAGAGATCACTCGCGCAAGCAAGATTAAAAACCTGTCTGTAAACAATGGAACCATCTAATCTCCGAGCCCTGAGGTAGTATTTTAAAGGACGCCCAATGCTTAGGGTCACTACGTTAAAATAAGCAATACCCGACATTTGTCTCTCCGGCATCTCTAAGGTACGAATTTTTAGGGTTTTATGCATTTTATTTTTTATTTTTGCTTTTGTTTTTGGATTTTGAATGATACCTGGGTTTCTTTTTAATTCGTTCTGGGTTTAGATTTGTAGTTGAGAGAATGAATGAAAAAAATAAAGAAATCAGGAATGCCTAAGGATTCCAAACCTTCTAAATGGATTTAAACCTTGTTTGTTCTTCTTGATTTTTGCTTGATGAGTGTGTGTGGAGAGATTTGGGTGTAACATATGTCACATTACATTTGTGGTTTTCCATTTTTATTTTAAAACCATGATTTCTCAAGTGGGTATCTCTAACAATGGCCTGGGTCTCAAGTCTCCTCTGTATGATAGTAAATGAAGAAATGAAACAAAACAAGAAATTGCTCAAATATTAAGAGAAGAAGCAAACCAAAAAATTATTAAATTAAGGAAAAGAATTGAGATACTTTTGATTAGAAAGATAAACAAGTGCAAAAACATGTATGTGTAAGTTTATTTCTTGTATGTTCATTTGTTGCTTTTCCCTAACTGAAATTGCTGAACTGAATGATTTTTCTCAGGTTCTGATTAACTAGAGAACAATGTGTCTCATTGCATAGACAATGAACCAAATGAAATCGATCAAAGCACATCACTTGACAATAAAAAAAACTAAATCAGAGATAATTAGAAAACAAAGTATAGCAATAGAAACTCTTATGCAAATGTGCACATTTTCATCTGGGCATGTCTCTTTCTATCAAATTTGCATTTGGAAATGCACATTGTGTTGGAAATTAGGTGGGTCTCTAGGATTGGTTTCAAAACTTTTGACCCACTTAATGCAGAGATCAACTATCCAGAAGGCTACCAATCAATCTAATATGTAAACCCTCAATCTCACATATCAAGATCAGTAAATCAATCTATCTACAAGATAAAAAAACCAGCAACAAACATGCAACAAATATCTATAACATACAAGGAAATAGATTATACCTTTGGAGGTCGGTTGTGCTCAAATCGAGGAGTTGAGTCTTTCTTTGATGATGAAACACTTTCACGAATCAAATTAAGATCTCTAACACCTTTTGATCTTCCACGTTATGACCCTTTTTAGATTCTCTCTTTTTAGATTCTATTTTTCAATGATGTGGGCATCTCTATGGTATTTTTCGATCTCTGATTTTTATTAGTTGAAACTTATATAGATACAGAAACTCAAGACACCTTCACACAATTACCCAGAAATTAATCTGTGAGCCAGCAGGTTGTATCACTAGTTTTGTATCACTCAACCTTCTAGCATAAAACAAAACATAACTACTTGTACAGATGGTTGTTAATAGGGAAAACTACGGGAAAAGTCCTCATAGTGAGCCATGAGTAAGAAACCCACCCAGTAGGAATTTAGAGGGCCCCTTCCGGTTTTTCTTTTTAGATGTCTATCAATGTTGTCGATATCGACAATTTTGGCGGTTATACAAAAACCGCAAGAAACCCCCTTGTTGCTAGAATAGAAAAAAATAGTCGATAGTGACAACATTAAGTTGTCGATATCGACTAGTTTATCAGTGAGTTGAATTAAGAGTTGTAAGTCACCTGCTGCTTGAAGATATAAAAGTTGTCGATAGCGACAACATTAGGTTGTCGATATCGACTAGTTTCATCAGTGGGTTGAATTAAAAGTTGTAAGTTAGCAGCTGCTGGAAGAGATAAAAGTTGCCGATAGCGACAACATTAAGTTGTCGATATCGATCAGTTTCATCAGTGGGGTGAATTAAAAGTCGTAAGTTAGCAGCTTTTGGAATAAATAAAAGTTGTCAATAGCGACAACTTTTATCTAATAGTTAATCGACTAGTTTGCATGGTTTTATAGTGTGAATCCAACATATTAGACCCAACTTATGGTCATTAGGAATGTAATAAAAAGCAAACACCATGGAATAACTGAAATTACAACATTCTCCCATTTATATTCAAAAATTTGTTAACATCATTCACATTCCAACATTCATTACAGCTGTCCAATACTTACAAAAGTAGCAAAACACACTAGATAAAAAGCTCAATTTGTAGTGTTCAAACCTACATGGATCTCATTTACATGCTTCAAATCTACATGGAACCCATTGACATCACCAAACAACCCATTTACATCAGCAGCCATACAAGTCGTTTACATCAGCAGCCATACAAGTAAAAAGGCACCGCACTGTTCAAGCTTGGAACAACCCATTTACATTACCAACTCCAACAAAAAATGAATGCAATCTCCAAGCCTTGCTGAAGAACTCATTTACATCAACAACCATCTCAAAAAAAGCACTACACTGTTCAAGTCTGGAACAACCCATTTACGACATGTATAAGTTCTACGTTCGAGATCGACTACGTCCATTTATTCTGCTGACTGAACTTGAAATTCGACTAGGCCAAAATTAGTGCTTATGAAGGCTAAGATGAAAATGCTTAGCTTGTCAAAATTCAGAGGAAGGGCTACGGAACCAGCTATTGGACTCAGATTTAAGTATTTCTAAGAAACTTCTTGTCAAAAAGAAGGGAGCATACTTATGAAAATTGAGAGCCCAGCAACCTGGGATACCATTTTTTAGCATGGTTGAAGATACATTTCACCAAACAACTACCAGACTATAACATATGTCACCGTTCAACTACAAGACACATTACATCAAACACCTACAGGGCAACAACATATGCATCTCTTCAACTACAAGACATATTTCATCAACTACAAAGAATCCAGAAATTGGTATAGTTTTAGAAGAGAGAATCCAGAAAATAAATACAAAAAATATCCTAGACATGTAGTTTACAAATCTCGCTCTACTCAAAAGGGATCACAGAAAAAACCACCATCCATACAGCCAAAGAATCAAACTTACATTTAATTTCTAGTGATTTAATCTACACATAACATAAATAGGAAAAACAACCATCATTCCCCAAAAGACTTCCGATGGAAACATCTAAAAAAAGCCTAATTTCACAAACAACTCCAGCAGAATCAAGAATTTCAATAGGCTCTCAACATTCTTCAATCACATAAGTTCAGTAAACTGTTTTTTTTTTCGTCCAGTTCACACAAAGCAATACGTTAACATCAATTTCTTTCTCAAAAGACCAAACATAATTCAATAAAAACAGGATCTTGAATGGAAGAGAGATGGAATCAACGACTTACCACCAAACATAATTCAATAAAAACAGGATCTTGAATGGAAGAGAGATGGAATCAACGACTTACCCCATACAGTTAAGAATCTGATGGATCCAAGCAACGAGAGAGGTCGTGAGGAACATTTAATCTCCAAATCTACTGTCAAAGCCGAGATCTCTTCCTCAATACATCGAATCCAGTAAGGAAAGTTCTAGAAACCCTAGATATGGAAAGAAATCAAAAAGGAATTTGAGACAGCCAAAGAAGAATTTTGAGAAATCTCCAAACCCTGAAGTTTTAGGGTTTTGAAAAACCGACCTTTGGATATGCATTTCAATTTTTAAATCTTTCTTTCCTTCCTGAAATGGATCGAGGGACCCTTCCTTGAGCACAAGTTGCAGTCAATGAAAAATGTCTGTCAAAAAATAGCAGCCACAGGGCGATGTATAAAAGGTTTACGCATATTAGTCGATATCGATAGCTTTATTGTCGATATCGACAACATCGCTAAACGACAAAAAAAAAAAAAAAAAATAAAGAAATCCACCCGAAGGACCCCTGCCGTCTCTAAACTCCTGTTGGGTCCTCTCCTTACTCACGGCTCACTATGGGGATTTTTTGGGTAGTTTTCCCTTGTTAATATTTGTGTGGCATACAAATGGAAGCTGCAAAAACACACAGGATCTTTCTTAAAAGGGGGCATCTGAAATTAGGTGTCACCTTGGGCTTTCACTCTGTAGTTTTATTCATTTTTTACGATTTATTTTTTTTCTTTTTTTTAAGTACCTCAGCAAATGGGCTGGGGACCAATGACCCTATACCATGCCCAAGGTTCGAGCCTTCAGCAGCCATTACCACTGACTGAGGTGAGAGGCCGTTCTCCACAATGTAGTTGTTATGAAGTGGAAGATCAAAGCTATCTCCGAGGTAAGCGATGGGGCCATCTAATCTCCATGTACTATTTTGAAGGACTTACAAAAAATTGCCCAGGGGTTATCAAAGCTTGGGTGTCAAATTTTTGTATGGTAAAAACCCTTGACAGTGTGAACAGAGGTTCTTAGGAACAGTCAACGGATGTGGAGCTCACATGGCCACTTCCTACGACCAATCAAGTCCTTCAAACACATCTTTCTTTTGACAGATCGAAATTTTGGCAAGCCTAATTGGTCAACCCAAACTCAGGTCTTATCTATTGTTTAGTTGATTGAGCCATTTCCATATTTACACACAAGCAGGTCATTGGGAGACTTGTCAAACCTTACCTACCCATGTGATTGTCATGTTGTAAGGTGGGCGTCATAGGTCATCCCATCATGGGAATAAACAGTGACACCATTTCCAAAGGCCGTAGCGAATATGTGCAAGGGCTGCAATATAAATTGTGATTGCTGAAGCTTAAGCCGTAATGTTAGCTTAAAAGTTTGAGAATTTGCTCCGATCGTATATTATTTATACCACTAGAAACATTAAAGCAAACTTGAGTGATGATTGAGTTCAAACATTGAGTGAAAGACTTCGGCTAACATTAGACGGGGAATGTTCTTGTACTAGCAGACTCCATACATATGCAGTCTATCTTGTGGGGCCTACTTAAATGCATGCATATCAATTGGACAGATGGAAAGGTCTCCATATAAACAAACGGAAGCCAGAAAAGTCAGCCCCAACAAACTGTCCTAGCCCTTAATTTAAAAGCCTCAAATTTTAATGGCATCTTAATTGTAGATCTTTTTAGATTCAATCTGACAGTGAGTGACTGTATAATGATTGTAGTATTAGGCATGACTCTAGATCATGGGATTACTAGAGTATCAAATTTTCTGCACTTGTCAAAGGTAGGCCCAAGTCGTACCAAAGGGCTTGATCACTGCACATGCAGTCTTCCCATGGAAGAATATTTTTCCCACGGTATCCATCTACAAAAGAAAAGTTCTATATGACAAGGGGTTGCTCAATTGGCAAACCCCATGTCCCCCGATTACCTAGCACTCCCGAGGTACGCACTCGCTTCCTACTTGTTTGGCATTATCTTCCCATGTGCATGGGCTATACTTTTCACTTTTGTGGGCTGCCTCTTCCCACTTGTGTGGGCTCTCTTGGGCCCCAAACCCCTAGAATAGGGTAATAAAGAAAAAGAAAAAGAAGAGGAGAGAAAAAGAAGTATCAAGTCTTGATAGAAGGTTTAACACATTTTCATCCTTGTGCGTCACTGAATTGTATTCATGTGTCTTCTTAGTTGGGTGGCTGCTGATGTGAACCAGCGCTTTCAGGAATGATCGATCCTCTTTAGCGTCCAAAGAGGAAAAAAATGTTTACAGGAATAAAAAAAACCATTTCTTTCATTTTAATGCATGTCTAAAGAAAGATCCCAACCATCATCCTAACAAATCAAATCCTAGGAAAATTAGGGTTCCATATACATCACCTTATTTTGCTTCACCCTTACCTCTTTTAATAATCTTTGTAGCAAACCATTTTACCATGAAGTCCTATCTTAAAATCCCTCCATTGAAAAATTTGAACCACTGAATTCACTTTTGCACCCAAATTGCAACAAGGAAAGATCTGGTGTGCATCTCCTTGCGCATTACTCCGATGCAAACTCCAATAGGGCCTTGTGGAATGTCCCCCTCCCACGTGGGGTAGCTATTCAGAGCCCAACACTAAACTTTACCACTGAATTGGGAAGAAATATTCTATCGATTCAGTTTTTCAGATTATAGGAAATGAAGGTGGGATACAAGTTTCCTCCAAGATGGGAAACAACAGTTGCATTGGATCAATCGGCTTCACTAAAAGCAACTTCAAAACTACCTAGCCTGTAATACATTATATCACTCAAACCAATCCCCGTAAGCTATTTTACATACCGGTGTCTGTTTCCAGCACTTTCAAGCAAAATATTCGGTATCCTAGTTGAGCATTACAAAATTTCCAGAAATCATATTTACAGAAAAGTACAATATATTACAACATTGCTCCAGGATACCTACCTCAGATTCTGGGATATTTGGGTTTACATGTCTCATCCGAAGCACCAGGACAACGTTTCAAGAATCGATCAAGAGATAACTGTTTTGTGGGGCTACTTTTTGGGAACTGCTTCGACGGGCTGCTTCTTGATAACTGCTTTGAAGGGCTGCTTCTTAACAACTGCTTTGAAGGGCTGCTTCTTGGTTGGCTGACAGAGACTTCCAAGGTGTTTTCATGGCCATCAAGCATCTGATTATCCAAAAGCCCACGAACAAACCAAATAAAAAAAAAAAAACGAATATTCACCTAACAGAAAACATGTTAAAAGCCAGAAACAAGTTGACGTCCTTCTTGCTGCAGGTAAAAATTAAGATGTGGCCCGTTGGCATGGAGGGAATAAAAAAAAAACCCAATGCCTTCTCATATAATGCTCATCTGCTTTTATATCCTTCAGATATTTATGGCTCATTTAGGGAATTCCACTAAAGGTACTTTACAAAAAACTGGGTTGCAGCTGATCAAGTTGGAACAATGAAGTTAGGGGTTTTCCTCCACCCATTTTCTCCACATCCAAACTGAGCCTTAGGGCCCCAAATTTCAGGGTCGCTTTCAGCCCTTTCATCTTACTCTTTGCCATAGCCATATTCACATCCATAATTATGCCAACACCAAAGAGTCCTTGTTTCATTCGCTAAGCTCATCCATGGATAGATTACAATTCAAATATCATCCGATCTAGAGTCATCTCAACAATTAACCTTTTTGCCAGTTAAAAGGGGACTCTTGGACACTTTTATGTCCTAAATCCAATCATGGCCAACATTATACAGTTGAACTAGTGTGGTCTTCATGACTTTTTTACTTTCGCCATGGGCCCTGTCCGGATCTTGCAAACGATATGCATTGAACTCAGGTTAGAGATATAACTAAGTTGTGCATTTGGACAACCTTACCTGTTGAGTGAAAATTTGTTTTATTCTTTGCCAAGTCAATCAATTACGGATAATTGAGTTACAGTAATAACCAAGATCTGTGGGTCCAAATGGGGCCATGGCTTATCCACAATGGAGTCAAGCAAATTACACTCAGGTCCCTTGTCAAATAAAAAATAGTCTCTTCAAAATTGTATTCTGAAATAGATAAATCTCAGGAGTAAAAAAATCATATTTGTTAGAAGTACCATATATCATTCAAGACAACTGGATGTTTGATCAACAAGCAATGATATATTCAAGAAAAGCAGAACTTGTGGAAACAACATAGGGGGAAAAGGAAAATAAAACAGGTTATATCCAAGAAATCGAGCCCAAAGATGACATAGGCAACTCAATAGCTAGCACAAAAAGGTCGCCAAATAGGGGATTGCTTGTGTTTTGATTGGATTCAAGGTTCTGTTCACATTTTGCAACCTTTGGGTTTCTAAAATGATTAAATTTATGAACAAAAATTCACCTGATAGAATTCTTTGCTGAAAATATTATGTGACCACCAAATAAATCCAGTAGAACAGTGGAAAATGCTCAATATTGCAAACTAGAGGTTGTGGGTTCAAGTCATGGTACTGATAAAGAGAAAAATATATTATGTGAGCATGTCTGTTGGATATGTGTAGGAGATTCAGGAATTCTTTGACTTCTTAAATTTTTTTTGTCCAAAATAGCTGCTGGAGTTTTATCCGATAGTTAATTATGCCTTATGTCAGGACCCTTTGATGTACATTGTTCTATTGTTCACAAACAGCTTGAGCTCTTGGTGTTTCTAGTTATTAACATGTATCAGAGCCGGGGGTCATGTGTTCGAATCCCTGGTGACGATTTCTGTCCACATATGGTTGTTTGACATGTTTATCTATCGACTTATGGAGCCCCACATGTGGAGGGGGGGCTGTCAAGACCCTTGGATATACATTTTCTATCATTTACTAATAGTTTGAGCTTTTGGTGCTTCTGGTTATTAGCGTCTTGTTACAAGTGTAAAACATTGTCATATTCACAGCATGACATCATCAAACTTCATACTTGGTGCGAAAGCTGTATTTAAAACCCCCTCATGTAGGATTTGGTTTTGATGCAAACCACACACACTATATATAAAAACCACCCAGATTTGAGATGTATTTATGGATGTGGATTTGAAGAATACATGTCAAAAGTCCTCACATACAAAACCCCTAAAACATCCTCTACTTCTCTAATGCAGGAGAATTTTGACAAGTGAAAAGAACGCTTAAGCAAAAACAAGCACACTCCATTTTCTAAATAGCCTGCTGAAAATTCCAAAACTATTTGGGTCAACACTACTTGAAAAATAAATAAATCTTATTATGCGTTTATTATTGTGTTTTAGCCACATTACATAACAGAACAGGAATGATGTTCTACGATTGTCAATGATTCCCATCAAGCAAGAGTCACACGTTCACTTCCTATGAGTCTGGATTTTGTCAACCAAATGAAAGAAGAAAGCGCCAATAATCTAATTCTAGGACAACTGTTGTATTTTGTGGGTCCACTGGTCCCAAGAAAAATCCAAGCAGTTGTGGCTGTCCATTTACTAAGAAAAAGCTTCATTTGACATTAATAGATATCTGACCGAAGTCTTTGAAATGGACAGTTTAAATACAAGCATTTTGAAAGGCCTGGATTTGGCAATTAAAAATGCCAATGGAGCTGATTATTTGTAGGCGAGCAATCAACCAGCATCGTAGGGCCAGTGGGCTTACAAATGCACAAACATGCCACATGTTGTAAATGATTGTTGACGGCTCAACCTCTATCCAGCAACATGCTGGACAGAGTTTTGCCTCGATACTCACTACGTATTTCATTTGCTCACCTTATAGTTTGTTGTTTCTTTGTGCTTCTCTGAGGTATAATGCTCTTATACCTTCCACCCCTTTCTTGTGTTGGGAATTCTTGTACTCTTTTGTTTTCTTTAATTTATTGTGTGGTTACAATAAAACAAAAAAAAAATCATGGGAGCCTGTTGCAGAGATCTATACCCTTCAAATTTTGGTCTCTTCTCGTGCCTTCTCTCTGCTGTAATTTAAGGATAGTTTGTCTCTCTTAAGGTACCTCAGTTCTTTGGCAGTTTTGTGATTTACTAGGTGGGTTTGGACTTGTAGTCCAATCCAATTTCCTCAAACATGGAGAATCTGAAGTGGAAAGGTTTGTAGGGCTTATGAGACAGTAGCAAGAGGATTTGGCAGATATAGGGTTGTAAAGCTCTTGTTTGAGTCATTGCAACTATACATGTAATACTTTTGTTTCTGAGAATAAGGCGTGCTGAACTTGTTTGGAAATGTTTTGTCAGAACTGTTCCCACTAACTACCTCATTTTTTGAGGAAAAACATGAGAGAGAGAGAGAGAGACTTATGCCAATTCACAAAGAAGAGATCATAATCACAGATCTAATTGAAACTTCTGTAATTAGGTTTTATGAAAACATTTTGCGAGCTTCTGCTAACAAGTGCTTGCACTTTGTGACTACTGCAGCATAGAAAGGACAAGACTTTATTCCGTTCGGGTACATTGATGTGAGGCTTCTGTAGGACTGCAAGACACATTTCTACAATAGTGTGGTGGCTTGTGCCAATCTGCAATGGAGAGGGGCTGGCAACCAGAGAATGCCGACACAGGCAGAAATCTTAACCAAACTGAATCAGTCCAGGTTATAGTTCATGTCGACAGCAAATTTGCAGGAAGCAATGACAGCGAAGCGGATCTCTTCATTCTCTCCAAGAAAATTTTCAATCGTTCCTAAATTTCCATTCTAAGGGAATTATTTTCCATGGAAATATTCTCTAGGAACAATTGAGAAACTGCAATCAAACACATTCCGAACATCTGGGAATGAAGAAATGTTCCACTGGAGAGAGAGAGAGAGAGAGAGAGAGAGAGAGAGGAGAGAGAGGAGAAGAGAGAGAGGAGAGAGAGAGAGAGAAGAGGAGAGAGAGAGAGAGAGAGAGAGGACGAGGAGGAGAGAGATCGAGAGAGAGAGAGCTCTCTCTCTCAGCTATCTATCTCTCTCTCTCGCTCTCTCTCTCTCTCGCTCTCTATCTCTCTCTCTCTCTCTCTCTCCTTCACCTCGCTAGCGCGCGACAGATATATGCTTTGTACATAATCATTCCTCACCTAACATGATTATAATCCAACTAAGACACAGAAAGAACCGTCCACCAAAGCTAAAGATTGCAAAACCACCTAATACTGCAATCCACAAAGTAATTTCTCTACGAACGAAAGTAATTTCTCTACGAACGAGTCTACTAACGTGTGCATGCGTCCGTAAATATTAAAAAAAAATCTCCTAACCTACAATATGATATGAGCTAAATAATGTCACCATCTTGTTAGAAAAGATTATACCAATGCATAGAAAAAACCCATGAACTTAGGGTCACCTCTTGGAGTTCTATTCTTCCACTCTACCATATTCAATGCCATGTTGTCGGATACCCGATAATTTCATGACTTTCTTTCCCAAGGCTTTCACTAGCCTTTTCTTTTTTTCCTAGCACCTTTCACCAGTAACCCTTCAATTCATTTCATCAGCACCATTTTTAACCTCCTGTGAACATGCCCAAACCACATCTCAAATGACATTATATCATTTTATACTCAATTTCCACTATCCATGGGTTGCCTCTAATGTATTCATTTCAAATCCTATCACTTCTAGTAACCCTACACATCCATCTAAGCAGGCATATCTCCCACATGAACATTAGCTTTCTTCACGTTTCCTCATTGCCCAACATTAAACTTCATATATGTGGCCTGGGAGCCTAGGCCAGCTGGGCCAAATGGGCTTGTGTGTCAAATAACCCACAAATCTGTTGAACACAGACTCACAATCTGATTAGATTACCAGCAAGCCTATCACAACTTTGTGGCTCTCATACCATGTTAAATCCAATCAAGGAAGAACTAGAAAGAAACGCTTTTGGAGAATGTTTGGTGGTTGTCTATTGGTACCTCACGAACGTATCTGTACATTAATAACAAAGAGTACAATTAAGGTAGGTAACCTCATTAGCCAATTACAAGGGATTATAACTATCTTAAGATAACTACAGGTACAAAGGCTTTATCTTGAAAGTATAAAAGATGTGGGTTACTGACCCACAGGCCTCATTTAGGCTAGAGCCCAAATGGCTCAGGCCCACAACTGAATTATTCTTTACATTGCATTCTCTACATGGATCTA
>CM022955.1:45464383-45590115 GCA_012931725.1 Litsea cubeba
CGTCCCTCTTGTCCCTCTTGTTAGGGATTTTGTATTTTTTTCAATTAATGGATGAATTTATTTTAATCATCATTGAATTTTCACATATGCATTGATTTTGAACTACTTAAAATCTTGTCTTTTTCTCATGAATGTTTTTAAAAACTTTCAAATCATATGTTTTCATGCATGTTTTGATTTTAAAACATTGGATGCATTTATTTTGACAAAGAAGGTTTTATGAATCAAGCAAGCAATGGTTTTAAAACTTTCTAATCATCTTAGGATTTTTATATTTCATGTTTTTAAACCTCTTATGTTTGATTTAAATCATGATTCTAAGCTTGATAATGGCCCAAAGACCCCACATGAAAATCACTTTGAAATTAGCAAAAAATGGGATTTTGATCCCTGGGCCCGGGTCGACCGGCAGTGAGCTCGGTCAACCGAGCCCACTGCGGGTCAACCTGGGGATATGACCGTTGAGCTTTTCTCAAACGGTCATTTTTCTAACGTTGAAGGGCAGGTTGACTGAGCATTGTATGGGGTCGACTGGGGACACACAGAAAGTCACTTTTTTACTATAAATATGAGTTCATTCCTTGAAAAAATTGGAGGAACAATAAGGAACTTCTAAGCCTTCTTTGAGGTGTTTGGAGGCAAAAGAAAGGGGAATGAACTAAGAGAGACCAAGTGGTCATTTGTAAAGTTAAGGCTTGGATCAATGAAGTTAAATCTCTAAGTAAGCTTTACTTTTCTAAATCATATATTATATGCTTTGTTTAAATTATTGATAAATGATTTTTAGCATGATAACTGTGATCTGTTTAATCCATTACTTCATTTAATCTTTGATCTAAGTTGGATTGGATTCTTCACCTTGATTCAAACCAAGTTTGTTTTAAAGTTTTATTAATCATGCTTTGCCAAAATATTTGATTTCTTTTAGAGCATGTTTTATTTACTTGGTTGAATCATCATTGTTGTTTTCAATCTCTTTAGAACCTTAGTTAAACTATTTTGTTTTTTAAAACAACATAGCAAATGCATCACATGTTTAGAATTAAATAGTTTCATACAACTTGTGAGCTTTTGATTTTCATATCATCAACAAGTTTGTATTTATACATGTGATTTGCATTTCACTTCAATCTAATCTTTTTATGTGCCTTAAACTTTTAAATGCCTCAAGCACATATTGATTGAGCTTACTTTTTAAACTTGATTAAGTTTTCACACACACACATCATGAGCATACATCTTTTCATTTATATAGTGTTTGTGTGAGTTAGATTTTCAATTTCATATGCGCCTAATTTAGAGGCTTTGTATTTGAGCTTAAATTGTATCTCTTCAGTGTTTGTGTAGACACTACTTTTAAGAGAAAATCTTTAAACTTGTAAGGTTATTGCTTAGCCTAAGAAAAGCATTGTGTAAAGGTTATTACTTAGCCTAAGAAAAGCATTGTGTAAAGGTTATTGCTTAGCCTAGAAAAGCACATTGTTAGATGTTATTAGGGTTGTAAATGGGTACTCGATTCTCCGATTACCCGAAGGTTCCGACCCGTTAGAATCCGGGTCTGGGTCCTTATTTTGGTCCCGATAAGAAAATGGTTCCGGTTCCGGATCCTTTTTTTGGAACCGATACCTAAACGGTTCCGGTTCCGGATCCACAGTGGCTCAGACCCGTAGACCCGAGACCCGATCCAAAATATACTAACATAAGGGAACTTTATTATGTGAGAACAGAACCCTTTTTACTTTTTTACTTTTCTACATTATGGTTTTCTACTTTTCTATATCTCATTGCCGGTTTGGATGTGATTTCTGAGTTTTTGGTTTAAAAGTGTCTGTTATTGATAGACAAAATGTCACATTAGTGTTTGTAGGTACGTGATCCAATTGAAATGTGAAAAAAATATAAATTTTTTAAAGAAAAATACAGGTATTAGTCTAGACCCGGAACCGGAATCGGAACCGCCTCACAAACGATTCCGGTTCCGGTTCTGGTTCCCATTATTCTTATCGATTCCGGTTCCGGTTCCGGTTCCACTTCTTAGAAAACGGTTCCGGTTCCGGTTCCACCCTGGACCCGGACCGGAACCGACCCGTTTACAACCCTAGATGTTATTACTTAGCCTTTTTAAAAAGTATAGATAGTGAAAATCCGATGGGGTGTTGGATTACAAGCCGGTAGTGGATGTAAGCATTGAGGCCGAACCACTTTAAATCATTGTATGATGGTGCATGCTTTGTGGTGATTGTTTTTATTTAGCTTCCGCATTTTATTTGATAATCATCACAAGTGACTAGTTATTTTAAAGAATTTAAAATTGATCACTAATTTGAAACTCACCCTATTCACCCCCTCCGCCCCCCCCCCCCCCCCCCCCCCCAGCAGGGTAAGGATCCCGGACTTTCACCTCTCCAGTTCGGCCACGCAGGGCTGAACAAATGAGTATATTGTTCGGCCACCCCATGGCTGAACAAATGGTGGCCGAACAATATACAATATACTCATTTGTCCATCCATGCATGGCCAAATGGGAGAGGGACAGCGATCAGGGAGAGAGAGAGAAGGGGGGGCAGGGACACGGCACTGGCGCTGGCAGGCGGCGAGCAGGGAGAGGGAGAGAGACAAGGAGAGAGGAGGGAGAGAGACTGGAAGGAGTGAGGGAGATAGAGGGAGGGAAGGAGGGAGGGAGAGGGCGGGTGGAGGCGGGAGCCGAGGTGTGCACCAAGCAAGGAGATAGGGAGGAGACAAAGGTATTTTGGGAAGGTGCTAGAAGGGTCCTATGAATGGATGCGCACCGAGTAAGAAGGGATGCGCAAATAATCGCTCCCTTTATTTTTATTTTAGGGTATTGACGTGCCCAAGTCATCTAGCAATCAACCTAATCTCTTATATTCATTCAGATGGATCGGTCAAGCCACGTTATATCCATTCTTGGAGGGTCCGTGCCATACGATAAAGGTTAGTGATAACCAGCTTATTTTTACCGTTTGCATCCGATGAAATTTCTACTGAATTGTCCACCAAGCGAGATTTCTACTGGATGGCTAACCAAGTGTATAGTTGGGATTATCAAAGAGAGGCTTGCCACACGCTGAGAGAGAGAGAGAGAGAGAGAGAGAGAGAGAGCGAGAATCACTGTGCTTCATTATCAGCTAGCTTGGCTGGTCCACAGCACCAGATGAACCACAGATACACCTTTTCTTTCCATGTGGTAGCCCCCACACAAGGCATGTGGGATTTTCAATCTCTACCTTCTACAAAGCGGAGCCCCTCTACATTAAAGCCGGATATAGAAAATCCCTCATAGCAAGGGAACCAAATCCCACCATCATTAAGCATTGTCCGACGTCCCACAAACACCCCACAAACACGGCAAATCAACAAGAGTCCTATGGATGGGGAAAAAAATAGCACAAGGCAAGCAGAGACAGGTCAGAGATTCAAATCGGGCAAGAAAGGATTTCTTCAGGAGACACCCTACGCTAATTAAAGGATGCTGGCGCCTCTCTATCTTCATTTTAACTTCCTCATTCCCCTGATGAAGATAGAATGCATCTTCCAGCAAATAAGAAGAAGAAGAAGAAAGAATGCATCACAGCTTAAATTTCAAATGACCTATCTTCAAGGACACATGATAGAAAAAACTGTAACTAAAATGATGGATCACCATCAGTGTGTTCTGTTACATACAAGAGTACATGATTACAACATAAACAGCAATAATTGTGACAAGTAATCTAATCTACCTGGATAGTATTTTGCAGTTACGAGTCTTCTGCTGGGGGCACATCACTTAAATCTAAACCATCCGCAGGCAAATCTGATGAAAGAGGGCCTAGGATTCCTTCAGAGCTCAGAGACAAGCCGCTCTAAGGAAAAGAAGAAAAAATTACATTAGAGATGTGAAAGGAAGGCGAATCACACCAAATGCATACACCAATGCAGAACTGCTACAATAAACCTCGAAAGGCTCAGACCATCTTTGTCCACGCCTTAAGTTACTAAGTTACATGCACTATAGTGCCAACAGTAGTAGCTTAGCCTTCCAGAAAGAGGGAAGATTACATTGATCAAGATAAGCCATCATCCACGGCAATAAATATTAATCTTAGTGTTTTTTTAAAATTTCACATGCATTGTCTCATTAACTTGTAAAATAGCAATCTCTGATTAGGCAACAAGTATTCATTCCCTAGACAAATCCCAATCAATGATTTCAGAAACTATTGGACTGTCGATTGCAAGATTTAAGACTTGCCTTAAAAACAAAAGAAGAATGTTATTACATTTCGCATTTTTTTTTTAAATGGATAACATTTAGCAATATGAGAAGGTTTCAGACTTCCATTAAGGAGATCATTTGATATATATATATATAATTGGAGGGAAATATCAAAAAATCATTTGATATTTCTAGCTTTTCACATTCATGTGAAAGTATCACCAGGGTTAACAACTGAAAATTTGATTCTGATCCAACAGCTGTGATGAAAGGCTGGTCATCATAATTGGAGGGATGAATTGGAATGCCCCAAAAATTTCGAAAATTAACTATAATGATTTGTCAATTAGCATTACAGGCCCTTCAAGAATAGGGGGAATTATGACAGATGAAATGGATATTTTTAGAAAGCCCATTTCAAATCTGACTGGGTAGGAATATCCTAGTGAAGCAGAGGTGAAAACTCTAACCCTAGGAAGCCACAGCAGTAACTGTCTGGGGGCTCCTAGCAATACCATTTAACAGCCATGTGATTTTTTTTTTTTTGAATGGTTACCTATACTAAAAATAGCAAACAGTGCAAGAGAAAAGTACTGAAAGCAGAAGAAAACAAAACAGCCATGTGATTTTGTTACATCTACAATGGTACTTGATTGTTGATGTATCTATGAAGGTAGG
Organism: Litsea cubeba; assembly: GCA_012931725.1. Classification (NCBI taxonomy): domain Eukaryota; kingdom Viridiplantae; phylum Streptophyta; class Magnoliopsida; order Laurales; family Lauraceae; genus Litsea; species Litsea cubeba. Next base: position 45,469,278 of record CM022955.1, read on the forward strand.
TTTAATGATAATGGTGTTAGACACTCATGTAGGGACATTGGTAGATCCCTTCCACATAGTTGTTCCATAATCTTAGTGTCTGTTCAAGGATGCACAGGATAGCCATGTGGTCATCTGCTGAAAGAAATAAATAAAAGAAAAAGAGAACCTGAACATAATAGTTAATAAATACCTCTGGCTGAAATCTCAGCATGTCAGCACGGGCCATGGCTTCTGCTTGAGCAATTCTCTGCCTGAAAATCTGAGCCATCTCATCCGCCTGTCGGAATGCAATCACAATCAAAAGGTTAAAGTTCTGGATTTTGTGCATTTGAGAGATAAAGAAATAGATTGCTTTTTCTCAAAAATCACCTTCTCAAAAACAAGCTTTGGATTGCGAATCATGTCACCAGGTGTAGGCTCTAGCTTTTTCGTAGACAGACTCACTCGACCTCTCTCACGGTCGTGGCTCAGGATCATGACCTTTATTCAAAAGAAATTTTCAAATAAATAGTTATTTAGTTTTTTTTAGATATAGAGCCAAAATTTCCCATTGATATGAAAAGGACCTTGTACCTTGAGGGTGTCACCAGGTTGTAGGACAGTTCCAATATCAGAAACACGATCATGACTAATCTGGCTAACATGGAGAAGGCCATTAATTCCACCGATGTCAATGAAGGCACCATATGGCTTAAGGCTCTGAACAGTTCCAGTGACGACTGATCCAATTCCAAGCTGAGCCTGACTGTCAGCCATGGCCTTGCGGTTACTGAGAACAAGCCTAGAGTTATCTTCATTAACTTCCACAAATTTCAGTGGGATCTCCTTGTCAATGAGTTCTTCGGCAACAGATTTCTGGTAGAAAATGAAGAAATGTGTTATAATTGAAGTCAACATGTACAGGTACAGATCCCTCAACAGTAAATTACATCAACTATATAAGGATAAGCTAGAGTGTCTGGACAGCGTTAGGGGTGTTGAATATTTGGGTTTCCCCGTCAGAACTGATAGGTTGTCCATTTCAAGTCTAACCCAAAAAGGAATGCTATCACCTTCTAGAAAGAAAGTGAAAGTATTAAATGTTATTGCACGTTCCCTATCATTCAGTCTTACTCCGCCAGTTCTTTTTTACTGCTGGTCCCAAGCCCGTGTAAAGGAGGATGGTTGCGTTAGGTAGGTTGATAGCCGGCGTAGAAATTTTTCACAACCCAAACATGAATTCTGGGATCATAACATTTTGAGATCATGATAGGGCGGGGCGTTTCCCGCTTTAAGTGACGCATTGCAGCGTCACCTGGTTGCAGTGGAAAGTGGGCAAGGGGACAGGAGACAAAGTGGAAGGAGGATAAAGCTAAGAAGCTCGTTGATGGTTATAAACTTTTTTATGTAGAAAATAACAACACAAGAAATGGAGTGTGTATAGTTGTAGATAAGGATTTGAAAGATAAAATTTTAAGAGAAAGGGAGACATAATTCATATCATTAGTGCATATGCTCCCTAATTAGGATTAGATGAAAGTGTCAAGAGCCAATTTTGAGAGGAGATGGATGGTTTACTATGAGAAATTCCAGCTAATGAAAAGATTTTCCTAGGAGGGGACTTAAATGGGCATGTAGGAAAGGATAATAGAGGTTATGGGAGAGTGTATGGAGGACAAGGATTTGGTGAATAGAATGAGTTAGGAGACACTATCTTGGACTTTGCATTAGCATTTGACCTTATAATAGCAAACACTTGCTTTAAAAAGACAGGAGCATTTAATTACTTATAAAAGTGGAACTAGCAGGAGCCAGATAGACTTTTTCTAGTTAGAAAACATGATCGATTGGATTGTAAAGATTGAAAGGTTATTCCAAGAGAAAGTTTGACCACGCAACATAGGCTAGGAGTTTTAGATATTTGCATTAGAAGTAGAAAGAGATGGGTAGTAAATAAAATGTGCCCTAAAACAAGGTTGAGGGATTTGAAAGGAGAAGAGCGATAACATTTAAGGACAAAGTGATGATAAGGGAGAATGGAATTTTGAAGGAAAAACTAGTGGAATCAAATGGCTAATTGTATTAGGAAGGTTGCCAAAGAGGTCCACGGAGAGTCTAAACGGAAGAAACATGATAGTAAAGAAACCTGATGGTGGAGTGTAGAGGTTCAGGAAGCTATTCGGGAGAAGAGACATTACAAAGTTTGGCGGGGTACTAGGAATATAAAAAACTATGAGATGTACAAGAAGGCAAAGAAAGAAGCTAAGAAAGTACAAAGTGATGCAAAGTGCAAAGCATATGATGACCTATATAATAGGTTGGGAACAAGAGAATGAGAAAAGGATATTTTCAAGCTTGCAAAAATAAAAGAGAGGAAAAGTAGGGACTTAGATCATGTCAAACGTATTAAGAGCAATGATCAAAAGGTTTTAGTGAAGGACAACAATATCAAAGAAAGGTGGAGGGAATATTTTAGCATACTTTTAAATAAATACTATATAGGAGACATAACAACAAAGGAGGATATTTCAGTAGCAGAGCAAACTTTTTTTCATAGAATTAGGGTGGTGGAAGTGAAGAAAGCATTATAACAAATGAAGACAGGAAAGGCTACGGGCCCAGAAGACATCCCGATTGAGGCTTGAAAATGCTTGGGAGAAGTTGGGGAGATTTGGCTAACTAGACTTTTCAATAAGATATTAATGACAAAGAAAATACCGGATGAAAAGAGAAGAAGTGTTGTATTACAAATATATAAGAACAAGAGAGATATACAAAACTTTACCAACTATTGTGGGATTAAACATACAATGAAGCTATGGAAGAGAGTAATGAAGCAAAGACTTAAACAGAAGACCAAGATATCTGAAAATCAATTTCGTTTTATGCCAGGAAGGTCAACGATGGAAGCTATCTTATCACTAAGGCAATTAATGGAAAAATATTGAGCAAAGAGGAAAATTTTGCATATGGTCTTCATCGATCTAGAAAAAGCCTATGACAAGGTACCTAGAGATTGAATTTGGTGGGTTTTAAATAAAAGGAATGTTACAAGTGTTGATATACATTGTTATGACGTTCACAAATAGCTCGAGCTTTTGGTATGTTACTGGTTGTTAACATGGTATCAGAGTCAAAGGTCACGAGTTTGAAACCCCTGGGAGGCATGTTACCTCCATCAATTTGTCTGGTCTGTTCCGTTCTGTCTATTGGGTTTCGAATTCGAACGGCCTCCTGTTCGAGGCGAGGTGTTGAGATACATTATTATGACGTGCACTAATAGCTCAAGCTTTTAGTGTTACTGGTTGTTAACATCAAGAGGTTATATTGAAATTATTAAAGACATGTATGAAGGAGCAGTAACGAGTGTGAGAACTACTTATGGAGAGACAGGGGAGTTCACAGTGACCATAAGTTTGCATCGGGGCAGCCCTAAGCCTTTTATCTCTTTGCACTGATTCTGTATAAGATAACTGCTCATATTCAAGAAGAGGTACCTTGGTGCATGTTATTTGCAGATGATATTGTGTTGGTAGATGAATTGAGAGATGGGGTGAATGAAAAACTCAAGAGATGGCGGGAGGCTTTAGAATCCGAAGGCTTTAAAATAAGTCGTACAAACACGGAATATATAAATTGTAACTTCGGGCATAATTTAGGTGTAAGTAAAAAAAAAAAAAACCGAAAAACCGTCTAACCGACCGAACCAAGGGTTAATAACTATGTTTCACAGTTTCGGTTATGGTTATTAAAATCGGAAAACCGTGCTTCACAGTTCAGTTTCGGTTTTCAGTCTTGACTCATGGTTATTAACCGAACCGAACCGTATAATATGATTCGGTTAACCGTTTTCCCAAAACACACAAAAAGCCCACATGGTGGTGACCTTGCCCAATGATTGGGTGGGTCCACTCATCAGGTGAAACACATGCAATTTTAACATTGGAACATTGCATACTTAAACAAACAAGCATTTATTTAATATACATGATTGGTGCATCTGTTGGTAGAACAACTTAATTTTGGCCAGGGAACGTCACAATGGATAGTACACATGAATAGGATCGGATTTCAGACATGTGTCATGCCAGCATGTGTGATCAGATGTAGAAGGTGCATCTACATTCTCAGGAGGGCTTGGCAATTGGCATACCTGTTAAAGCACAGGCCCGCAGGCCCAGCACAGGGTCCAGGCCCAGCAGGCCCAGCACAGGGTCCAGGCCCAACTTCTAGAATAAGTGGTTGGAATTAGTCAATATATCATTCAGCTGTAATTGCTCTATTAAGATTTTTGGTTTCCTAACTTAGAATAGAAATTGATTGTAATTAGATAGACTGATTGTAATTAGTTAGCTTTCTGTTTTTGGAGCCTTAATTAAGGCATTGTAATACCTATATATTGTGATACAATCTACAAAGGAAGACAGGCAATTACAATACAATTGCATTTGAGTTTCTGTCGTGAGTTTCTGTTGTGAGTTGTCAATACTGTCACGATCAAGATTTTCACATGGTATCAGAGCCACGTTCAAGGGAATCTTGTTCTTTGTTACATAGTATCAAGGAAATCTGAGTAGAGAGTTCTCACTATCTTCCTGAAGAACAACAGATCAAGGATCTGTTTCGGAAATCCAGATACATCCAGACGACATTGCCACCATATCATCTTCCTAGTGGCTGGTGGCCCATCACAGATCATCAGATCAAACTTCCAGAAACCATTCCACCCTGGTCGACTGGTATTCCTAGGACTCTTAGTGATTTTTTCAGAATTTTACAGAGACTCCAGGTTGGTTCTTTTTCTCATTCTCCAGTTTTTCCAAAGTTTCACATTGTTTTCATCAAGACCGTCCAGAATTTTCGATATTCAGTAGATTCAGATCATACTTGATTCAGTAGAAGCCAGATTAGAGGGCCTTCTCAGATCTGTTCCTTGATCCTTGATTAGAAGCATCAGTGGGGCCCACGTGGTGATTTTCAGCCATTATCAAGGCCGTCTGGGACTGTTTCTTAGCACAATTTTTGTGCTGTGTTGCACTGTTTATTCCTGTTTAGTTGGATTGAGTTTTCTTCCACAGGATATAAATTCTACATACTTACTCTTGTCTGTTGAGTAGTTTATTGCTACTTACATCGAAATTTTTCACAATATCAACATTGAGATGGAAAAATCTGAGGTCACCTTGATCAAGTTCACAGGAAAGAATTATCCTGCTTGGTCTTTTCAGTTTCAAATCTATCTTGAGGCTAAGGAATTATGGGGTTATATTTCTGGATCTGACCCTAAACCCACTGAAGATGAGAAGAAGATCTCCTCTTGGCTAACTAAAGATGCAAAGATCAAATCATGGATCCTCGGCTCTATTGAGCCACATCTGATCATGAATCTTAAACCTTATCCCACTTCCAAAGACATGTGGGGGTATCTGAAGAAAGTATACCATCAAGATAATTCCGCACGACAATTTCATCTTGAATGTGAAATCGCAGAATATAAGCAAGGAACCTTGTCCATCCAGGATTACTATTCCGGATTTCGTACACTGTGGTCGGAATATGATGGTATTAAGTATGCTGATGTAGCTCCAGATGTTTTGCTCGTTATTCAGGATCTTCAGGCCTCTAGTCAAAGGGATCAATTTTTGATGAAACTACGCAGTGAATATGAAAGTATCAGATCTGCTCTGATGAATCGAACGCCATTACCTTCCTTGGATGTATGCTTAAATGAACTCCTCCGGGAAGAACAACGCATTGCGACCTCAGCTCATATAACACAACAAACGACTGAAACCTATTCAGTTGCCTTCTCGGCTAATAAAACTTCTCAGCCTCCGCCACGCGACTTGAGCAAAACGCAATGTTATAGTTGTCAAAAATTTGGGCACATTGCAACTCAATGCAAACAGAAGGTCTGCAGCTACTGTAAAAGCTGGGAATCCTAAATGGTAAATCAGACACGGCCATTGTTAAAATCTAAGCACATACTGTTTCCAGATAAAGTCACCTCACAAGTTTATGCAGCAGTTGAATTGGACATGGCAGGTACATAATTGAGTAACGCAAAAACAATCTACAAAGACAGAGATGCGGAACTAACTGTTGAAATTTGTGAGAATGGAACAAATCCACGAAGGCCCTCCAGAAGTACCACCACTCCACCTTTGTTCGCACTGACAACCTGTTTTTATCTAAGAATTGTAAGTTCAAATAATTTCATCATGACAAGCCCAGCAGAGCCCATTAATATCGCATATTGAAAATTATAAAAGATTTTTTTTTCTTTCTGGTACAACTATAATGACCAATTCCAATCCAGTAGAGCCAAGTATGGCATATCAAAAAATGTAGAAGACTTTTATACATACATCCATGGTGCCAAGGTACAGCATGGATAATACACGGTCACACCATGGAAACAGAAGGCAACCAGATTTTACAATTTACATATAAAATTGAAGTAGGATACAATGCCAATTTTGAAGTATTTTGGCATCATAGCTGTACACTAGAGCAAAATAATGGAGCAAGGAAAAGGAATTAAAACAGAAAAGTTAGTAATAAAAGAAAGTAAAATGAGAAGCAAAGTGTGTGATTATACCAATAAAAAGATAAAACTGCCAGAGTACTAATTCTAAGTCAGCGCAAAAAGAGAAATTAGAAAAAATTACAAATCTCGAATTTTCATAAGAATTATTTTTTTTAGATAAAATGTTTAGTAAGATAGAGTGGAATGTAATGAGTGTAGGAAGACCATTCAGGAAATGAGATGCTAGTATACAATAAGATGCAGAGGAGAAATATCCATATGAAATAATGAAGGACAACTCACGTTCTAGATTTGTCATCTACACACCTGAGAATAAGGGAGGTGAGGAAGTGAAAAATGAAATTACCAATAAGTCCAAGATGCAGACACATCAAAACATTTTCTTTTAAGAGATACCGAGCTATATTATTAAATGAACTGCGAAATAAAGTTAGGCTGTAAAAATAAAATATGGATGGCCATGGCCATGGCCATGGCCCCTGATTACTCGAGAGATCCGACCCAAAAGTATCTGGTATGGAGATGCAAACCGAACCTGGCCCATTTAAATACCCTTTTTTTTTTCTTTTTGAGCTGCAACCAAATTTTACTAAGAAAACAAAGAAAATGTATACAAGAATAGCCTTCCATCGACGAGTCTAAAATCACCTCGTAGGCAATGTGTAGGAACAAAAAAAAAAAAAAAACAGCACTCAAAGATCCTCAGTCAGAAATTCTTAACTAAGGAAATCCATCGTTAAACTTGTTGATGCACTGAAAAATGGTAAGATTTCTAAGAAAGGACATGTAAGTAATAGATAAGCTTATGAAAATGACGTCATAATAGCTTATTAACTACGCTAAGCATCGCGTGGAAGCCTATGCATATTCCAAGTAACTAAAAAAAACAAGGTTAGTTTTCTAGCTGGTAAATAGTACACCACCGATAATAAGTTGATACGATACATTACCTGCAACAGAAAGAACTCTTTAACTTCTCATACTCTCCGATCACAAGTATCCCTACTATGTTCATTGTTGATAAACACATTAAAATGCATCCATATTATTGTGCAGCTATTCATATGGACTAATTTATGGATTAAAAACATGTTACTAACAGAAATTATTAAAATTGAGTATCAAATAGTTCAATGCGTTCCCTTGTTGAGAATAAAAATGTCTGCAAATGTTTCTGTTGACTTTCCCACATGTTTCTAGTGTTATGCTGGTAATGCGCCGGACTGTAACTGAAAGTTTGTTTTCTTTCACACTTTATGTCTACTCACAACTACAATTTTCATTTAAACTTAGTTTCACCGAAAATTGAGGAGATTGGACATGTTTCTACTTTCTAATGTATCATTTGCAATCTCAATTAAGATAATATCCCACGGAGAAAAACTCAATCTGGTTTGAGTTTATAAAGGTATCATAAGTTATAATTTGTTAAGACTTCTCCCAACGCAGTTGGCTGAGGTGAGAAATCGAAGAATGACAACCAAGATATCATGACTTTTGCATGGGCAGTAAGAATTTGGGCAGCAAGAATATCCACACACACACACACACACAGTGGTTCAGTGTTCCAGATGGATAAAAAAAATGCAAGCCAACAGAAAAAATAAAAGTAAAAATAATTATAGAAGCATCAGGGATGCAAAGCCCACCTTACCCTTGACGACAACATCCTCAGCCTGAAGCTGTCTACACCTTTCCCAAGCAAGATCGTATTGCATTGACCGCAAACTCAGAATCAAGCTGTCATCAGCTTCATTCTCACCAATAATTACAAACTCTTCTCGAAACCCTGGGAATATGCCAGCCTCGTGTACGTGCTTAATTCTATGAATGCATGCTTCTTGTACAGGTAAGTATGCTGAAGACTTTGCTGTGATATCAACTAGAGCCCCATTGGCTTCAACAGAGAAAACATTTCCTTTGATCTGAAAGAAAAGAGCAATTCAAACCACAATTCCCTACAAATATTACTACATCAAAAAAATATTCTGCATCTTCAGTTGCACAGTGCACTGGTGTTGAAACAAGAGTCAAGTATTTAAATGTCAATAAAAGCATGACAGGTTGCAAAGCCAAATATCATGAAAAGACATGGAAAACACACTAAGAAGAATTTTTTTTAATGCTTACTCAGAATATTATTTTTAAGAAATGGTGTATTAATAACCTATGATGCACAGACACGGTAAGGACACGCTGTAGACACAGCATGGATACGAATTTTATACATAAAAAGTGAAGCATCGGATACAATACGACATGATAGGTGGCCGATTTTGAACGATCCGTGCATCATAGTTAATAACTAAAAAAGAAAAAAGAAAAAAAAATTGAAGCCTCAGAATGAGGAACTCAATACTTGAAAACCAGAATCACATTTCACAATCAGTACAACAAATTTGAGCTTGGGGATGTGTCAACCAATATTTCCTAGTCAATAATATTGTTACAGATTATTTTGAAACCACCACCACCACCACCACCACCACCACCATCATCATCATCCAACTATTTCTCCATTCAGCTCTATCCAAAGCCAAATCCTCAGATTATTTTGAAACCCAAATCTCAAAAATCTTCCAACCAAAAACCCAATTCTCAAAAAATCCATAATAATAATAATAATAACCATTTTCTTACAAAACTCCATTTTTTTACAGAAAGCAGAGACAATAGATAGACTTCCTTCCCCCCAGATGGACCTGTTTAAATCCACCCAATTGCAATTTCCAACAAATGTTCATACTTCATACCCAACAAGCAACAACCCATCTACATAAACTACAATGCAATGTTCTTCATTCTCATGTGAATAAGAAAAAGAAAGAAAAAAAGAAAAAGGTGGGACCTTTGTGCCGATTTCGTTGTCGAAATCGTACTTATCGAGGGCAGCATGGAAGTCTTCGACAGTGAAGGGAACGCCTTCCATTGGGGCGGTGATGCACCGCTCGTAGGCATCGTCGAAGAGCTGACTCATCCTCTGCCTCTCTTTAACCTGAGGGTCGTTGACGCCCACGGCAGAGACGATCTGGAAAGAGAGAGAGGTTCTTTTGGGTTTTGCAGAGTTGGGCTTGGCGAGGGGAGAGGAAGTAAGAGGTGCGCATCTGAGGCCTGAGAATTGCTGTGCCAAAGACGCCATTTTCATGGCTATACAGAGAGAGAGGCAGTGAAGAGAAGAGAAGCAGTGCAGAGCTCTCAGGAGGCCTTGTTTTTTCCTTTTCCTGCTCTCTATCCAAATGCAGTTGTCTATCTTTTTGGATTGTGGGGCGTGGAAGTAGGCTCGTTGGTATGAGTAAATTGATCAAAGGAATGCTATAAATTTATCAAGTATACTTTTTGATAAAAGATTGGGTTATGTTTATGACCCTCAGTTGTCTTGGATGTATCAAGGGACAGAAGGGCAAAGAGAATGACTACTTGACTAGGGTTGGAGTAGAGATTTGGCAATTTATCACATTAATTTGATTATTTTTTAACACTCAAAGTAGAATTACAGTTCACTGAGCCAAGTTGTTTAGAATTATAGTTCACTGAGCCAAGTTGTTTACATGAAATTGAATTTCTGTGATTTTTGAAAATGGAATTGAGTTAAGGATGGATTTGGGTTCTTCAAAATTTTGAAAAAAAAAATGTATTCTTAAATATAACTTTTTTTTACCCCGTACTAGGATTTTAAAACCCAAGAAAGGCCACACAAGTGGGATACCCATGGATCGATATTCCGGCAGCTAAATGACATGTGGAGTTGCCGACCAACTAAGCAACCCCTTCTTGTCAAATGTAATGGATATCGTAGAAAGAACAGTGAGGATTCACGAGTGGCTATTAAATGATCAACCCCTTAATGAGAAATAAATTAAATAAAATCTGAAAATTAAACACATGGATTGATACCCCCGGCGGCCAGATCACATGTGGGGTTGCCGACCAACCAAGTAACTCCTTGTTTGTCCAATGTAATTGATATCTGAGAAACAACGGTGAAGATTCATGAGTAGCTCTCAAATGATCTGCCCTTTAATGGAAAGTAAATTAAATAGATATTGAAAAATGAACCCGTGGATCGATACCCCAGGTGGCCAGATCACATGTGGGGTTGTCGACCAACCAAGCAACTCCTTGTTTGTCCAATGTAATTGATATCTGAGAAACAACAGTGAAGATTCATGAGTAGCTCTCAAATAATCTACTCTTTAATGGAAAGTAAATTAAATAGATATTGAAAAATGAACCCGTGGATCAATACCCTAGGCGGCCAGATCACGTGTGGGGTTGTCGACCTACTAAGCAATCCCTTGTTTGTCAAATGTAATTGATATTGGAGAAACAACGGTGAAGATTCATGAGTAGCTATTAAATGATCTGCCCTTTAATGGAAAGTAAATTAAATAGATATCGAAAAATGAACCCGTGGATCGATACCCCAGGTGGCCAGATCACGTGTCAGATTGTCAACCAACTAAGCAATCCCTTATTTGTCAAATGTAACTAATATCTGAGAAACAACGGTGAAGATTCATGAGTAGTTATTAAATGATCCGCCCTTTAATGAAAAATAAATTAAATAAATATTGAAAAATGAACCCATGGATCGATACCCCAACGGCAATATCACATGTGGGGTTGCCGACCAACTCAGTAACCCCTTGTTGTCAAATGTTACTAGCATCAGAGAAACAATTGTGAAGATTCATGAGTAGCTATTAAAAGATCTGCCCTTTAATGGAAAATAAATTAAATAGGTATTGGAAAACGAAACCATGGATCCATACCCCGATGGCCAGAAGACATGTGGGGTTGTCGACCAACTAAGCAACCCCTTCGTTGTCAAATGTTGATATTGGAGAAATAACGGTGAATATTCATGAGTAGCAATTAAATTATTAGCCCTTTAATGGAGAATAAATTAAATAAGTATTTAAAATTGAACAAATTCATCGATACATCTGGTGGCCAGATCACATGTGGGGTTGGTGACTAACCAAGCAACTCCTTATTTGTCAAATGTAACTGATATCGGAGAAACAACGGTGAAGATTCATGAGTACGTAGTTCTCAAATGATCTGCACTTTAATGGAAAGTAAATTAAATAAATATTAAAAAATGAACCCATGGATCGATACTCCAGGTAGCTAGATCACATGTGGGGTTGCCGACCAACTAAGCAATCCCTTGTTTGTCAAATGTAACTGATATCGGAGAAACAACGGTGAAGATTCATGAGTAGCTATTAAATGATCTTCCCTTTAATGGAAAATGAATTAAGTAAACATTGGAAAAACGAAACCATGGATTGATACCCCGGGGGCAATATTACATGTGGGGTTACCGGCCAACTTAGCACCCCTTGTTGTCAAAATTGGTGTGAAACCATTCAATTGGATCAATTTCTGTGAAATGGACTTTCGAAGGGTACAAAATAACCAATGTTCTGTTTCCTCTCATTTTATGGGAGAAAAAATATTCTTCAAATGAGGGGTTAAGAATGGATCCTAGTTCAATTGAAAGGCCTCACTATCACAACGATATGGTTGCAAGCACATCTTACCAATAAAAAGGAAGTCTCTCCAATCAGATTGATTATTAAGATGGGGTACCAGGTTGTGTTGGGTGAAAAAGAAGTCTTAACAATTAACACGCTTCAATATTTTATAGACAAAGACCCTGTTGCATTGGTTGGTTTGGCCACATGAATATAGGCCTCATCTGCACCTTGCATGTTGTAATTGACAATTGACAAGTAATATAGGATCATGTGGTGCTCATTATCTGATTTACATATCATCCAAGAAGTAGTGATAAGTCCACAAAATTAGGTAAAAAAGTCATCAATTCATATGTATTTGTGGACTTAATTAGGACCAATTGTATCATAATTTCATGATTTCATGCATATGAGCATAAATTGGGAATTTCAATAAAAAAACCATTAATCTTGCATGAATTTGTGGAGTTGGTAGTTTGCAATACCCCTGGATCCCATCAATTAGACTCTAAGCACTGCGGCGACATTGCATTAATTCATTAGGCATAAATTTCATTAGGTAGGCCCCATGCATAGCATGCATAGTATTTTATTTAATTCATTACTAATGATTTATGTGTTTCACTATTGTAGGAATTGTCATAGCAATGAGGGCCCACATGGAGGGAATTTGAAGAAGAATAAAAGATAAGAAAAATAGAAAGAAAGAAAAGAGGAAAACTACCCCATGGGCGTGATTCCCTATGCATGCCCAGTATAAAGTGGGCCCCGCAGTTGTTGCACAGATTTGGATAAATTGTTAAGGATTTTGTGTGTTGGAATTTGATGGATGCATGTTCATTTTAGCAACATTTGAATTTTCACACATGCATTGGTTTTGAAAATCTTGAAATCATGAATTTACTCGTGCATGGTTTTATAACTTTAAAACTTATTTTTTATGCATAATTTGGAGTTTTTAATCTTAGATCTTAGATGCATAAGTTATTGAAAAATCAGTTTAGTCATGCATGCCTATGGACTTAGAATTTCAAAATTATCTTAGGCATTGACAGGTTCATGTTTCGAAAACATCCTTTTGGATTGATTTAAACATGAAACCAAGCATGACTTCCATAACCAAAAACTCCCTTGTAGAATATCATTTCCAAGTCAAAAACTTTGGGAATTTTCGATTAACCGACCTGCATTTTGGTTACCTCTCGGTCAAAATAACCGAACAAAAAAAAAAGACAAAATATGCCTGTCGGTTAACCAAGAGCTATCCGAAGTGCAAGAAATTCTCTGTTTGACTGTAGGTCAGACTCACCATTTTTTATTTTTTTTTACCGTTGGGAGTTCGGTTAACCGACTAGATAGCCATTAGAGATCTTTTTGCTATATATTTGAGCCTCTTCCTTAAGATTTAGGCCAACACAAATGAATCTTTTAAGGTGTTTTGAAGCCTAAGGGAGGAGAAAGGCTAGTGGGTCATTTAGAAAATAAAAGCTCGGATTCATTGAGTTAAATCTTTAAGTAAGCTTTGTTTTTCCATATAAAATGTTACATGCTTTGTTTAAATTATTGGTAAATTAATTTTAGCATGCTAACTATGATAAGATTTGTTGAAACCATTACTTGTATTTCACTTTAAATTGATTTGTTGTTTTGGATTCTTCATTTAGATTCAAACCAAGTTAGTTTTAACTTTTATATCTTAATGGTTTCATGCTTTGTTTAAAACTTCGATTTCTCTCATAACTCATAAGCATGATTCTAATACTTGGTTGAATCTCTTGTTTCCTTCCTTACCATTAAACTCATAGTTAAACTTCTTGTTTTGGAATCAACAATTCTTCGCAGCCCATGTTTTAAGCTTTGGGATTTTCATACAGCTTGTGAGCATTTAATAGGCATATCATTAGTAAGTTAATTTTGAAAAACATGTGATTAGCTTCATTGCTTCAATCAAACACATTTGTGGTTTTAAACTTTCAAAAGCTTTAAGCTTACATTCATTGAGCGATTATTTTCAAAGTTGATTGAAGTCATCATGCATACACATTGAGCATTCATCTTTGCATTCATATAGTGTGTGTGTGTGTGTGTGTGTGCGTGAGAGAGAGAGAGAGAGAGAGAGAGAGAGAGAGAGAGAGAGTTAGATTTTCACTTTTTCTATCCGCCTGTTAAGAGGCATTGTATTGTGCTAAAATTATATCTCTTCTTGTGTATGTTAGACACATTTTAGAGAGAAAACTTTTGGCTTGTAAAGGTTATTGCTTTAGCCTAGAAAAGTATATTGTAAGGTTATTACTTAGCCTTGGAAAACACAGTGTGAAGGTTATCGCTTAGCCTATTGAAAAGCATAGATAGTGAGAATCCGATGGGGTATAGCATCAAATGCCAGTAGTGGATGTAGGCATTGAGGCCGAATTATTATACATCGTTGGGTTATGGTGGATGCCTTGTGATGATTGGGATCCAGAACTTTCATAAATATCTCTCCCTCTCCAGTTTCTAAGACCTTGAAGACTTCTTCCTCTCTCATCAAAATTTGAAATTCAAAATAAGGAAGGAGAATTCTAGAAGAAATCAAGGATAGAGTTTGAGTAGGAAAGTTCTAGACGATTTAAGATGAGTCACCAAGAGAGATAGAATTCTAGAAACATAGGGAAATCAAGTTCAAATGGGAAAGGAGATAAAAATTCCAAAGAGACTAGATTCAAAGGGATGTGGACGTCCACTAGGGGCCCTAGCTTCCCCTTAGACGTCCCACACTCCCTCTCCCTCTTTGCTCTTCCCCTGCTCAATCCACACCACTAATCCTTATCTACACTACACAAGATATCTCATATGGGACCTACTTCTGGAAGATTTGCACAAGATGAGAGACTGAGATTAGAAAGAAATCAATCAGAGATTTAGCATCTCTAGATGAGGAGGTCACTTGGAGTGCAAGTCTAAGATGGAAACAAGATCCAAGCCAAAGAGAAGAAAGAATTATAAAAGGTGACCCACTGAGAGGACGTCCCATTCTCTCTCTCCTAGGGTTGGACGTCACACCCCCTCTCTCTCTCTCTCTCTCTCTCTCTCTCTCTCTCTCTCTCTCTCTCTTTCTAGTTTTAGGTTTCTGTAGTTCTAGGTTCTCCACTTTATTATCTTTTTTTGTAAGAAAGATAGCTTTGGGTCATGTCCAAGCAAGACATAGATCTAGGAGTAGAAGCTTTGTACTATAGACATGCTATCAATGTAATTACCACTTTTCTTTTGTGCAATAGCTGGCTAGATTCGCGATTAAGGCAAATGAAGAAGTTAAGTATTCCTAATCCTTTCTTTTTTATTATGGTTGTTTGATTGAGTTATTGATGTGCCGATTATATGGTTTAATAAACCTGTCTTCGTACCAATTGTTACCTTCCATATTGATTTCTTAATGATAGAGTAGGTCTTTGATTATCCATGCTTATTTTTTTATAGATCATGCTTAAGGTTTTATTCTCTTTGATTGTCTATGCTTAGATTTGATAGGTAATGCTTAGATAACTTTTGTAATTCAATGAAGGGAAGGAGGTCTTGGGTATTTTATTAATTTCATAGAAAAAAATAAATCTCTTTTGAGAAATTGGTTTTTAATGCTTTGTCATCCAGATTTGGGTGCTTTGATTGGACCCAGATATGAGGTAGAAAAACTAATCAAACAAGTGTTTTCAATTAGAAAGTGATTTTGGATTGCTTGATGGATTCCGATGCTATAAGACCCTGACCCCTAATTCTCATGACTAGTGCATTTAAGCTGTGGGTTAGCTCTCTAAGTGAGATTTGAGTGTAATCGAGTTGGTTTGTGGATTAGAATAGTTTTTCCATAGCTTTGAAAAGAGAGCCTTTGGACCTAGCCTGGCACACCCAGAGATACCTTGGGCTGCTCGTGTAAGCGTGGGGGATGGTTCCTGATTTTAAAAACTTTCAATTTTGGTTTCTTTTGATAGGTCAAATTAGCTCCAACAACTTTTGTGTTGACCCCGTTTCCATTCGAAGCCTAGAAAATCAGTTTTCCGCCTTAGGGACAAAATAATTTTTTCACATTGAAATCTGAACCTAAATTTTGAAATTCCAGATCCATGTCAAATATATATTTTGAAAACTAGATTTAAAAACATTCACTTTTGCCTTTTCTGCGTATAGATCTGATGTCCTAATCTCAAGATATTTTAGTCTGGAAGATTTTTAAGTTGTGGGCCCACACCCTTTTGTTATTAAAGCCCACTCTCTCTCTATTTTCTCTCATTCCTCTCTCTCCCATTTATGCAACAAGCCCAGCCAGCAACAGCCCATTCTCCTCCTCTTCCTCACTCTCTTCATCCTCTAAACTTTGCTGGATCGCCACCAAATCGAAAGCGAAGGCCGCCAATAGATTCTCCTCGACTTCCCCTCTCCATGGAACCCATTTTTGAGCAAAACCATGTTTGGCAACCCCTTGCATGGGCGATTTCTTCTTCGTTTGTCATAATAGAGGTGAGACCTCCCTTCCACCTTCTAGTATGTAGTAGAGCAGACCATTATCGCCCTCCATTCCAACATGATCAAATTCCATATGTCTTTGTTAGTTTTCCAAATTTTGAGCCATTTTTTAGTTTTTTTTTTTTTTTTTAGTTTTTTGGTTTAATAGGTGTGCTATGGCTTAATTGACGAGATTAGTGAGTAATCTTGGAGTTCTAGAGGCCAAGGCAAGTGACTGATTTAGTTTGTTATTGTGCATGCTATTAGTTTTGGGCAATTTAGTTTTAAAACATGTTTTTCATCTATTAAATGTTTAATTGATTACATTTATTATATAATATTGTCATTAGCATCATCTATATGTTGCAAGTCATGTTTTCACTCTTATTTCCCTTGCTTCTTTCTCTAGTTCATTTGAATTCTTGTCAATTGCATGCTTTTAGATTTGAGATTTATGTTTTTGTGGTAAATGATGGGGGATGGTTATCTTGATGTTGAATGGAGGTTTTTGGTTTTAAAATTGTTGGAGAATGGATGTTTTGGAGAGCATGTAGGCTTTAGAAATGACAGAGGAAGTTGGGGAAAGAATGGTATTGAAAATGGAGGGAATTATGCTTGAATCAGAATCTGAAAATCAAGTTTTCGCAAGAGGTTGGTCAGCTGGCGGTCACTAGTCGATTAACTGACCTGTGAACGCCAAGTAACCAACCCCCTTGGCCGTCAGAATATCCGTGAGACAAAGTTCCTGACAGGGGTCAGGCGGTCAGCTGGTGGCTAGCCGACAGTTGACTGACTGCTCACCTAAAGCTTTAAAAATGGGGTTTTTGCAGGATTTTATTGAGATGGAAATCAAGGACATTCTAAGAGCAGTCAACGTGATAATGTATACTTGGAACTTGGAATATCGTCTAAACTTCGGGGGCGCCAATTTATGTCTAAAATTAGACATTCGGGCTTCAAATACTCAAGGTGTCAAATGATGTGGTCTTAGCATATGTATGGCGTGCTTGTTTTGTGAACCAGAGGTCGAATGAGAATTTTACCGAATGTACCTGTTTTACTTAGAAATACCCAATTTTCTTGAATGGTTCAGTTTTACTTGTTTAAAACCTCATCCTCGTGCCCAGACGACTCCTGATTTGACAGTTTCACATGTGTTTGTGATAAGTTCACAAAAGATACACTTTCATAGCATTATTTTATGAGTTTTCAAAGATAAAAGAACTCAAAACACTATTTTTAGCATAAAAATCATAAATTTCCTCCCCATCATGCTTTGCTCATATCTTTCCATTATAGATGACCATTTGTATGCATTTATATGAGTTCCAATGGCTTCCATACAAAATATGTTAAAAAATACTCTTAATTATGTTAATTTCTCTTTGTAGGTGTTAATTGATGATTAATTTGAAGATTAAAGTTGAGATTCAAGAGTTAAAGAGTAAGGATAAGTTTGGAAGACAATTGGATGAAGAGATGACAAAGTTAGGCCAATAATAAGAAGAAAAATGAAAGACCTGAGTTGGTATTTTGACCATATCTTTTTATTCGGGTATCCGATTGAGGTGATCTCAGAAGCATTGGAAACCTTGTTCTAAGATCTACAAATCATATTTCATAGCATTTTTCCCAATTCGGACGTTTCGGGGGTTAAAATTGCACATCAATCTGGAAACTATTTTCAAGCTCGAGAATGACATTCATATGTTCATATTTCCATTCTTGTCTAGTCCCACATCGGAAAGAAATCAAAAGAGAGCAAGGCAAATGTATCTATATAAGGAAGGGAGCTCCAGGCATCAAACACATAAGCAAGGAGAGCCCCCTCCTCTTTACTTAAGCTTTTCATATAATTGAGAGCAATTGTAGAGAGAAAATGAGGAAAGCCTTGTAAAAATTAAAGATTTGGAATGGAATTGAAAGCTTTATCTTCTCCAATGGGTGGCTAATCCATTTGATTGGATCTTCTAGGTGAAGCTAAGTTAATCATATTCCTTTTGCTTATGCGCGCTCTTTATTTTGATTCCCTCGTTTATGTTCTTAATATGTTAGAGTAGATTTTTCTTCATTGCATTGTGCAACCTTCCATGCTTAGTTTCTATATTAGCATTCTTTTTACTATCTATGCTTAGGTTTGATAAATCATGCCTAGGAGTTAATATCTTGTGATGGTTTATACTTACTTTTGATAGATAGTCATTAGGAATCTATTCTTTTATGAAGGGAAGAAAGTCTTAGCTATTAGATTGTTAATTTCTATCTTAGAGCTTTAGGGCACGTTTGGCAACAGGAGGGAAATCCTCTCTTAAAAGGAATCACTGATGCCACTGAATTAGACTTTCCACAGTGCGGATTTATGAGGGAGATGATTGATCCTATTCCATGATTGGTAAGGACAAAGGAATCAGCAATGATTCCTTAAAAACATGTTTGGTAAGCATGTCAAAATCCACAGAAAATCTTATCTGATGGGTGTTGAGAGTGCCCCATTGTTGGGGTAACTGTTTACAATCCAAATCTTCTTCTCAGTTTAATTTAATCATATACTCGAATTAAGTTTCGAGTTGTGTTGGCAATTCGCATCCCCCTAATTTTACCCATTTCAAACTTTTGATTATATGATTCAATAGTAGTGTTACATTATTTTTTCCCCATTTTAGCATTTGATTCCGCCATTTTGATGTTCTGTTGCAGGGGAGAGGCCACCCAAAATCCTTTTTTTTAGGAAGCCAAAATCCTTAAAAAAGTTGTGAGCTTATAGACAGGTTTTTGGGTACCACTGGCTATGAATACCTTCACCTACAAAAGAGCATAATCTCTACATAAAAGCCCAAGAACCCATTACCTTTGTTCCACCGTTTCCTCTCCAATAAAGCTTCCAAAGCACAAGTATCCTCCAAAGTCCGAACCATAAATAGTTTGAAATCAAATTTACTCAAATCAAATGTTCTACTCAAATACCCATACAATATCCTCTTATCCTCACCCATCGAACAGGTATCTTCATCTCCAAAGAGGAGTCATTAATAAAACACAGGCATCAGGATTTGAGTTTAGGATTGGGGATTGGGGATTGGGTATTAAGGGTTAGGGTTTGGGTGCAGGGATTCGAGATTGGGGGTTAGGGTTTGAGGTTGGTTTGGTATTGGGTGAGATAGGCAGGGGTGGCAGGTGCAAGATGAGAGAGAGAGGACTTACTAGAGCTTGGTAGAGAGAACTGGTCTGATTGGAGAGGAGGGCTCAACAGGAGAAGGTAGGGCGAGGCGCACGAGTAGAGGAGACCATGGAAGAGATAGAGAGAACAAGAGAAAGAGAGAGTCCAGAGAGGGATTGCAAGAGTAGAGAGGGATAAGAAAGAGTTCGATAGAGGAGAAGAGAGATAGGGAGATGAGAGGGAGAAGAGAGCGAGAGTCATGTTAGGGTTCAACACTCTCTCCAGCGAAGAAAATGCCTTATATACCCGATCTTTAAAACCGATGATTCATGGGATCCGACGGGGGGAGGTCGGACTGCTCGAATCTGTGATTACGTTGAAAGACGATATCCGTTTTCTTCAGTCAGTGAGCTTACCAAACGTGGATTTTTCTCAAAGCAAGGGAAGTCAGAGAAGAATCCTTGGCCATGACTGTTACCAAACGTGCCCTTAAAGTTATATTTTTCAAATCTAAGCATTGATTTGTAATTAGATTTGAGTATTCTTTTTTTGGGAAAAAATAAGAGCATTAGTGTTGGATTAGTGTCACTTAGTGGATTCTAGATGATTCAATCATCCATTAGTATTGCTTGTTTCTTGTTTTAACTTACTTTAGTTTGATTCTATTCACTTTCTCACACACTTATTCACTTGTTTTGATTCTCACACTCCATTTCTCTATTCACACCATCAATTCCACATTTGATTTTACACTACCTTAGCATATTTCTTTATCTCTATCCACTCATTTTCTATCTTTCACTTGTTATTTTCACACACTTATTCATTGATCTATCTAACATTTCTTCATTGTTCTTGTTATAACCCTTTCATATATTTTTTTTGCCATTAACTTTGTTACTAACTTGTTACTTAGCTTGTTCTCACTTGAGTTTTTCTATTTTTACTAATATCTCTTTGTTATCTAATTCTTGTTTTCTTTTAGTTTGCATTTTTTTATTTTCCTTGTTATTGTTTTTTTTTTTTTGTTTCCATTGTTTTTGTTATTTTCATTTGCATTTGTTAGCTATATTTGAGTTGATACTCCTTTTCATTGATCATTGTTAGTTTCCATGTAACAATCCTTGTGGGAATGATATTCGAACTTCTATAGTCTATATCACTTGAGACAACCGTATACTTGCAGAAATCGCCACCAAGTTTTTGGCGCCGTTGCCGATGATTGAAGTACATATGAATCTTTCATTTAAGGATTTTCAACTCTCATATAGCTTAGTTGCATTTTTGTTCTTTCTTTTAGTTTTCATTGCGGATTCTACACATTTTACTTATTTGTATTTTCAGGGATTCTGCGGTTGGAGCAAGGAAAGAGGAAAAGAGCAACCAAAGAACTATAACTTAGGAATTTAATTTACTTTCTTAGAAAATCTTGTATTAGGATTCATTTCAAGTTTGTAATAATTTTTAAAGTTCATTTAAGTTTTTAAAGCATTGTAATAATTAAAGAAGGAGAACGGTTGGACGATACCGTCTCGGCCCCCCAAGTTCGTACACCGAAATTGGTGTCGGTGGCTTGGGTCGACTTCAACCGATCTTCCCCCAATTTAGTTTGGGAGGTGCGTATTTCGATACACCCACGCATCCCCCGTTAGTGGGTTAATTTTGTTGGTTGTTTGATTGTTTAATTGCTTTATAGTGCTTAATCATTTTCAAACACACAAAGTAATTGGGAAAGCACATACTTAGTAAGGGCAATCATACCCACAACAAGATAAGGGTTAGATTTCATCACCATTTCCTTGCCCATAGGAACTCATTTTCCTCACTACTTAGGAATCCTTAGCTTTTAATAAAATTTGAATAGAAATGTGACCATAGGACACAAGCTCATTAGGAGAAGACCATCAAAGGTTGTACCATTTACGCTCCTTGATGGAAATCGGTGCCTAGAATAGCCTTGTCCCTTAAGGGAGACAGTTCATCTGTTCTAGGAGTTTGGTATGTAAGCGGAACCTTTGCCACGTGCATCGTGATCCCACCAATCCCCTGGGGGCTTGCCTGGCCGACTACGTTTCATAGGATCGGATTGGAGGCCTAAGTGTACTCTTCACAGTTAGGAGCTGTCTAGTTTAAACTTAGGTAGCCTTAGTTAAGCATAGTTTGGTTTGTTTTTCAAAATCATTTTGTTTTGCTTGTTTGTGTTTAACCATTAATCCTCATTCATCATCACTTAGCGGACCATCATGTTCGGAGTTGAGCGGTAGTTTATGCACAATTGGTTACGTGTGCAGGGTCGTTTAGAGAGCTTCAATTTATTCGATATCCCTGTTGAGAATTTTGCGGACCCCATTGCCATTAAGGAAATGGCTGACGGAAACCCACACCCCCAACCCATGACTCTTAGGGAGTACATGTACCCAACCCGATCTACCCAGCCCTCATGCATCGTCATACCCACCACGAATGCCTCATTTGAGCTGAAATCCGGCTTAATCCAAATGTTACCAATTTTCCGAGGGGTGGAAAATGAGAACCCATATCAGCATGTGAGAGAGTTTGAGGAAATCCGTGGGACCATGAAGTATAACCATATGTCTGAAGAAGCCCTTAAACTTAGGTTGTTCCCATTCTCGTTGAAGGAGAAGGCGAAAGCATGGCTTTACGCCCTACAGGCTAATTCCATAAACACATGGGAGGGACTAGTCGAGGCCTTTTATAAAAAATTTTATTCAAAACAAAAAACGACCTTCATTAGACATACCCTAAACAGCTTCCACCAACTAGAGGGAGAAACCATGCATGAGTACATGGAAAAGTTCAAAGACTTACTGTTACAATGCCCGCATCACAGATTCAAAAAGATCCGGCTAGTCCAAATCCTTTATGAAGGACTGGACTATCCCACCAAAACCATGGTGGAGTCTTTCTGTAACGGAGTTTTCACTCAAAAGACAGCTGACCAAGCCTGGACATACCTTGAGGAGGTCGCTGAGAACACTCTCCAATGGGAACCTATCAGAGAGGATCCCAAAAGACCCATTGTTGCAGAAAAATGGGGCATGCATAGAGTGGAACCCAAATTCGAGGTTGAGGCCAAATTGGCCACGCTGACAAGGAGATTAGAAGCCCTTGAAATGAACCAGACCTGTCAGCAGACCACCCCAAAGACCCTGGAATCATTAAAGATGAGCCAAGCAGTTAGTGACGCTACTGCCCCACCCTGCACCAATTGTGGAGATTTTACCCATCATGGATCCCAATGTAGAGCATTCTTTGGTCAAAGTCAGAGTGAGAGTATGGAGGAGGTGAGTGCACTTTACCAGAATACTAGATATGAGAGGCCGATGTATGATCCGTATTCGAATACATACAATCCTGGTTGGAAAGATAATCTTAGTTTTTCATGGACCAAAGGACAACACCAAGGAAGCCCTTCTCAGCCAATGGCCCAGCATATGCCACCTCCGGGATACCAAAAGCCTCAAGTACCCCAAGTGTCACAGGGACCACCCATGGTCCAAGGTTATCAGAATCTTAATCCCCAGAATCAGCAGGTAAGTTCTCTAGAGGACACAATGAAAATGTTAGCCCAAAATACACTCCAATTCCAGCAAAGCACTGCTCAGAATTTGAATGCCAAAACCCAGTCCATTGCCAAGTTGGAATACACTGTCAGCCAGTTGGCCAGGTCAATAGCTCAAAGAGACAAGGGTACCTTTCCAAGTCAGCCCAAAGCCAACCCCAAAGGCCAAACTTCAACTGGCCAATTTGTAGTCCATGATGACAAGGGCAAAGTCCATGAGCAGGTCAATGCAGTGCATGCAGTTACCACCCGTAGAATGGCCTCAAGGGAGGCTGACACACCAGAAGAGGACCCTAGGGAATCCGAACGGACCCAAGTGAGGAGGGAGCATGTAGTTTTGGAAGAAGAACCTGAGGAATAAAAGAAGGACCTAGAGCCTACTCAAGAACCTGAGAAACCAGTAGGAGTTGCCTCACCAAGTGAGCCCCCTCCTAGATCCTTTGTTCCCAAGGCCCCATACCCTCAGAGGCTAGGTCAAATGAAAAATAATGTCCAGTTGGATAAGATCCTTGAAGTGTTCAAGCAAGTGAGAATTAACATCCCACTGTTAGAAGCCATCCAACAGATCCCGACTTCTGCCAAAGTCCTCAAAGATTTATGCACATTCAAGAGAATAACCAATGTACCGAAAAAAGCCTTTCTTGCCCAGCAATGCAATTCCATCATTACCACTTCAACCCCGATCAAATACAAGGACCCTGAGTGTCCTACAATTTCTTGTCAAATAGGGGATCATCACATAGAACATGCTTTGTTGGACTTGGGTGCGAGTGTCAACCTGCTCCCGTATTCAATATACGAGGAGTTAGGTTTGGGGGAGCTGAAACCGACCAAGGTGACCTTATAACTAGCTGATGCTTCAATTAGGTACCCCAAAGGTGTTGTTGAAGATGTTTTGATCAAGGTAGGTGAGTTTGTTTTCCCGATGGATTTTGTAGTCCTTGATACCCAACAACCAATCAAAAATGTCATGAAGATCCCGGTAATTTTAGGGAGACCATTCCTTGCCACTTCCAATGCCCTGATTAATTGTCGAAATGGTGTGATGCACCTATCATTCTGAAATATGACAGTCCAGATAAACATTTTCAACGTTGGCAAGCAACCCAGAGATGAGAGTGATTATGAAATTTGTGAGGTGAGTTACCTAGAGGAGCTTATTGAGAGTGTAGGATCACAGTTAGTTTGTGAGGACCCACTAGAGGCATGTCTTGCATATTTTGGAGGTAACATTGATGTTGAGAATAACATTAAAGAAGTAAATGCATTACTGGATTCTACCCCTACTTTTGAGAAGAGTCAATGGCAACCCAAGCCAGAGATCTTGACTCCATCGGCTGCCCCACCTGTTCCATCAATTGAAGAACCACCCAAGCTCGACCTAAAACCACTACCTGACACCCTCAAGTATGTGTTTTTGGGCCCAGCTGAGACTCTCCCTGTCATTATAGCCTTGGACTTGGAAAAAGTCCAGCAACAACAATTCATTGAGATCCTGAAGAATCACAAAGAGGCTATAGGCTGGACAATTGCTGATACAAAAGGAATAAGCCCATCTGTGGTTCAACATCAGATCCATTTGGAAGAAAATGCAAAAACTTCCAGAGAACCACAAAGGCGTCTTAATCCATCAATGAAGGATGTCGTAAGAGTGGAGGTTCTGAAACTACTGGATTCAGGTATCATTTACCCGATTTCGGACAGCTCATGGGTGAGCCCAGTCCATGTTGTGCCAAAAAAGTCCGAGATAACTGTTGTGAAGAATGAGGAAAACGAGTTAGTGCCCACAAGGACCCAGACGGGCTGGCGAGTGTGCATTAACTATATAAAGTTAAACTCGGCCACCCGTAAAGACCATTTTCCCCTCCCATTTATGGACCAGATGCTTGAGAGACTAGCCGGTCATGCCTTTTATTGTTTCCTTGATGGATATTCGAGCTATAATCAGACATAGCACCCGAGGACCAGGACAAGACAACTTTCACATGTCCTTTCGGTACATTCGCCTACCAGCGCATGCCTTTTGGATTGTGTAATGCACCTGTGACATTTCAACGGTGTATGATGAGCATATTTTCGGACATGGTCGAGCGATTCTTAGAGGTGTTTATGGACGATTTTTCGATCCATGGGAGTAGTTTCCAAGAATGTTTGCATCACCTGAACCTTGTTTTAGTGAGATGTCAAGAGAAGAATCTTGTTTTGAATTGGGAGAAGTGTCATTTCATGGTGAAAAGAGGAATTGTCCTGGGCCATGTTATTTTTTAGAATGGCATCGAGGTCGACAAGGCCAAAATTGATCTCATTTCCAACCTGCCACCGCCAAAAACGGTGAAGAACATCAGATCTTTCTTGGGCCACGCAGGTTTTTATAGACGGTTCATTAAGAATTTTAGCAAGATAGCTGCACCCTTGTGCAATCTGTTATCTAAGGATGTGCCTTTTGTCTTTAATGAACCTTGTCTACAAGCATTTGAACAATTGCAAAAGGAGTTGACCTCTACTCCGATAATAAAGCCACTTGATTGGACAATTCCCTTCGAACTCATGTGTGACGCTTCTGACCGTGCTCTTAGGGCTGTGTTAGGACAGAGAGTGAACAAATCGCCCCATGTCATATATTATGCCAGTAGGACCTTGAATGACGCTCAGTTGAATTACACAACCACAGAGAAAGAGCTGTTAGCTGTCGTCTTTGCCCTGGAGAAGTTTAGACCCTACCTGATTGGGTCTAAGGTCATAGTTTACACCGATCATTCGGCCCTTAGGTACCTGTTGATGAAAAAAAATGCGAAAGCCCATTTGATTAGGTGGATTCTGTTGCTACAAGAGTTTGACCTTGAGATTCGGGACAAGAAAGGTTCTAAAAATGTTGTAGCTGACCATCTCTCCCGATTACCTACTGACCCCGAGCATGAGAGCATCCCATTGAGTGAGAGTTTCCCGGATGAACAGTTGCCGAATGTCTCCCATTTCCCTTGGTTTGCGGATATCGTTAACTACCTGGTCACTGGACAGATGCCCGATCACTGGTCCAAACAGGATACGTCTAAGTTTTTGTCTGAGGTTAAGCATTTCTTCTTTGATGACCCATACCTGTTCAAGTATTGTCCGGACCAGATCATTAGGAGATGCATTCCGGAAGAGGACTTTTTAAGTGTGATATCCTTCTTCCATGACCATGCATGTGGTGGGCATTTTAGTTCTAGGAATACCGCTGCAAAGGTGTTGCAATGCGGATTTTACTGGCCCACTCTTTTCAAGGATTGTCACATATTTTGTTTACACTGTGAGCGTTGCCAGAAATTAGGCAGAATTACGCGGAGGAACATGATGCCTTTAAATTCGATGCTTATTGTGGAAATTTTTGATGTTTGGGGCATAGACTTCATGGGTCCATTTCCGAGTTCCTTCGGCAACTTATACATTTTGCTTGCTGTAGATTATGTCTCCAAATGGATAGAGGCGATTCCAACTAGAACGAATGATCGTCACGTGGTTATCAAATTTATTAAAGAAAACATCTTTTTTAGATTTGGTACCCCCAGGGCGATTATCAGTGATGGTGGGAGTCATTTTTGTAATAGCACCTTCGAGAATCTGATGAAAAAATATTCTATCACTCATAAGGTTGCTACTCCGTATCACCCACAGACTAGCGGACAGGTGGAAGTGTCCAATAGGCAAATAAAGCAAATCTTGGAAAAGACAGTCAGTCTTACCCGAAAAGACTGGTCTTCGAGATTGACAGATGCTTTATAGGCTTATCGGACTGCCTATAAGACCCCGATCGGAATGTCTCCATATCGAATGGTCTTTGGGAAAGCATGTCATCTGCCGGTAGAATTGGAGCATAGTGCTTACTGGGCCATCAAAATGTTCAATTTTGATTTAGCTAAAGCCGGTAACCTGCGCGAGTTGCATCTCAATGAGCTGGAGGAACTTAGAAATGCCGCCTATGAGAATGCCAAGATTTATAAGGATCGGATGAAGAAAAACCACGATCAATCTATTTTGAGGAAATCTTTTGAACCAGGCATGAAAGTTCTTTTGTATAATTCTCGCCTGCATCTCTTTCTAGAAAAACTGAGATCCCGTTGGACTGGACCCTTCATCGTGTGCACTGTCTATTTTCATGGGGCAGTTGAGATTGAGAACCCCAAGAATGGGGATGTTTTTAAAGTCAATGGCCAGAGGTTGAAACCTTTTCTGGAGCTTAAGGACAAGGATGTCGAAGAAACCCTTCTTCAGGACCCTATGTATATTGCATGAGTAATTTCCAGGGTCACTTCGGGCCGACAACGTGAAATTTAGCGCTGGTTGGTAGGCAACTCAATAATCATTTTTTGCATAAACCCATGGTAAGGCGTTCCAAATTTATTTTTCCTTGTCCATTTATCATTTCACATTTTGCATTGCATATCATTGAGGACAATGTTCGATTTAGGTTTGGGGGTGTTGCACTGCATTGCACACATGTATTTGCCTGTAAATATTTAGATTTTAAAAAAATTCAAAAAAAAATTTTTCCTCAAAAAAAAAATCCAAAAATTTCCATGGGATTTTAGCTTGTTAATAAGTTTCGATATCTTAGTTTAGTATACTATCCAAATCCTAAAAAGAGTGTCACAAAATCAAGTCTTGGAAAAAAATTTTGCACATTTAGCCACATGAAGTGTAGTCTAAGTGAAGAGTGGGCACATATGAGTGACCCTAACAAATCACTAGTAGAGACTAAACCAATTGAGTGTAGAGCCTTTCTAGTCCTCCAGGGTAAGGACTCTTCTGGGCTAATTCCAAGTAGAATGAGGAGCTACTCAAACTCGTAGTTTTCGGTACATTTCTTTTATCTCATTAGTGCCTATTTCTTTCCAACCATTGAGGGTGTCATCAAAATTGCGAACTAACCTTGACTTGTAGCTTGTGAGCACCTTTCTAGACCTGCTAAAGTGATGATAGGCAATCTAAAATTAAAACCCCATGGCCATTAAAAATCTACCCATAAAAATATTTCCATAGTAACCCTTTTTGAACCTTTATCCTTTATGCATTTTTCCTTAAAAATTCCCAAAGATGAAGAAAGCCTTCAACCCATTGTTTTTGAGAAGTGTAAGGAAAAGATGAAGAAAGAAGGAAGTGTGCATTGATGATACTTCACATGATCTATCCAAGGAAAAAGTCTTCTCAAAAAAAAAAAAAAAAAGGAAAGAAAAGAAAAGAAAGAAAAAAGAAAAAGAAAGGAAAGTTGAAATTCATGGGAAGACAAGAAAACAAAGAACTAAAAAAAAAAGGTGAAGAGGAATCAAAGAAAAATCCTTCAAAGAAAACTTAAGACTTTACCTTCTCAGAAACCCTAAAACCTCATTTTTCATTTTTTTACCAAACCCTTTCCCCTAACCCCATTACAATCAATAAAAGACCTATTGGATTTAAGGAAAAGTTAGGATGTTCAACAAGTGAGAAGTTTTCACCCTCAGTTAAATGGTTGTTCTTTCCATGAGATAAATTCTTTAAAAATTCTTTGTTCTCAAAAGATTTGTTAGTCCTTTTGCCTTGCCAATACTCACATATAGAGTGATAAGTCAGAAAATCTAAGCGATTTTATTTCCGAGAGTATGACTGTGAGGCTGGAGTCAAAACGAATGGATTTAGAAGGTGATCAAAGTTGTGTTTTCTCATAACCCAAAACCACACAAGTGTTGGCCAAACTCACTCAAATACACTCCGAGACTTGAGCATCATTGAAAGATTTTTAGCAATTGGATAGTGTTCAAAACTTTCTCTCATTTTTATTAGCTTGCTAAAAACCCGAGGATATAAATAAAAAGAATTCTGTGGGATTTATTCGCTG
The DNA here is from genome assembly GCA_012931725.1 of Litsea cubeba. Classification (NCBI taxonomy): domain Eukaryota; kingdom Viridiplantae; phylum Streptophyta; class Magnoliopsida; order Laurales; family Lauraceae; genus Litsea; species Litsea cubeba. The sequence continues at coordinate 45,498,342 of CM022955.1, forward strand.
AAAACCCTTACGAGACAAAAATCATCCACTAAGGAAAACTTAGGGGTTTAAATGGCTTGTTGCACGAGCTAAGTGCAGCCGCGATTTATGCGAAAGTGAGTTAGGATTTTTTTATTGTTTTCTGCATTTAGTTAGTTTTTTTTTTTATTTTGCTCGGGACTAGCAAAATGTAGGTTTGGGGGTGTGATGAGTTCACAAAAGATACACTTTCATAGCATTATTTTATGAGTTTTCAAAGATAAAAGAACTCAAAACACTATTTTTAGCATAAAAATCATAAATTTCCTCCCCATCATGCTTTGCTCATATCTTTCCATTATAGATGGCCATTTGTATGCATTTATATGAGTTCGAATGGCTTCCATACAAAATATGTTAAAAAATACTCTCAATTATGTTAATTTCTCTTTGTAGGTATTGATTGAAGATTAAAGTTGAGATTCAAGAGTTAAAGAGAGTAAGGATAAGTTTGGAAGACAATTGGATGAAGAGATGACAAAGTTAGGCCAACAATAAGAAGAAAAATGAAAGAACTGGGTTGGTATTTTGACTATATCTTTTTACTCGAGTGTCCAATTGAGGTGGTCTCAGAAGCATTGGAAGTCTTATTCTAAGATCTACAAATCATATTTCACGACATTTCTCCCAATTCGGACATTTCGGGGGTCAAAATCGCACATCAATCTGGGAACTGTTTTCTAGCTCGAGAATGACATTCATATGTTCATATTTCCATTCTTGTCTAGTCCCACATCGGAAAGAAATCAAAAGAGAGTAAAGCAAATGTTTCTATATAAGGAAGGGAGCTCTAGGCATCAAACATACAAGCAAGGAGAGCCCCCTCCTCTTTACTTAAGCTTTTCATGTAATTGAGAGCAATTGTGGAGAGAAAATGAGGAAAGCCTTGTAAAAATTAAAGATTTGGAATGGAATTGAAAGCTTTATCTTCTCCAATGGGTGGCTAATCCATTTGATTGGATCTTCTAGGTGAAGCTAAGTTAATCATATTCCTTTTGCTTATGATCTTTATTTTGATTCCCTCGTTTATGTTCTTAATATATTAGAGTAGATTTTTCTTCATTGCATTGTGCAACCTTCCATGCTTAGTTTCTATATTAGCCTTCTTTTTACTATCTATGCTTAGGTTTGATAAATCATGCTTAGGAGTTAATATCTTTTGATGGTTTATACTTACTTTTGATAGATAGTCATTAGGAATCTATTCTTTTATGAAGGGAAGAAAGTCTTAGCTATTAGATTGTTAATTTCTATCTTAGAGCTTTAAAGTTATATTTTTCAAATCTAAGCATTGATTTGTAATTAGATTTGAGTATTCTTTTTTTGGGAAAAAATAAGAGCATTAGTGTTGGATTAGTGTCACTTAGTGGATTTTAGATGATTCAATCATCCATTAGTATTGCTTGTTTCTTGTTTTACTTACTTTAGTTTGATTCTATTCACTTTCTCACACACTTATTCACTTGTTTTGATTCTCACACTCCATTTCTCTATTCACACCATCAATTCCACATTTGATTTTACACTACCTTAGCATATTTCTTTATCTCTATCCACTCATTTTCTATCTTTCGCTTGTTATTTTCACACACTTATTCATTGATCTATCTAACATTTCTTCATTGTTCTTGTTATAACCCTTTCATATATTTTTTTTGCCATTAACTTTGTTACTAACTTGTTACTTAGCTTGTTCTCACTTGAGCTTTTCTATTTTTACTAACATCTCTTTGTTATCTAGTTCTTGTTTTCTTTTAGTTTGCATTTTTTTATTTTCCTTATTATTTTTTTTTGTTTCCATTGTTTTTGTTATTTTCATTTGCATTTGTTAGCTATATTTGAGTTAATACTCCTTTTCATTGATCATTGTTAGTTTCCTTGTAACAATCCTTGTGGGAACTATATTCGGACTTCCATAGTCTATATTACTTGAGACAACCGTATACTTGCGGAAATCGCCACCAGTTTGCATGGCCATGTTTAGTTTTAAACGTTTACTGAAAATGATCAATTTTGCTACTTCGTGAAATGGTTTTAACATGTCTTCGAGACGAATGTTTGAAACCCAGTGGTTAAATCTTATATTGCTTGATATGATACTATTTTTAATTCCAAAGACTTGGTTTTACTCGTTTTACTATAAGAACCACTTCGAATCTTGATTTCTCATATTTATGAACTAGTAAAGATGTGGGCGGGCTACTGCTCGTGCTTGCACTTGATTTTATACATACTTGCTTGTCCTCGCTTGCCGAGTAGCCACTTTTCTTGACATGTCACATGACTAGATCTTGGTATCATGCTTTCTTGGATTTTGAGTCGGTACCACTGAGCTTGGGCCACCTCATCGGTCTGATCAACCGGCTTAGGGTCCTTAAATTACATATACCACTTGTTCATGTTATCCAGTACCGCAACCAGACCTCTTGCTTGATGCCCATCTATATTGGATCATTTATTTATATCTTGCTTGCACCGTCCACCTTGCGTGGTTGATGGGGGAGAATGTGAGAACTTGGTCCGGGCGGCACCCTTAACCACGGGGCGTAGCGTGTCGACCACGGGCTTCAAACGGTGAGTCTCCACTAGCCCGCATCGAAAATATTCAGGTTTGATTACTCCGTCCAGCCTGTGTGGCGAAAAATATCATGCTTGCCCCGACCACCTTGCGTAGCTTGGGATCTTGTCTTGTCTTGCTTGCTTTTATCATTTCGTATGATGGAGAAGGATGGGCTCAATGTGATTTTTCCATCTTACTAGTTTTGAAGTCATGATTTCTTAATCATGTTCTCTCATTCATGCTTTTTATTAGACTTATGTTGTGCCATGTTTTTATAAAGTTTTACACCACGCTTATCAGCAACTTGATTTTTAAATTCAATGATTTATCATGTTCTTTGGTTTTACACTCGATTAGATATTACATCTTTGAATAAAATGCCATGTTTTATCATACGTTAGTTAATCATTATATTACCAGCTTGTATATTGTATATCTCAGCCATCTACCAGACCGTCGTGTCTGATATATTATACTTTGGTGTTCTAGGTAGTAGGTTCTCGTCTTGAGCTAGTACGTGTGCAGATGGCTACAGAGCCGCTTGTTTGCAGGTTGTCATGTCAATGATGTCATGTAGACGTCGAGCTTGACACCGGAGTTACGTTATACATCTGGGTAGTATTTGTTCTTAACTTGTTATGTTTGGTACAGCTTTTGTTAGCCTTTTTTCTTGGGGTTGTACTTAATGCACTTATTTAACTTGTAACTCGAACATGTTTGGGAAATGATAACCTATTACCGTCAGCTTTGTCCATTTTGATATCATGATCTGTTCCGGTCTGAGTATGAGCATTGTTATGACAGCTTTATGCTGACAAGTTGAGTACGACATGAAATCCGATGGCCACGGGCTCTGGGTCACAACGCCACGTAAGCTTCCACGAAATATTTTTGCTTGTGGTGGAAATCTCATATCCTCACACACGTGGATATTGGGAGAAACATTATTTATCACTTAATCCCAAACCACACCCCTGAGGTTAGATCGCTGTAGGGGCCGGGCTCAGGGCGTGACGGATGCCTTGATCAATTTCATTATTATTGATTTTTGTAATCTCATTATGTAGTTGCTTCAGTTGATTTTATGCACTTGTGACATCGTCTTTCTTAACTTGGAAGTTTTCTTCGTGATTCGCTCTCTGTGAGTTTGTCATGACCCGGGCCCGAGATCTGATTACTTCAGACAAACCTCGAGTCACAACTCCATACTTACTCCCGTAAACTCCGAATTAACTGAAGTTAAAACGAAATCCACAAGGGATAACAATCATTTACACCTGTCAAATGTACATTTTTCCGGAATATATACATTGCCGAAACATTCAAAACTTTACAAGTCCTTTATATTTACAGTAAAGTCCATTTATACACATAACGTCTCATTTCATTTCCCTATCCTGTCACACTTTGCATATTCAAATACAATGCAAGAGGACATCTATATTCACTAAACGTTTTCCAAATATTCAAATTCAGTCGCACTCCGCTCATGTCCATTCAATTAATCCCCCTCGAGGTATCAGATTGGCCTCCTCCGCAGGCTGCGCGGCCTCTGCTTGACTGGCACGGGCAACTGAGCTTGTAATGTCATCAATAATACTGTAAACACGTCGGTTCAACAATATACATACAGTTCTATGATAGTACATGCTATCACTTGTAATAAATCTGTTCAATTTAACAATTAAACAATTCTATAACAATTATCAGTTCTAGACAATTCAACAACCTGTGCATTGGAGTCAAGTAATAACAATTACTAAATTGGCAACTACAATAGCATTCGTTTCATATCAGTTCAGTTCTTATTAAAGGAATCAGTCGGTGTATTTGTAAATACAAGTTCTAATCATTCATTTTCATTCATGTTCATTTGTATTCATTCATTTCAGTTAGTCATTCAGTGAGTACTCTTTATTAAGTGACTTATCAATTGGTGGGATTTACCAGTGTCTGGATCAAAGATCACTGGCATAGACACGGAGTTCCGGAACGCCCCTCGGTCCATTTACTGCAGTAAGATTGTTCATTAATTCATTGTTATATTTAGTAACTTTTCATTTATTCAGTTCAGCTCTATAACGAGCTTAAGAAACTACTATGTAGTGCCAGACTCAAGATTCAAATCCAATCAATAATTCCGTTCAAACTTTTAAACCAAACAATTGAGTGAAACGTTCGTTATCTAATGTACGTGTTATTCTCGATGAACATCACTTTAATTGTAGTTTGTACATTATGATAACCTTGCTAACACCTATGAAGGTTTAGGACCACTAACACTAACCTAAGTTAGCAGGCTCTCATTCAGAAAAATCAGACCTCAATCTGCAATTTTCCTCAAGTTCGGTCACCTTGTCGGTTACCTGTACGTTAACCGAATTAAGGAATACGGCTGACCAAATTACAAGTCAGTCAGCATTCTAGAACCTTGCAATTTCTGATGCAATCTCTGGCAAATCTCACAATTTGGTCAGCTATTCGGCTGGTCAAAATCTCAAATTCGGCTAACCGAACTCACTTCAGTCAGCTTTCCAGAAGCTTAACTTTCGATGAAAATTTCTGGTAAGAATGTCGGTCACCTGTCGGTTGGCCAAACTTACGAATTTAGCTAGCCGAACATTGTTGGTCAGCTCACGGTCAGCTTTCCAGAAGCTGATTTTCACTGAGAATTCAACCCAGATGGGTTTGATCAGGTGTCGGTCAGCAATTCGGTCAAAACTTCAGATTTCTAAAGTGGAAAAATCTGAATTTGAGCTCCTTGAGCTCTTACAACTCCAATAGCATACTAAACCACATATACTTGCCTTAAGTTGAGATCAATTTGACAAGAAACCTCTTTGTTAGCTTGATTTTGAGATCACAATCCCAATCCAAACCCTCTTTCAACCTAACATCAATACCAATCCACAAAATGCAATTTCTATAAGCTACTTATGCTAAAACTACTCCCAACCATTCCATGGAACTTGAAAGTTCTGTAAACACATCTAAGCACTTACTTATAGCTTTTGTGAAGAGAATTTTGCACTTTCTCTCAAGCTTTCACTCCAAGCTATTGAAGGAGAAGATGAAGAAGATGAAGTAGTTCAATCTCCACTCCAAAACACTTAAATCACTCCAAACTTTGCTACTAGATGAAGAAAAATGGCAGGAGGAAGAAGAAAAGAGTCTAGGGTTGTCTTGAGCTGGAATGAGTGAAGGAACTCAATCTTGAGTTCATCTCATCCTTATAATGGGCCTTTCTGCACTCAAGTCCACTTCACTTCCCTCATTTACAATTTGAGTCAAATGAAAGGTCATTTGAATCAATGCATGTCGAATGAATTCAAGTCTTTTATGAAGGTTGACGTACTCTTTGAGATACACGCGTCGATATCAAGAGTAACCGTATCCGACGAAATATGCGGAAATTCGTATTTATGGAAAAGTCCTTGTTTTCCTTGCTTGAGTCTAAACTCCATTCAATTCATTCAATCTTGTTCATTATCATTTCATCAAGGCCAAATCATTCATTTAAGGCTAATTCAATTCCATTTGGTCAATAACCATCATTAGTTTAATTAATCATAATTAATTAGCTTTAATCTCAATCAATTAGAGTTAATCTTGATTAACTCGGGACGGGGTCTAACAGGGTTCGACCCGTATTTGCCACTATCTATTCGTAGAAACTTGTACATTTGCGGTATTTTATGATTGATTGAGATCACATAAAGTAGCTTCGACGATTCAATATTAAGTTAGGGTACCAGGTTATGTTAGGTGAAAAGAAGTCTTAACATGCTCCTGTATTTTATATACAAAATACTAGATGTCTTGGTTAGTTTGGGCACATGAATTTATGTCTCATCTGCACCTTTATGTTGTAATTGATTGCTGACAAGTAATTTAGAATTTTGTGATGCACATTATTTGATTTCCTCACCATCGAAGAAGGAGGAGTTTCGATGGGCTTGTTGTCTCCCTTTCGTCTTCCATGTTGAGCTTGATTCTCACTATCTTTGTGCCATTGATTTTTGTACGTCCAACTAAGCTGATGATGCATGGGAGATGAAGTTATAAAATTTTCAGTCAGTCAGTGATATGTATATGGAAAGACTTTATTATAAAAAAACAAGCAGGCTGCATAAAAAATATTATAAAGGGAGCTATAAATCAGACATCAAATTGGAGAAACTCAATTAGCGATCTCCTCTATATTTTTTCTTACGAAGTTGAGAACCCCTACATCACTACTTAGAACTAACTCAAGTTAGCAAAAGTGTAGGCATTGAACAAACTCAATTTATGCTAACTATATGGGGAACATGACTAAGGACTAGAAGATAAGGTGATTGATAACAGCTGACCATGCATTTACAGGCACTTGATTTAATGGTTTAATTATTCAAACTATAGCAGATTTTAGGCTACTAGGATACAAGGCCTTACAATGGTGAAGTTTGATCTTGATCCACGGAGGATTTTCTCTTTCAGTAAATGCATATACACTCCAGCGGTAAATGCATGGCTACAGTGGGTTTGTGTTGGGTTGGCTGGGTGTGGGCGTGGGTGTGTAGAGGTGTCTGAGATGAGGAAAATGGCAAAATGTGAAGTACACATTACGGATAAAATGATTGGCGAAAACTGTAAGCTTCCAATTCTTAGCTTTCCACCATTCATTTGTTCTTTCCACTATATCTTCATCGTTCATTAGGAATTACTTTTGTAATTTTTTTTTTTTTTTTGTGTGTAAGGGCAAAAGGTTCGTTAAGCAAAAGAAAAACAGGGGGCAAAAGATTCATTAAGCAAAAGAAAAACAAGGTTTCTAGGGAGATAGACCCCAAAAAAGAATCGATGAATGAGGAGAAGCAAAAGAGAGAACGAGGCAAGCCAAAAGTTACACCAAAAAACAGAGAAAACAGAGGTTAGCTTGTTTGATGGTCAGCTGTATATGATGAGATATTAGAAGGCAGCTTAATTAGAGCTAAAAAGAGCACTTTTGAGATAAGAGCAGAAGCTATAGGTCCACCGAAGGCTTTTGGTTGGTTTATTTGATGTTATTTGAATTTTATTTTATATGATTTTAGGGCTTACTATTTTGGAAAATCATGAAAAAAATCTTGTTTAGTCTTTTATAACATTGTTGTTTGGTCAGAAAATTTGTTTGCATTGAATGGGATCTGACGAGATTCTGAATGTTGATATGGAACTTTCCATTAAAAACAAAAAGAAGTTTTCTTGAGATGTTTCAATAATTGTACGTAGACTATAATCATTTTCTTCCATTCTGCAAAACCTTTCTTGCCTTCTGGTGTTCAAATTTTTGCACCATAGTATTAGAGTCTGTAATCAGTATCAAGTAATATATGCAACTTGGCATTTTAGAATCTAAATGATTTGAAAGAAGGAAATTCTATTTTATACCACTAGAACATGTTGGATAATTTCAAACGGCTGTGTCCAAACATATAATGGCTATTACAATTGTAAAGACAAGTCATTATGATTGTGCTTAAATTACCGTCAAAATCTCCTTTATGATAAAATTCTCCTTTTTGAAGTTATAGTTGGCCTTCACATCCAACAAAGCAATTTTAATGATGAACAAATATATATATATAAATATATATATTCATATTCTTTTTTACGCTACTTACGCGAACAGTTGAATGGAAAACTAGTTGCCTTGATTGATTTGCACCATTGCACTATGTTACATTCAAATGAGGAGAATGAACTTAACCTTTCTTAGTCAGTTTGCCAAAGAAGTTCCTTTTTTTTTTGTTGTGTAGAGAAAGAATTTCTGTTTTATTTGAATTGTATGATTCTCATCGATTTATTTGTTTCTCTAAATGATCGTGTAAGATTAATATGTTGCCAGATTCCATTTTTATTGTTGACATCTTTTGCTAAATTGTTGCATGCTACTGTATGCAAGATTTAACTCATTTAATCCACATTGACTCCATATGATAATATCTTGCAGGTTACCACATATGGTTCATACTACCAGGTCTTTTCAAGGGAAAACTCATCATACTTTACTTGATTTATTGGGAGTTAACTCTCCACTGACATTTTGATGTAGTTTTGAGATGAATATTTCTGCTTTGGTTCTCTTTCAATCCTTGTATAGCTCTCCTTCTAGGGATTTTTGTGGGGACTTCTTAGTCCTTGTATTCTCGTTTCTTCTCTTTTACTAATCAGCAATAGGAAAGGAAAAAAAAAAAAAGCTATCAAATATGGTCTGAAAAACAATATGCTTTGCATATTTGGGTCAAAGACTGGAAGACATATTTGGGAAGAGAACGGGCTGTAATATTTTACGTTCTTTGTGCATGTCTTTAACTATAAAATATCATCAATTTAACTTATCAATTGCAATGTGGTAGGTGTATTAATACAAAAGGAACTACATATCTCCCATCTATTGTCTCACTCTCTTCAAATGTTGTTGATTGTTTGCCCGTGCTTATTGTTAGTCAAGAGAAGAAGGAAAATGAATAGACAGCCATCACTCCCTTAATTGATCTGACTCTAGGAAAGCCAGGGAAAGCCAGGGTCATATCTATGTCTACAACTATATGTTCACTACTTATCTATTCAATGATCATTCGGATACCTTGGATTCCTAGGATTTCAATTCCATAACAATGAACTGGCTCTAGGATTCATTGACATCTTTGTACCAACAATCCTATATGCTACATCTTATAATTAGTGATCTAACGGCCATGGAATGCATGGATGAAACAACTCCTTGTTTATTTGGTGATCTATCTTGTGAGGGGCCATAAGTCATACAACTTCCACTGTCGATGTTATATAATTAATGAGGGGAGCTCTATTGGCACTACAATTTTTGTTCTTCCCACCGCGAAAAAAAAAAAAGACCATTCCTAAACTACCCCTCCCCCTTTCTCCCTCCTCCTCCTCCCTCATCTCTTCCCTTCCTCTCCCAGCCTCCACCCTCCCTCATCTCTTCCCTTCCTCTCCCAGCCTCCACCCTCCCTCATCTCACCCCCCCCCCCCCCCCCCCCAGTCGCCGGCGGGGAGGGAGCCCCGGCCGGCTGGCCTCCCTCCCCCTCTCCCTCTTTCTTCCTCTCTCCCTCTTCTTTCCCTCTTCTCCCTCTCTCCCTCCTCCCTCTCCTTCCCTCCCCTACTCTTCTTCTCCCTCCCCCTCCCTCCTTCCTCCCTCTCCCAGCCTCCACCCTCATCCCCCTCGCCCTCCCAGTCGCCGGCGGGGAGGGAGATCGGCCGGCGGTGGAAGCCCCAACCGGCTGGCCTCCCTCCCCCTCTCCCTCTTTCTTCCTCTCTCCCTCTTCTTTCCCTCTCCTCCCTCTCTCCCGGAGGCTTCCGCCGCCGGCTGCCGGCCGGGGCTCCCTCCCCGCCGGCGACTGGGGGGGGGGGGGGACGAGGGTGGAGGCTGGGAGAGGGAGGAAGGAGGGAGGAGGAGGAGGAAGGGAAGAGAGGGAGGAGGGAGGAAGGGTAGTTTAAGAAAAAACATTGTCTTCTAGTGCAGTGAGGAGAGAAAAATTCGTAGTGCCAATAGCACCACTCAATTAATGACCCCCTACGTTTACCAAGTAATGCCATTGTAACATGTGGGCATGCCCCTCTATATCTGCTCTACAGCTCTTCATCAATGCTTTTGTGTGTGAGATTCATTACATAGGAATTATAATCCATCAACTAAAGCAACATTCTCCTTAAGCAAATGCAGTCTCGGCCGTTCATTGTAATCAAGAAATTGAAATCATCCACGACAAAATATCCACACTTTCGATGATTTTGAGGCCCAAAGTTGAAGGGTTAGATGGGTAGTACAGATTTCATCCGAAGTATTTGTTTCTGAATAAAACGGTTCTTGTATCCATTTTTGGACATTGGAGAAATCCAGATTCAGATTTGGATCCACTCATATAGGTTCTGTGAACTAACAGGAAATCTTCTTGTGTGCGTGTGTGTGTGTGTTGGGGGGGGGGGTTGTTGGGTTTTACCCTTTAATAATCTCACTCGTATATTTAAATTTTTAAAGCTCTTTATATCTTATTTTGGATCCGAATTTGGACTGGATCATTTTTATTAAGTTAAAATCGGATCGGAATAGAATACAAAAGTTCTGTGAAAGATTCAGATCCAAAAGTTGATCTATGAATATGGATCCAGGCCCAAATTTACAAGAGTTCGAACCAAGCCCATTACTGTTTTAATCCCTAGTTGGATCCAGATTTATATGGTGATATTACAATTAGCAATTCAAGGGCCTGAGTTTGGACATGGGTAAATGGGCATTGGTTCTACTTGATCGGGATCCAATCCAACGAATAATTAGATTCGTAACTATCGATCGATCCAAATCATAATCCATTTTTTCAAAAAAAAAAAGGGCTAATTCCAATTTTCTCTATATATATTGGCCATCAGAACATGCGAGCTGCACTGCAAGTCCCTTGGAATGAGATATTTGTGGATTTGCTTCTTTTATTAGAATTTGTGGAATAACCAGATTCAAGAATTTGGCAGGAATAATAGTGTACTAGAATGCACAGGTTTAGAAAAGCCTTGAAACAGAGATCAATTAGAATTAAAAAAACGACAATGATGACCAAATCAAAGATCTTGGGAATGGAAAACTATAGTGGACATAATTGAAGTGGAATATGCAGAAACTGTAACAGCTTCAAAGATAAAACTCATGGCTATTTCAATGGCAGATACAAAGTCTTTAAGACATTTTCAAAAGCCAATATGGTTGTCGGGATAATATGGGCTAATAATCACCTATGCAAAAGTCAGTAGCAGCAACATTTGTTGCCAACTTAATCCTATCATTATATCCTGCTCGGTCAATCGCTTCCTTCACAAGATCCAAGCCATCGGTAAAACTGTGAATGAAGATAAAACAAAGTTTAAGTAAAAGCAAAAAAGGCATTATTCCAAAATGTCTCACTGGTAAACTATCAAAGACAAAGTCTTGTGCATCAATATATTTTCAGAGACATCTTCCATTAGTATAAATGGATAAAATAGCATCCTTGCTCAATAGGACAATGGATTGTGGCCTTGAATCTTAGATAAAATGTTTTGTAAGTCAAGATCTACCTGGAGGTATTCAGATCAAATCCACCCTCCTCACCAACATTGCATCCAGCTGAGCCATGTTTTTCTGTGATAACTGCTTGTCATTTTTGTTAATATAGAAAAATAACAATTATTGAATGAGCATACAATACCAACAATTAAAAAGAAAATGCACAACAGTATGGTCAGGAGGAACACAAAAAGATCATGGGCGGAAAACACCATAGCCTCCCCTTTTATTTTATTTTCTTCAAAAAATTCACCCCCAATAGACCTTGCTTCCATGCACCAATAAATAGAAAAAAAAAAATTTACTGAAATCTCATTGTCCATGGGTGTGAAGAACACATCAAAAGACTGCTTCAAGATTTTTAAGAACTGCCACTATCTGGTGTCACTTGAGGTAGGCAAGAAATATCATGAAACTTCCCTTTTTGAATAAAAAAGGAGGTAAAATCACAAACCACAGAACTTCACTTTCCATGTGAGATCAATAGTAGGGTGAAACTTAGGTTATCAAGGTTTAAACACAGGACCATTGGCTACATCTGTTAGTTAACCACTAACAATAAATTAACCAATTAAACGAGTTATAAATTAGTAAGAAAAGGCAGACAGGTAAAACTCCCCAAAACTTGCATGGTTAGATCCATCTTATCATTATGGTTTAAGTTGGACAACTTAGATTCATGTCTCAATGCAACAATATTTAAGAAAAAAGTTTCAATTTAATCATTGCTATAGTCAAGAAATAGAAACTGAGAGAAAACAGCTAACTTGCTAACCTCAAGGAACAAGATTTGTAATTCAAAAGAGTGTTTCTACCAAAACTTATATTTAAGTTACAGAGTGCATTTCAAAGAATTCAAATTTACTGAAATTAAAGTGAATTAACAGAAGTTCTCAAGGAAAATCAGTGGCTGGACTAATAAGCAATGCAGAACAATATATGCACAACAGGAAGACTTAAGAAAGTTGATGTTGACATCCAATGAATACGTAAGGAAACAGAACTGTATACATACTAAAAAAGTGGGGCAAAGATATTCTTTCTGGACCCATGTCAAACATCACGCTGGATATTCGGAGGAGCGCCGAAAACCTATTAGGATTAAATAAGTGATATTAGTATAAATTTTAAAGGGAATTACATCCAAATATCATTAATTTTTAAATCTCTGGTATGCTACCCACTGGCTCAAATGAAGAAGACGGCTGGCCATGCTAGGTGAACATCTGAAAATATATCATCATCTGGTTCATATGGGCTTCCATCCGGCCCATCTCTTTCATGGAAACCATCCTTTGTTTAGCTGCTATCCACCGAGCTCACTTAGCATTTTCCATCTCCCTCGCTTCAGCAGCCGAAACTCGTGGGCCATAGATATTGGAGGGGGTGAAACCCAACCCAAAGGTGCGAACCCGGCCACCTCTATCTTCTCCCATCACTTGGGTGAAGATGTCATCCCGCCGGCTGCTGGCTGAGTCGTCTCTACAATTCATAATCAAGTACTTTAATTAAGTGGTTTATCTATTGTAAAACCAAATCAAGCCTTTTCCCACTAGGTGGGGTCGGCTATATGGATTTGACGACGCCAATCAAATCTGCTTAGGGTCATGTCCTCCGTTAGATCCATGTAGGCAAGGTCATGTTTAATATTTTCTTTCCAACTTCTCTTGGGTCTCCCTCTCCCTCTCCCTCTCCTACTCATGGCAATCTCCATGCTTTCACACCTTTTAACAGGTGCCTCCGTTGGACGCCTTCTAACATGGCTGAACCATCTCAGTCGATTTTCTCTCATTTTATCTCCAATCGGTGCTATTCCTACTTTGCCCCTAATCTTCTCATTCCTAATCCTATCTCTCCTTGTGATCCCGCACATCCATCTTAGCATTCTCATCTCCGCAACTTCCATCTTCTTGACATGATTATGCTTTACTGCCCAACACTCTGATCCATATAACAACGCTGGTCGTACCGTCACCTTATAATACTTTCCTTTAACCTTGAGAGGGACTTTCCGACCACACAAGACCCCCGAAGCACTCCTCTATTTGGTCCACCCGGCCTAAATCCTGTGACTTACATCAGTATCAATCCCTCCATCCTTTTGCACCATAGATCTAAGGTACCTAAAGTTTTCTTTCTCTACAATCTTTTGTGTACCCAAACTTACTTCTATATTACCAGGTGTCCTACTTTGACTAAACTTGCATTCCATATATTCCGTTTTGCATCAACTAAGCCTAAACCCTTTTGTCTCTAATGTTTTCCGACACAATTCCAGTTTAGCATTCACTCCTTCTCTCGTCTCATCTACTAAAATAATGTCATCTGCAAATAGCATACACCACGGCACCTCATCCTGGATATGTCTTGTAATCTCATCCATAACTAGGGCAAACAAGTACGGGCTTAACGCTGAGCCTTGGTGTAGACCAATCGTGATAGAAAACTCCTTAATTTCGCAGCCAGTCGTCCTTATAGATGTCACGACTCTATCATACATATCCTTTATCGCCTCAACATATCCTTTATCTATTATTAAATAAAATTACAAGTGGGAAAAAATATTATTTAACAAGGCTTAAACATACCAAGGCGTCCTCTGATGCCCGATCCACAGGTTGTCCCTGCATGTATGGGTCAATCTAAACATCTCCATCCAGTCCGGCGCCTGCCCATTGGGGTCTCGTTTCCGCTATCCTCATTTAAAAATAATTGTATTAAAAAACAATGAGGTGGATATCCAAATAATCATATTGACTATAATGGCTTAAAGAAGTTACCTCTTCCTCGCGTATTCGTGTGAAGCTCTTTGCTCCTACAGTATGATTCATTGTTTGCACTGCGCGATTTTCCGAATTTCTTTTGCTTCGCTCCTATTTATGATAAATAAAATGTTAATTTTTCAAAGAATGAAAAACAATAAAGGAAGAATTAAAACATTCAACTTAGAACTTTTGAACTAATTACGTATTTCATACCGTCCCCTCCTCAGACCCCCAAAACTCAATGAGCAACGTCTACTGGTCTGGATCTACTCTATCAGGACGGTGCTGCAGTCGCTCCCAAGTAGTGTGAAATGGATCATAATATGTTTTCTTCAACTTGCATTTTGTAATTCTTCCAATTCTGGCATATCTTACTCAAGACCCATTTCTTCACCCGCTGCTGCTCGTCAATGGCAATTTCAATTTTTGACTGAAACACATGCGTAATAAACTTGACATTAGTACAGATACAATACACTCTCATCATAATTGAATAATTTACATTAATACCTGTATAGCCTGCCACATGTCTGTTTTCTGCTCTACAAGCATTCTCCTTAAATCATTAATACCTGTATAGCCTGCCACATGTCTGTTTTCTGCTCTACAAGCATTCTCCTTAAATCAAAATAATTGATTGGTGCCTTCTGGCCATCTCATGCGATGATGCCGAGATATGAAGATAATAGATTTGCACCAGCTCCAATGGGCTGACCAAATTCATTAAGTCTCACGACAACACGCTCATGTTGATGATTGAGAGCAATGCATCTATTGGGGCCTCGTGTCCTCTTTCTTGCTCGGGGCCCTATTTAAAACACAATTCAAGAATTATGAGTTATTCCTAAATTTAAAATAAAAAAATAAAAAAAAATAAAAAAAAAAACTTAGTTGCATGTATAAGTTTATTTCTTGTATGTTCATTTGTTGCTTTTCACCAAGAGCAAAACTGAAATTGCTGAACTGAATGGTTTTTCTCAGGTTCTGATTTGCCGGAGAACAATGTGTCTCCTTTTATTGTTGATGACAAGTATAGCTAGACAATGAACCAAACGAAATCGATCAAAGTACAGCACTTAACAATAAACAAAATTGAATCAGAGAAATTCAGAAAATAAAGTATAGCAGTAGAAACTCTAATTCAAATGTGCACATTTCATCGGGGCACGTCTCTTTCTATCAAATTCGCATTTAGAAATGCACATTGCAATTAGTATTATTCTGGTGATTGGAGTAGATGTCAGGGAAGCAGTGGAGGATTGGCAATTTGGCAGTGTAAAAAGAAGTTGCATGATCATGTGAGTTTGATTTTCCTTTTTCTAGGATTTAGGCCTGGAAGTTTAAAGATGCTTAAATAGATTGAATGGGACTGATGGATTTGCTGAATGTCATATTTGGATTTGTATTAGCAGTGAAACATGAATTGGTTTAGCAGTGAAACATGAAAAGTACTTTCTTGTATTTTTCACGGGATTCCAAGATTGGTAGATAGGTTGATCAGTGAGCTTTGTTCCTATCTTTCATTTGATTTGAAGGCCTCAATTGATTTTTAAGTTCTCTAGATTTCTTTAGAACTGCACGGTACATACTAATGTTGCAAATGGAGTTGAGTAAACTTGGGACTGGGATGGTCTAAGCCCTCTTTGGGATGGATTTGGGCTGTCATTTGTTGGGCCTAGTCCTGACCCATTTCTGAAAATAGACCGATCCAGGTTAAGCTCCTGCCACCGCCTAAAGCTCAACTGACTGGCTTGTTCAATCTGACTCATTTAGACACAGTTGGAGCTAGTGCTTAGGGGTTGGTGAAGCAGTGCAGGGGAAGGGAGGCTATTCTCCAAGCCAAATTTCTTAGGATAGGGATCCTTACGGATCAATATTCTTGGTCTCATATCACAGACAAGAACAATACAGAGAAAACTAAAATTCGACTTCATATTCAATGTCCCTCATTGGAGAAGATTTCATCTCCTTATATAGATAAACAATCCTAGCTTGCTAGCCAAAGCTAAGGAAACACTACACATAGCATCGGACGGTGTAGCATAGGGCGGTGCCGATTTCTTCTTCTATCAAAGGCAGGTTGAAAGATCAGCTATCTTCAAAGAGCAGCTGTAAATGTGGACTTACTGCTCCCTTGTTCGCTTGGGTCTTTGGGTATAAAACTTTAGAGGGAGCTCAATAGTCTGACCTGCATCAACTATCCCCGGCTTGGAGAAACTCGACTCCGGAAAGTTATCAGCTTGGTATGTCTCGTACAAATCTGGATTGAGTCGTTGAAAGTTTGTGGCGGTGATCCATGCAGCTTTAGAGAAAGGTCTACCTTTCCACTTGACCAAGAACTTGTAAAAACCACCATTCTATGTTGATACCAGTTGATCGTCAAAGACATCTTCAATTTCTTCGCGGGGAGCTGGAGCCATGGGAAGCCGGATAGCGTGCTCTTCAAATGATTCATCCTAATAATGCCCATGATAAATTGTGAGATCTTCGATATTGAATGTGGAACTTATATGCATGTCAGGCGAAAGATCGAGCACATAAACATTGGAGCTGATTTTCTTCAGAATCTTGAACGGGCCTGCACTTCTTGGGTAGAGTTTCTTGCAAGTACCTGTGGGGAACCGTTCATGCTTCATTCGCACCATGACCACATCTCCTTCATCAAATTCAACATGGCGCCTTCGAGTATCCGCATGTTGTTTATAATTCTCATTGCTTTTGGCAATTTGTTGGCGAACCTCATCATGAACGTCCTTCATGCACCGTGCGAATTGATCAACTTCTTGGCTAGGCCTAGCTTCAACTGGTAAAGGACTTAGATCAATCAGAAGACGTGGCTTGACTCCTGTGACAAGCCGCGCAGGGGAAGGGAGGATAACCAACAGGCAATTCTCCAAGCCAAATGGCTTAGGATAGGGATCCTTGTGGATCAATAGTCTTAGTCTCACACCACATAAAAGAACAATACAGGGAAAATTCAAATTCTACTTCATATTCAATGTCCCTCATTGGAGAAGATTATATCTCCTTATATAGATAAACAATCACTATTCTATCCTAGCTTGCTAGCCAAAGAAAAGGAAACACTACACATAGCATAGGACGGTGTAGCATAGGGCGGTGCCAATTTCTTCTTCTTTCAGAGACAGGTTGAAAGATCAGTTGTCTTGAAAGAGCAGCTGCAAATGTGAACTTACTGCTCCCGTGTGAGCTTGGGTCTTCAGGTATAAAACTTAAGAGGGAGGCCAAATAGTCTGGCCTTCATCAGTTGGGTTTATGTGAACTTTCTAGCCCATACGATAGACCTAGATATGAACAGGACCAGAAGGTAAGGACGGGCCATGGCTTCTGCTTATGGCTTCTACAAGAGCAATTCTCTGCCTGAAAATCCGAGCCATCTCATCCGCCTGTAGGAATGCAATCACAATCAAAAGGTTAAAGTTCTGGATTTTTTGCATTTGAGAGAGAAAAAAAATAGATTGCTTTTCTCAAAAATCACCTTCTCAAAAACAAGCTTTGGATTGCAAATCATGTCACCACGTGTAGGCTCTAGCTTTTTCGTAGACAGACTCACTCGACCTCTCTCACGGTCGTGGCTCAGGATCATGACCTTTATTCAAAGAAATTTTCAAATAAATATTTATTTAGTTTTTTTATAGATATAGAGCCAAAAGTTCCCATTGATATGAAAAGGAACTTGTACCTTGAGGGTGTCACCAGGTTGTAGGACAGTTCCAATATCAGAAACACGATCATGACTTATCTGGCTAACATGGAGAAGGCCATTAATTCCACCTATGTCAATGAAGGCACCATATGGCTTAAGGCTCTGAACAGTTCCAGTGACAACTGATCCAATTCCAAGCTGAGCCTGACTGTCGGCCATGACCTTGCGGTTACTGAGAACAAGCCTAGAGTTATCTTCAATAACTTCCACAAATTTCAGTGGGATCTCCTTTTCAAGGAGTTCTTCGGCAGTAGATTTCTGATAGAAATAAAGAAATGTGTTATAATTGAACAAGTCAATATGTACAGGTGCAGATCCCTCAACAGTAAATTACATCAACTATATAAGGATAAGCTTGGGTGTCTCGAAAGCGTTAAGGGTGTTGAATATTTGGGTTTCTCCGTCAGAACTGATAGGTTGTACGTTTCAAGTCTTACCCAAGAAGGAACGCTATCACCTTCAAGAAAGAAAGTGAAAGCATTAAATGTTATTGCACTTTCCCTATCACTTAGTCTTCCCCCGCCGGTTTTTTTATTGCCGGTCCCAAGCCCGGGTAAAAGAGGAGGGCTGCGTTAGGTAGGTTGATAACCAGCGTAAAAATTTGTCACAACCAAAACATGAATTCTAAGATTACAATATTTCGAGATCATGCTAAGGGCATGTTTGGATATACGTATGGTGAATTGAAGTCAGGTGAAGTAAAGCCACCATTCTCATGACAAGAAAAGACAAGGGGTCATATCAGAAGTATATAAAATCAAATTCCCTCCCCCTTATTTAAAAAAAGTAAAAAAGTAACCTCTTTTCTCCACTAAATGACAAAAAAAATTCTATTTTTACACAATAAGTCAAAAAGATTCACTATCAAGCAACTAAAACAAAAGACCATCATAACCCCTTTTATATTTTATTCTCTCTTGATTTGATGCTTCACCTCACTTTATTTCAATTCACCATACATCCAAACACACAAGGCATTCCCTACTTTAAGCGATGCATTGTAGTGTCACCCAGTTGCAGTGGAAAGTGGGCACGGGCTACCACACCATTCTGGACGAATGCAGGTAAAGAAGTTACTCCAACACAACAGAAGAAGATGAAGATTCGGCTTGCTACTTGGAATATAGGAACCTTAATGGGTACGAGCATGAAGTTAGTCGAAGTAATGAAAAAAAGAAGAGTTAGAGTAGTCTGTCTATACTCTACATGAGACAAGGTGGAAGGGGGATAAGCGAAAGAGCTCACTGATGGTTATAAACTTTTTTATGCAGGAAAGAACGCAAGAAATGGAATGGGTATAGTTGTAGATAAGGATTTGAAAGAGAAAATTGTAGGGGTAAAGAGATTGGGGGATAGAATTCTAGCAATTAAACTAGTGTAGAGGAAGATGTAATTCATATCATTAGTGCATATGCTCCACAAGCAGGATTAGATGTGTCAAGAGCCAATTTTCGGAAGAGAAGGATGGTTTACTACAAGAAATTCCAACTGGTAAAAAGATTTTCCTACGAGGGGACTTAAATGGGCATGTAGGAAATAATAATAGAGGTTATGAGAGAGTGGATGGAGGACAAGGATTTTGATAAAAGAATGAATTAGGAGACACTATCTTGGACTTTGCATTAGCATTTGATCCTGTAATAGCAAATACTTGCTTAACAAAGAGAGGAGCATTTAGTTACTTACAAAAGTGGAACTAGCAGGAGTCAGAAAGACTTTTTTCTAGTTAGATTACATGACCAATTGGATTGTAAAGATTATAAGGTTAAATCCAGAAGAGAGTTTGACCACACAACATATGCTACTAGTTTTAGACTTTTGCATTAGAAGTAGAAAGAGAGAGGTAGTAAATAAAATGTGCCCTAAAACAAGGTGGAGGGATTTAAAAGGAGAAAGAGCGACAATATTTAAGGACAAAGTGATAGATTAGGGAGAATAGAATTTTGATTAAAGGAGAAACAACAACGATGTGCAATCAAATGGCTAACTGTATTAGGAAGGTTGCTAAAGAGGTGCTTGGAGAGTTGAAATGGAAGAGACATGATAACAAAGAAACCTGGTGAGGCAGTGTAAAGGTTCAAGAAGTTGTACGGGAGAAGAGACATTACAAAGTTTGGTAGGGTACTAGGAATTTGGAAAACTGAGACGTACAAGAAGGCAAAGAAAGAAGCTAAGAAAGTAGTAAGTTATGCAAAGTGCAAAGCATATGATGACCTATATAATAGGTTGGGAACAAGAGAAGGAGAGAAGGATATTTTTAAGCTTGCAAAAATAAGAAAAAGGAAAAGTAGGGACTTAGATCATGTCAAATGTATTAAGAGCAATGACCAAAAGATTCTAGTGAAGGACAACGATATCAAAGAAAGGTGGAGGGAATATTTTAGCATACTTTTAAATTAAGACTATATAGGAGACATAACAACAAAAGATGTTATTTCAGTAGCAAAGCATACTTTTTTTCGTAAAATTAGGGTGGTGAAAGTGAAGAAAGCATTAAAACATATGAAGACAAAAAAGGCTACGAGCCCATATGACATCCTGATTGAGGCTTGAAAATGCTTAGGAGAAGTTGGGGAGGTTTGGCTAACTAGACTTTTCAATAAGATATTAATGACAAAGAAAATGTCGGATGAATGGAGAAGAACTGTTGTAGTACCTATATATAAGAACAAGGGAGATATTCAAAACTTTACCAACTATCGTGGGATTAAACTTATAAGTCATACTATGAAATATGGGAGAGAGTAATGGAGCAAAGACTTAGTCAGAAGACCAGGATATCTGAAGATCAATTTGGTTTTATGCCAGGGAGGTCAACAATGGAAGATATCTTCTCACTTAGGCAATTAATGGAAAAAATATCGAGCAAAGAGGAAAAAATTTCATATGGTCTTCATCGATCTCAAAAAAGCCTTCGATAGGGTACTTAGAGATTTAATTTGATGGGTTTTAAATAAAAGAAAATGTTCGAAGAGGTTATATTGAAATTATTAAAGACATGTACGAAGGAGCAGTAACGAGTGGGAGAACTAGTTGCAAAGAGACAGGGGTCAGCCATAAGCTCTTATCTCTATGCACCGATTATGGATGAGTCAACTGCTCATATTCAATAAGAGGTACCTTGGTGCATATTATTTGCAGATGATATTGTGTTGGTAGATGAATCAAGAGATGGTGTGAATGCAAAACTCGAGACATGGCTGGAGGCTTTAGAATCCAAAGGCTTTAAAATAAGTCGTACAAAAACGGTATATATGAATTGTAACTTCAATAGGCATACAGAAAGAACTGAAACTACTGTGAGAACTGAATACGATGAGATGCCACAAAGTGATTCTTTTCGCTACCTTAGCTCTATAATTAGTAAGGATGGGGAGATTAATGAAGATGTCGAACAACGAATAAAAGCGGGATAGTTAAAGTGGAAACTTGCTTCTGGAGTGCTTTGTAATCGACGAATGCCAACAAGATTGAAGGGAGAATTTTACAAGACAGTGATTACACCTGCTATAACCTGTAGAGTAGAATGTTGGCCAATCAAGAAGCATCATATGCACGAAATGAATGTAGCAGAGATGAGAATGTTGAGGTAGATATGTGGTAAAACTAGGAATGATAAAATTAGAAATGAGCGCTTTTGAAAGCATTTAAGGGTAGCAACAATGGGGGATAAAATTAGAGAAACCCGTTTGAGATGGTTTGGGCAAGTCCAACGTAGGCCGGTAAGAAAAAGTTTGGCCATGAAGGTTGATGGCCCACAAAGGGGAAGGGGTAAGCCAAAGAGGAAGTGGATGGAGGTGGTAAAAATGGATATGAAGAAGTTTAACTTATTTGAGAATTTGGCTCAAGATAGATCGTAATGGAGAAACAAAACTCGTGTAGCCACCCACAACATAGTTGGGACAAGGCTTTGATGATGATGATGATGATGATGATTCAGGACTTCGGATTGCACCTCGCAGCAATATTGTTCTGAATTGTGATTTGAAAGTACATTAAAATGATCTCTTAACTATGAATTCAAGGACTAGACACCAAATTTGAAATGCTTAAAAAAACCCAAATAGGAAAAATTGAATGACAAACATTTGCCGAAGCTAATAAAGTCGATAATAACCTATGATGCCCAGATACTGATATTGCAAGTAAAGATCCAAAAACTAGGACTTAAACACTATACTGTTAGAACTGTAATTACAAATGTATATACGTTTTGACTATTGGTATTAGCACCAACAAGACAGTACACAAGTACCTTCTGCTGGTACAGTGGTTAGACAAGCCTCCATGTAAATGTATGCAGTCACGTGGATGTGCAAAAGGCCCACATGGTGGTGACCTTGCCCAATGATTGGGTGGCTCCACTCATCAGGTGAAACACATGCAATTTTAACATTGGAACATTGCAGACTTAAACAAGCAAGCATTTATTAAATATACATGATTTGTGCATCTGTTCGTGGAACAACTTAATTTTGGCCAGGGAACGCCACAATGGAATGTACACATGAATAGGATTGGGTTTCAGACGTGTCATTCCAGCATGTGTGATCAGATGTAGAAGCTGCATCTACATTCTCAGGAGGGCTTGGCAATTGGCATACCTCAGTCATATGAGCATCTGGGAATCCTAAATGGTAAATAAGACACGGCCATTGTTAAAATCTAAGCACGTACTGTTTCCAGATAAAGTCACCTCACAAGGTTATGCAGTAGTTGAATCGGACGTGGCAAGTACATAATTGAGTAACACAAAAACAATCTACAAAGACAGATGCGGAACTAACCTTTGAAATTTGTGAGAATGGAACAAACCCACGAAGGCCGTCCAGAAGTACCACCACTCCACCTTTGTTCGCACTGACAACCTGTTTTTATCTAAGAGTTGTAAGTTCATACAATTTCATCATGACATGCCCAGCAGAGCCCATAACTATTGCATATTGAAAATTATAAAAGATTTCTTTTCTGTTTCTGTACAGCTATAATGACCAAGTCCAATCCAATAGAGCCAAGTAATATGCCATATCAAAAAATGTAGAAGACTTTTATCCATACATCCATGGTACCAAGGTACAGCATGGATATGACATGGTGACACCATCGAAACAGCAGGCAAACAGATTTTACAATTTACATATAAAATTGAAGTATGATACAATGCCTATTTTAAAGTATTTGGGCATCATAGCTATACACTAGAGAAAAAAAACAATGCAAGGAAAAGGAATTAGAACAGAAAAGTCAGTAATAAAAGAAAGTAAAATAAGAAGCATATTGTATGATTCTACCAATAAAAAGATAAGACTTCCAGAGGATCTAATTTTAAGGGCAAAAAGAGAAATTAGAAATAATTAAAAGATCTTGAATTTTCATATGAATTAGTTTTTGAGATAAAATGTTTAGTAAGATAAAGTGGAATGTCTGAGTGCAGGAAGACCATTCAGGAAATGAGATGCGAGTATACAATGTGATGCAAAGGAGAATTACCATATGAAAGAATGAAGGACAAGTCATGTTCTAGATTTGTCATCTGCTCACCTAAGAATAAGGGAGGTGAGGAAGTCAAACATGAAATTACCAATAAGTCCAACATGCAGACACATCATAACATTTTCTTTTAAGGGATAGCGAGCTATATTATTAAATGAACTTCAAAATAAAGATAGGCTGTAAAAACAAAATATGGATGGCCATTGCCCCTGATTACTCGAGAGATCCGACCCAAAAGTATCTGGTATGGAGATACAAAACGAACCTGGCCCATTTAAATACCCTTTTTTTTTTCTTTTTGAGATACAACCAAATTTTACCATGAAAACAAAGAAAATATATACAAGAATAGCCTTCCATCAACGAGTCTAAAATCACCTTGTAGGCAATGTGTAGGAACAAAACTACAACAGCACTCAAAGATTCCTGAGTCCGAAATTCTTAACTGAGGAAATCCATTGTTAAACTTGTTGATGCACTGAGCAATGGTAAGATTTCTAAGAAAGGACATGTAAGTAATAGATAAGCTTATGAAAATGATGTCATAATAGCTTATTAACAAAGGCTCAAACTAAGCTAAGCATCGTGTGGAAGCCTAGGCATATTCCAAGTAACTAAAAAAAAAACAAGGTTAGTTTTCTAGCTGGTAAATAGTACAGCTGTACAGCCAGTGGCGGACCCAGGATTTTTTTTTTAGGGGGGCTTATGATGATCACCTGAAAAGAACGACGATATTGTCGCTCAATCTAGATATTAAGCAATGACATTGTCGCTAGTTAAAAAAAGGCAAAAAATATAAAAAAACAAATCAGCGGGAAGATCGGTTTTGTTTCATAAAACTATGAGAGCCTTTTTGGTGGATAGGACCTCTACCATGATTTTTCGGGAAAGTTCCTCAATATTCTATCATCAAAATATATGACATTTGTACTACTATTTTTAAGATTCTTTCTTCAGAACCAATATTCCAAGTGCAGAAAGATTATAGCAATTTGCGAATCATCTGTGGATCACAATTTTTTTATCCGAATCATTAACATTCTTAGATTTAGGGGTGTACATCGGGTCGGGTCATTTTTTTATCCGAATCATTAACATTCTTAGATTTAGGGGTGTACATCGGGTCGGGTTTGACCCGACCCGATTAGTTTATGCACATCGGGAACCCGACCGAATTCCCGGTTAGCTATAGCTGGGTTTGTCGGGTTCGGGTTACCGGGTAACCCGGTTACATTTTTTTTTTTTTTTTTTTTTTGGGAGTTTAACCTATTTTCCTTTTACAGGTTAAATATGCCTAAAATGTTTTCACATCAAACTCGTCCAGCTTGACATCATTGAAAACTTTATCCTCTGCATAAAATGTTTGGATAATTGGCGTTGGATTTGCTAAGCCTGTGGTCTCTATTACAATATGATATAATTTTCCTGACCAAGTGACCAGATCACCTCTCACAGTACAGCAAAGACAACCATTATTGAGCATCACTATGTCCTCGGTTCCAGTAGTTTGTGCGGCAACCAGTGAACCATCAATATCAACTTCACCAAACTCGTTCTCTATCACAGCAATACGCTTTCCATGATTAGCAGTCAAAATGTAGTTTAATAAAGTCGTCTTTCCGGACCCAAGAAACCCAGTAATAATCGTGGCAGGAATGCGATTGTCAGGAGGAATCTTGGTCAGAACATCAGCGGTCTCGCTCTGAGTCGCAGCAGCCGATACTGTGAATGGACGAACCCCATGTCCCCTCTTCGACAACTTCAAGAACATCCTGGTGCTGTTTGGAATCTGAAACGGTTTGGCTGCAGCAGACACGGAAACTGTTCGACGAAATGTCTGAGAAGAGAGGTTCGATCGCCATGGAAGCGGCAGGAGTGTGTGAGCCTTGAGTGGACTTGCGTGCCTCTTCGCGAGTCCGAAGAAGGCCGTGGCGAAATCCACGGAGATTGCAGACATGGCTTCTGACCGAGGCGTTGAGAAAACACGACTGCTAATGCTCAGGGTGCTGCGTGGAGACGGCGTGCGCGAGGGAGAAGGGCGGCGAGCCGGCGACGTAGATGAAACTACGGTGTGCCTCCTGCTCCTAGACCTCCTCTGGGCTCTGGGCGTGGAGACGGCGAGTCGGCGACACGGCGTGCGCGAGGGAGAACTGACTCAACTGAGAAGGGCGTGAGAGACTGAGAGATGGAAAGTGAGAACGAGAGACTGAGAGAGAATGAGAGTCAAGAGATGCCCTAGGTATTATAAAATATTAAATTTTATTTATTTTAATATTTTTTATAACCACCCGATAACCCGATTAACAGTTTATGCTTAACCTGGGACCCGGTCCGGATTAATACGTACCGGGTCGGGTTCTGAGACCATGTTTCACCCGCCCGAATACGTCCATGCCAGGCCGGGTTACCGGGTCGGACCGGGTTTTCAAACACGGTGTACACCCCTACTTAGATTAATGATGATCATCAATACACTTAGTTTCATATCTTATAAACTTTAATGGATTTTGAGAATTTGTGAAATGCATCTAAATAATCCAAATCCCTGAATGTATTCATTTACACCATGAAAAAGTTAAAATGGTAATTTGCGAAGCATAATAAAGTGTTCAATGAACCCTAATTTCAAACTACGATTATAAACTAACTCTATGATTGCAATCCTATGATTATACATTGAGGGGACCGAATACATGATTGTTTATCTCATTCATGTCAATTTCCATAACCTAAAGAAACCTCTCACAACTAAGTCCAAAATATCTAATAACTCATTGAATCATATGCTTTTTTTTTTATAATAAATATAGAGATGGATACCTGCCCAATGGATGAATAGCGGGGGTGCGCCAATGCCGGGGAAGGAGGGTTAGCCGATTTGAGGGTTTTTGAGAAAGGAAAACAGAGACCAAGAGGGGAAAGAGAGGTGGGGGAAATGATTTATTTTAAGTGGGGGCTGGGCCAGACTTCATTTAGGGCCCTAATGGACTGTTTTCAATTTTGGAGGGGGCTTCAGCCCCCAACCTAAGACATGCAGGTCCGCCCCTGTTTACAGCACAGATAAAAAGTTGAGACACTACATTACCTGCAACGGAAAAAACTCGTAACTTCTCATACTCTCCAATCACAACTATCCCTACTATGTTCATTGTTGATAAACACATTAAAATGCATCCATATTATTGTGCAGCTATTCATATGGAATAATCTATGGATTAAAAACATGAGACTAGCAGAAATTATTAAAAATGAGTATCAAATAGTTCTCTGTGTTCCCTTGTTGTTCCCACATGTTTTCAGTGTTATGCTGGTAATGCGCCAGACTGTAACCGAATGTTGTTTTCTTTCACAGTTTATGCCTACTCACAACTACAATTTTCATTTAAACTTAGTTTCACTGAAAACTGAGGAGATTGGACATGTTTCTACTTTCTAATGTATCATTTGCAATCTCAATTAATATAATATCCCACAGAGAAAAACTCAATCTATTTTGAGTTTATAAAGGTATCATAAGTTATAACTTGTTAAGACTTCTCCCAACGCAGTTGGATGAGGTGAGAAATTGAAGAATGACAACCAAGATATCATGACTTTTGCATGGGCAGTAAGAATTTGGCCAGCAAGGTTATCCAGAGGCAAAAAAAAAAAAAAAATCTAAATTGATGAGTTGTTCAGTGTTCCAGATGGATAGCAATAAATGCAAGCCAACAGAAAAAATAAAAGTAAAATTAATTATAGAAGCATCAGGGATGCAAAGCCCACCTTACCCCTGACGACAACATCCTCAGCCTGAAGCTGTCTACACCTTTCCCAAGCAAGATCGTATTGCATTGACCGCAAACTCAGAATCAAGCTGTCATCAGCTTCATTCTCACCAACAATTACAAACTCTTCTTGAAACCCTGGGAATATGCCAGCCTCGTGTACGTGCTTTATTCTATGAATGCATGCTTCTTGTACCAGTAAGTATGCCGAAGACTTTGCTGTGATATCAACTAGTGCTCCATTGGCTTTAATAGAGAAAACAGTTCCTTTGATCTGAAAGAAAAGGGCAGTTCAAACCACAATTCCCTACAAATGCTAGTACATCAAATAAGTATTCTGCATCTTCAGATGCACAGTGCACTGGCGATTAAACAAGAGTCAAGAATTTAAATATCAATAAAAGCATGACAGGCTGCAAAGCCAAATATCATGAAAAAACATAACAAACACACTAAGAAGAATTTTTTTTAATGCTTACTCGGAATATCAATTTTAAGAAGTGGTGTATTAATAACTAGAAAAACCCAAATTTTGAAGTCTCGGAATAAGGAACTCAATACTTGAAAACCAGAATCACATTTCACAATCAGTTCAACAACTTTGAGCATATGGGGATGTGTCGACCAATATTTCTTAGTCAACAATGTTGTTACAGATTATTTTGAAACCATCATCATCATCTTCCAACTATGTTGGGGTTGACTGCATGAATTCTATTTCTCCATTCAGATCTATCCTGAGCCAAATCCTCATATTATTTTGAAACCCAAATCTCAAAAATCTTCCAACCAAAAACCCATTCTCAAAAAATCCATAATAATAATAATAACCAGTTTTTTACAAAACCCCATGCTTTACAGAAGGCAGAGACAATTGATAGAGACTTACTTCCCCCTCCTCATTGCAATTTCCAACAAATGTTCATACCCAACAAGCAACAACCCATCTACATAAACTACGATGCAATGTTCTTCATTCTCATGTGAATAAGAAAAGGAACGAAAAAAAAAAGAAGAAGAGGAAAGGTGGGACCTTTGTGCCGATTTCGTTGTCGAAATCGTACTTATCGAGGGCGGCATGGAAGTCTTCGACAGTGAATGGAACGCCTTCCATTGGGGCAGTGACGCATCGCTCGTAGGCGTCGTCGAAGAGCTGCCTCATCCTCTGCCTCTCTTTAACCTGAGTGCTGTTGACGCCAACGGCAGTGACGGTTGGGAAAAAGAGAGAGGCTCTTTTGGGTTGTGCAGAGCTGGGCTTGAAGAGGGGAGAGGAAGCAAGAGGTGGGCATCTGAGGCCTGAGAATTGCTGTGCAAAAGACGCCATTTTCATGGCTATACAGAGAGACGCAGTGAAGAGAAGAGAAGAGAAGCACTGCAGAGCTCTCTCTCGTGGTTTTTTTTTTTTTCCCTTCCTGCTCTGTTTCTCTTTGGATTATCAGACACAGTTTGGAAGTAGGTTCCTCGGTTGTGACTTGTGACTAAATGATCAGAGGAATGCTATAAAAGATAGGGTTAGGGTTATGCTTATGACCCTCATTTATCTTGGATGGATTTGGGGGATGAGAAGGGTTGGAGTAGGGATTTGGGAATTTATCACTTAAATTTAAAAAAAAAATTAAATGTAACCCTTTTTTACCCCATGCTAGGGTTTTAGGATCCAAGAAAGCCCACATAAGTGGAATACCAATGGATCGATATCTAGGGGGTTAAATGACATGTGAGGTTGCCGACCAAATAAGCAACACCTTATTGTCAAATGTAATTGATATCGGTGAAAAAATAGTGAAGATTCTTGAGTAGCTATTACATGATGTACCCTTTAATGAAAAATAAATTAAATAAAAATTGAAAAATGAACCCATGAATCGATACCCCTGGTGGCCATATCAAATGTGGGGTTGCCGACCAACTAAGCAACCCTTTGTTGGCCAAATGTAATTCATATAAGAGAAACAATGGTGAAGATTCATGAGTAGCTATTAAATGATCTGCCCCTTGATGGAAAATAAATTAAATAAAAATTAAAAAAATGAACCCATTAATCGAAACCCCTGGCGGCTAGATCACATGTGGGGTTGCCGACCAACTAAACAACCCCTTGTTTGTCAAATGTAATTGATATCAGAAAAACAACGGTGAAAATTCATGAGTACAACTATGAAATGATATGCCTTTTAATGGAAAGTAAATTAAATAAATATTGAAAAATTAGCCCATGGATCGATACCCAAGGCGGCTAGATCACATCTGGAGTTGCCGACCAACTAAGCAATCCCTTGTTTGTCAAACGTAACTGATATCGGACAAACAATAGTGAAGATCCATGAGTAGCTATTAAATGATCTACCCTTTAATGAAAAACAGATTAAATAAATATTGAAAAATGAACCCATGGATTGATATCCCGGTGGCCAGATCACATGCCCGTTTGCCGACCAACTCAGCAAACCCTTGTTGTCAAATGTAACTAATATCAGAGAAACAACAGTGAAGATTCATGAGTAGTTATTAAATGATCTACCCTTTAAAGGAACATAAATTAAATAGGTATTGAAAAATGGACCCATGGATCGATACCCCTAGCGGCCAGATGACATGTAGGGTTGCGGACTAACTAAGCAACCCCTTGCCATCAAACGTAACTCATATCGGAGAAAGAATAGTGAAGATTCATGCGTAGCTATTAAATGACCCACCTTTTAATGAAAAGTAAATTAAATAAATTTTGAAAAATGAACCCATTGATCGATACCCTGACTGTCATATCACATGTGGGGTTGCCAACCAACTAAGCAACCCCTTGTTTGTCAAATGTAACTGATATCAGAAAAACAACGGTAAAGATTCATGAGTAACGATTAAATGATCTTCCCTTTAATGGAAAGTAAATTAAATTAACATTGAAAAATGAGCTCGTAGATCAATACTCCAGGTAGCCAGATTGCATATGGGGTTGCCGACAAACTAAGCAATCGCTTGTTGTCAAATGTAACTACTATCGGACAAACAACGGTGAAGATTCCTGAGTATCTATTAAATGATCTACCATTTTATGGAAAATAAGTTAAATAAATATTGGAAAATGAACCCATGGATTGATACCCCTGTGGCCAGATAACATTTGGAGTTGCAGACCAACTTAGCGACCCCTTGTTGTCAAATGTAACTGTTATCACAGAAATTAACAGTGAAAATTCATGAGTAGCTATTAAATGATTTGTCCTTTAATGGAAAATAAATTAAATAAATATTGAAAAACAAACCCATGGATCAATACCCTTGGCGGCCAAGCGATATGTGGGGTTGTAGACTAACTAAATAACCCCTTGCTGTCAAATGTAATTGATATTGGAGAAAGAACGGTGAAGATTCATGAGTAGCTATTAAATGACCCGCCTTCTAATGACAAATAAATTTTAAAAAAGAACCCATTGATCGATACTTTGGGCAGCCATGTCACATGTGGGGTTCCTGACCAACTAAGCAACTCCTTGTTTGTCAAATGTAACTAATATATGGAGAAACAACGGTGAAGATTCTTGAGTAGCTATTAAATGATTTTCCATTTAAGTAAATTAAATAAATATTGAAAAATTAACCCATGGATCGATACCCTAGGTGGCCAGATCATATGTGGTATTGCCGACCAACTAAGTAATCCCTTGTTTGTCAAATACAACTGATATCGGAGAAACAACGGTGAAGATTCATGAGTAGCTATTAAATGAGCGGCCCTTTAATGAAAAATAAATTAAATAAATATTGGAAATTGAACTCATGGATTGATTCCCCGTGGCCAGATCACATGTGGGGTTGCTGACCAATTGAGCAACCCCTTATTGTCTAATGTAACTGATATCGGAGAAACAACGGTGAAGATTCATGAGTAGCTATTGAATGATCTGCCCTTTAATGGAAAATAAAATAAATAAATATTGGAAACTGAACCCATGGATTGATACCCCTAGCGGCTAGATGACATATGGGGTGTTGGACTAACTAAGCAACCACTTGTTGTCAAACGTAACTGATATCGGAGAAACAACGGTGAAGATTCATGAGTAGCTATTAAATGATCTGCTCTTTAATGGAAAATATGTTATATAAATATTGGAAAATGAATGGACAACCATGACCCTAGGGTGTGTTAACCTTGTGCATCAGACTTTTTGTGGAAGATTTCCTCTAATGCCCTTCCTTCAATGCTCATGGGCCTGTCCAAAGAAGCATCCAGAGAGCCCAGATATTCTACGGGCCAATCACCTTATATAGATGGGCCTTGTGTCTTTATCCCGCTCTATGCATGGACTATTTCTTAAATCAAAATATGTCAAGACCAAATCTTCTCTTTTGTGATGAGAATTTAAAAAGAAAGCTCATAAACAATGGTGCAACATCCTTCTACACTTTTTAGTACAAAATAGATGGTTTATGGGCTTAATCATAATAAAATACAGTAGCACAATAACTCGTGCTAGGCATGGGCATATTTATCAATAAAATTTGCAGTAACATACATAAGAATTAATTAGAAAGCATTTCAAATCACATAGAATCGTCATTGAACACTTGCTGATAGTAAATAATATAAAAGCGGATTATGACAATGCCTCTCTTTTTTCTAATTCAAGAGTTTGTGATGTAGAATTGGAGTAAGAGAAGTTCGGGTGGAAAGGAAAGAGGAGTATACACAAAGAAGAGTGAAAAGTCATGAAGTTGTTGAAAGGAAAGAGGAGTATATGAGATTTGGGATGAAAATGAAGTTGTTGAAAAGAAAAGAGTGAAAAGTAGAAAGGGACTGGTTGCATGTAGAAGTAAAGGGAGAATGTGGGTAGTTGTAAAGAAAGAATTTAACTCCCGGTCAAAATCAGGAGTTACGATCAAGATTAGCTTTAAAAAGCTAGGCCTTAATATATTATAATTGACTCTTTTATAGGATCAATGTTTTATACATTTTAATACTTCATATCACTAAACTAAAGTTTGAAAATATTCCAATACATTCCCGGACCGAGCACTAATTTTTGCAACGATGAGTTTTTCTATGAATAGAAAATTTTCATTAGTTTAGGGCTGATAGAAATTGACCATCTAATTTAACTCATGTAGGGCCCACCTTGATCAAAACGTCTTATACCATGCACCACCCTCTTTTACAGGAGATGGATTGAGTGTCACCGCAATTGGAGCAATATTCACCATTATCACGGATAAAAAAAAAATGCAACCATTCATATCTTACATTCACATTATCACAAAGCTTTGACTGGGGAAATCCAACACCATTTGAAAGAGTTTTAAGGCTTACTTTGATATAGACTATTTCAAAAAGATACAATTTAGTTGGCCTAATTTGTTTGACCTGATCATGGTATGTGGGGCCACATTTAGAAATTGATTGCACCTAGTTCACCGCAAACCCGGAATTTTCATGTGGGTTTTGAGGGAGGAACCCATGATTTTACTTGGGTTTTGGAAGCTGACCCAACATTCTCATGTGTGTTTTGGAGGCGGCCCAAGCCTAGAAGGGAAGACTGCCGCCAAAACTACTATATATGTAGGTCCGCCCCTAATTGAAAAGTCCCCGGCACGTGGGCTCACCTTACCGCAAAACTCTCGTACACTCAATTTCTAAAGGTACTGGCCCCTCATACAATAATTTCTAAAGGTGCGCCACACACTGTAACTTCAAAAAGGTGGCTCCCAAGTACCATAACTTTTAAAAAGATAGGTTCTATGTCATTTCTATAGGTGGACCCACATACCATGATTTCTAAAGTGGGCTACACATTGTATCTTTTAAAAGGTGGGTCCCAAGTTCCATAGTTTTTTAAAAGGAAAAACTACCGGATAAATCCCCATAGTGAGCCATGAGTAAGGAGAGGACCCAGCTTGAGTTTAGAGACGGGAGGGGTCCTTTGGGTGCTTTTTTTTTTTTTTTTTTTTTTGTCGTTTAGCGATGTTGTCGATATCGATAATGTAGTTGTCGATATCAAAAAATATGCAAAACCCTTTATCCATTACCCTGTGCCTGCATTTCTTTGTCAGACCCTTTTCATCATTTGAAACTTGTTCTCTGGCAATTTTCCTTCTCATAAAACTCCTACATGGAATTAGCCAAAGTGGTTGTTGGATTCCATTAAAAGGTTGGGACACACAATAAATTCCTTCTTATATTACATTATCTACCCTAAAAGAGGATCAGCTTGATTCCATTTTTTGTATAGACTTGTTAGAAGGAATAGAACCGTGGTCTAAACCCTAAAAATGCCCTTTGAAACCATACATGGTGTCCAATATATGACTCACTGTATGTAGCTTTGGGGTTGGTTGATAGCGTTTTTCGTTTTGGTTTTGGTTAATGGCGATTTTCATTTTGGGTTTTTGGGTTTTGAAATGGGGTTTCTTTTTGGTATGCACTGTTTTTATCTATTGCATTCTTTCTATAAGTGGCACTTAGTACAGTTTTTTTATTACCACATTACATTACTCTAATGTGACTAGAATGATTATTTTATGATCAAACATATCCCAGCATGGGCATTTTAACAGTGGCTAATTGTTTAGAAATATAAAGTTGCTTTGTCTTTCAAGATGTATGTATATTTCATATTTTTCTAAATTCTGTTCTTGTGATTTGATGATAGCATGTCAGTGAGCGAGGTGTGGGCTATATTCCACTATGATGGTGACTTCCAATTCGATATAATCCATCCGGTGTACAATAGAGGAAATCAAAAGATGAGATATTTACCGACGGACATAACATATGACTCACTGGTTAACGAAGCAGCTGAAGCATCTAATTGGGTCTCATCCATCCAGAGATTAAGCATTCAATACCTTCATCACAATGGACGGGCATTTTCAATGGCAAGTATCGACGATGACAATGATGTGAGGAGGATGTTCAAAGCATCGGGGAATGACGTGAATGGGATATATTTATATGTTTTCAACGGTTTGAAGATAAGGTAATATATTGGAGGAGAAAAATGGAGGTATGTGCATAGGTTGTATTGCTAAATCAATTGATTACCAAATACTAAGTATGTCTTCCTACTTATTTATTGACCTTTGTTGATGCATTATAGGTATGAACGGAATGTTCGACCTCACAACTGTGCAAAAAAAGTGAGGACCTCGTCAAGAACTTGTACGAGAAAGCAAGCCATAGAGCGAACGCCCGTATCATCTCTACCTACCGTTGATCTCCATGAATACAATGACATGCATTTCCTTTCCGTGCGTAATGAATGCAGTCCACATCAGGCGGCATGACAAGATATTTTTTTTTGATGATATTGATGTTGGAGTGAAGAATCATGATGGGATTTAGTGCGACGAACATCCTGCCATCGGACAGATTCGTCGGATACCAGATGTGAAGGTCAAAAGCAATGGAGTTGAGACCAATCTAACTTACACTACTAATCATTCAAATGAAGATTTAGCTGTTGATTTTGAAGATAGAATGGAGCCTGAAGAGGTCAAAACGGAGGTTGGTAATAACTCGGCTCAGGAAATGTGGGTTGGCCGTGAGTTCCCTGATCGACAGACATTTCGGAATACTTTTGCCAAATTTATAATTTATGCCAACTTCACTCTTAAACACCTGAAGACGAACTCGACCAAGGTGACGGCTAGCTGTAAAGATAGGGGTTGTCCTTTACAGATCCATGCTTCTATTGTAGAATCAGGACCACAAGTTAAAGTTAGAACGTACAATCCTAAACATCAATGCTCGAAGTCAATGATGGGCATGGCACATCGACAAGCAAGTTTAACCCTTATTTCTGATCGAATTCATCATGGATAGAGTCAGACAGAACGTCGATTTAAAGCAGAAGGAGATAATGAACGACTACCAAATAGAATTCGGGTCAATTATTAGTTATAGGAAGGCACTTATAGCAAAAGAGATGACTCTGCGTATAGTGCGAGGATCGTACGAGGAGTCCTTCCAGCTTCTGCCTCTCTACTATATGGAACTGCAGAAAACCAATCCTGGGACAATAACAAACATAGACACCACGTCTGATGATCATTTTCGAAGATTTTTTTGGTCATTTGGACCCTGTATTAAGTCTTTCATCTCTTCGCTCAGACCGATGATTGCCGTGACGGTGCACATCTCCGAGGCAAGTATCCTGGTGTCTTGCTTGTAGCCGTGACATACGATGCGAATCATAAGCTATTACCCATCGTCTTTGCCTTCGCGGAAGCCGAGTGTCGTGATAGTTGGGAATGGTTCATTGCAAACTTGTTCATTGCGCTTGAAGAGCCACTAAATTTGACTATTGTTTCTGACCGTCAAAAGGGTCTTATTTCAGCTCTCCAGAATACTATATCCTCCGCAATGCACTGTTACTGTTGCCGTCACATTACTGAAAATATCAAAACCGCTTTCAGTGACGGGGCGATCGTTATGAAATTATGGCGTGCTGCAAAGTCTTATAGGCCTTATGTTTATGAGGCATATATGACGGATATACGTGCAGTCAGCCAAGAGGCTTTCAACTATATTGAGGCAATTGGGAGGCACCGTTGGGCAAATGCATACGTACAACGACGTCGGTATGACATGCTAACTAGTAATGCGGCTGAGTGTACGAACAACCTGTTAAAGGACACAAGGGTACTGCCTATTGTAAAACAGGTCGAGGAGATTCGTGCCAAGTTAATGGAGTCCTATCAAAAATGCCATATTCAGTCAGAAAGTGTAACCACTCGTTTAACTCCATATGCAGAAAAAATCTTGAGCCAAGAAATGAAGGAAGCCCATAGGGTTCATGTTCGCGTTGCTGGCCTGGTTGAATTTCAAGTTCAGTCCGCAGAATACATGGACGTAGTCAATCTCGAACGCAGAACTTGTACATGTCGTAAATGGGAGATTTTGGGCCTCCCATGCTCTCATGCACTAGCACCAATGAAGGTAAGGAACTATGATCTATATGCGTTTTACGAGCATTGGTATCTGTCAAGCGTTTATCGTACAACGTATAGTGAAGTTCTGCATGCTAC
The DNA here is from genome assembly GCA_012931725.1 of Litsea cubeba. Classification (NCBI taxonomy): domain Eukaryota; kingdom Viridiplantae; phylum Streptophyta; class Magnoliopsida; order Laurales; family Lauraceae; genus Litsea; species Litsea cubeba. Next base: position 45,534,775 of record CM022955.1, read on the forward strand.
ACGGGACAGCAAGCAATGGGAAGGCACAATTCAAGAAAGAGTTCTTCCACCACTCACAACTAAACAATTAGGGTGTCAAAAAAAAAAAAAAACAGGATTCGTACCGAAGATCGTGACTGCCAACGAAGGGTAGTTACGTGCTCCAATTGTAAAGAGAGGGGGCATAACCGTGGAGGTTGTCGCAATCCTCCACGTGATGTAAATGGGTTGTTCTAGACTTGAACAGTGCAGTGCTATTTTTGTATGGCTACTGATGTAAATGGGTTCCATGTAGGCTTGAAGACTGCAGTCATTTTTCTGTATAGTTGGTGATGTTCTTGGTTGTTCCAGACTTGAACAGTGCAGTGCTGTTTTTTGGGTATGGCTGCTTATGTTCTTGGGTTCCATGTAGGCTTGAAGACTGCAGTAATTATTTTGTATAGATGGTGATGTTCATGGTTGTTCCAGGCTTGAAAAGTGCAGTGTTGTTTTTTGGGTAGGGCTGCTTATGTTCTTGGGTTCCATGTAGGATTGAAGACTGTAGTAATTATTTTGTATAGTTTGTGATGTTTATGGTTGTTCCTGGCTTGAAAAGTGCAGTGCTGTTTTTTTGGTAGGCTGCTGATGTAAATGGGTTCTCATTTTATCTATTGTGTTTTGCTACTTTTGTAAGTTTTGGTTATGTAATGAATGTTGGTATGTGAATGGTGCTAACAACTTTTTGAATATAAATGAAGAATGTTTTGTTCAGTGTTTCAATGGTTTTTTGCTTACGCATTTGTTTTGATCACTATATGTTGGGTTCAATCTGTTGGATTCAAGCTATAAAACAATGCTCTGCTGTTAAAAATTATTAATTAAAAATAAGGTTCAGTCTATTCCAGCAGACTTACAACAATAAATCATCAAACGAAGGAGACCTGTCGATAGCGACAACTTTAGGTTGTCGCCATCGACAACTAGTCTCTGTTCTAGCAGTATGTTACTTACAACTTTTAATTCAAGGCATTGACTGAAGTGGTAGATAGCGACAACTATAGTTGTCAACTTATATCTGTTCCAGCATTTGCATACTTACAACTTTTAATTCAAAGCACTGATGAAAGTAGTCGATAGCGACAACCTTAGGTTGTCGATATCGACAACTTATCTCTGTTTCAGCATTTGCACACTTACAACTCGTAATGCAATGAACTGACGAAACTAGTCGATAATGACAACCTTAGGTTGTCGATATGGACAACTTATCTACATTCCAGCATTTGCACACTTACAATTCATAATTCAAGGCACTCACGAAACTAGTCGATAGCGACAACCTAAGGTTGTTGATATCGACAACTTATCTATGTTCCAACATTTGCACACTTACTACTCATAATTCACTGGCGAAACTAGTCGATAGCGACAACCTTAGGTTGTCGATATCAACAATTTTAATCCATAGCAGAATTAATGTCTTACAACTTTCAATTTAGTGGATTGTTGAAACTAGTCGATACTGACAACTTATTGTTGTCAGTATCGACAACTTTATTGATAGCAGTTGCAAAAAAACATGAATGTGTAAAATAATATCCTAACATTAGACTGATTTCCAAACATTTTGGCAACAGATAAAATTGGGATCTGATTCACATTGAGAATAACTGAGTCACACTTGAAGATGTTCAATCAACAGCAATTCACTTTCACATCAACATGCATTAATAACCCTATTAAATTAAGGTCCTGATTCATCGCATTCAAGGTTCCATTTATGAAAGCTGTACACAATCAAACAAACCATTCTCCATTCAATTCTTAGTAAAAGGTATAGAATGAACGTGAACAATGGCCATTTACTGAAATATAGTCTGTTCAATAGTGTATATTGCTAATAAATACAGACATCCATCATCTTTAAACATGTACAGTAGTATCACAACCTCCCAAAAAGTTCTGACATGCATCCTCCAAGGAAAAAGAAACAAAACATAAACTCCCACACTTCTCCCCTGCAATGACATTCAGCTGCATGAGATCAAAAGCCCCATATTCACATAATAAACGACTGACATCATATGAAGTCACTCAAGTCAGTCAAGCCCAGTCTACTGGCATTCAAAGTCTAACTCCGTTTGATTATCTCTACGACAATTTTGCTACGAAAGTAGGGGATATCTTCTTGAGTGAAGTTGATGTTACGGCGGTGCACACAGTGTTCTATAAAGGCTAATGCAAAGATTCCACAGTCATTTTTATTTTGCTGATGAGGGATATCTATCTTTATGAGCCAACTCCATAGATAAGGATCCGACCACCCGAAATTGCTGTACCTTTCATTCAACCATGCCACCTTCGAGAGGCATTCACAATGCACTCTTAGATTAAATCAGAAATTCATATACATCGCATAGAAAAGTGTAACGAATCAGAATGCAAATATATCAATGTGTAAGGAGAGATAACATACAAATTTCGATGCATGTTTTACCGATCGACGATCACCAGCCATGCTATTATAGAACTCCCATCGTCTCTCGTCGACATATCCGACCAACAAGGTGAAGTGTGATATGTGATGGACTACAAAAATTAGCGTGCGTGCTTCCCTTGCGTCCATCACCCTATGTCCATGCTTCCCAAACACAGCTTCGACGGCATAATCAGAACCATCCGACTACCAACTCTTCATCCGTGCACACAAAATTTGTTCAGCCAGAGCCTACAACTTGACATTACTAGTATGCAGGGTGTTCCAATTAGTTAATACTTACACACACGCTTGGGTCAGCAATGAAATATTAATCACATTCATCCCTCAATATTTCAAAAATAGTAATACATGACGTTAGTATCCATCCATGTTCCATCTTCAAGCACCTTTTTTAGGTATGAGCTTGGGATCATTGTGCAGATGCTATCCAACTCATCTTTCCTGTGATGAATCATCAGTAATCCCATTAAATGCACAGGTAGTTATTCCTCATAAAAAAAGGGAGCATGAGATTATTTTTTTTACCTCTCCTCGTAGTATTCTTTGAATACATTGAGAAAAAACTTATCAAGGTCAGAAAGCACGTAATTGCTTTGAACTATAGAATGAGCTTAATCTTCAAACTCAATGGTACTTTCCGCATACGCGGTAGCCGTTTGATCCTCCACACAAGTGAATTGAGTGTAGCGAAGGGGGCTAAAACCACCAAAGCAGACTCGCTTGAGACTGGGATTGGAGAGGTGAACAACGTTCTACTGACTTGGGGGGGGGGGGTACCCAGGACATCAAAATTTGGGGATAGGGCGGGAGAATGAGGCCTACTACCAGAACCCTCCAGTGTCAACTGTTGATTGGGCTCGTAAACTGGTGCGGTAGTCCTTTTAGTACTTTTCTCTTTTCTCGGACTCTTGACAGCAGCTCTTTTTCGATGCTTAAACGTTATTGTAATTTTCTTCTTCACATCTTCGTCGTCAGACTACGAGCTGCTACAGCCACTCATCGAAAAGTCATCAAAGGTTGTCCCAAAGGCACCCTTAAACTTTGACAATTTCTTTCGTATTGATGCGGTGAGCTTATCAATAGACACTTTCCGGCGCTCCGCTCTATCACAAGAGCGCTCCGCCTGAAAAAGAAACGCACCCAATAGTTATTTATAAAATCATACCAGCAAAGCAATTGTTACAATCGCAGAAAAAATTACGTAAAATATTGTTTCATGCAGTAACTTAAAGGCACACTTTTGAGACATACATGCTTTTGTGGGATGGTGAGCTCCGCTGATTTGGCGGTCTCCTCCGGCTGGCCTGCATCCGCATGCTCCCTCTGAGCTGACCTCCCAATATACAATAGGGAGTTTTCACCATACCACGACAAATACTCCTCGGAATGGACTTTCTCCTTACACTTCTCCCCTTTTAAAACCAGTTCTGTTCTAGCAGTTCATAATGACTCTACCTCAACGTCCACCTGCGTACTGTAATCAACAATAACATACCACGTTCGTTCTCATCTGATGAATGGCATAATGAATGGCGGTGGCACTAACTGTTTAAAGCCAAACTGCTTCATAACACGCCACATATTGTGTCGTTCCACGATCCAATAATAGACAAGGACGGTGGATGATGAGAATAGAGCACGATCAACATTTCGTACCTTCTCTTCAAGCTTTTTCCCGTAACCATGATAGGGTGTCCAATTGAATTGCTTACAACATGAGTTAGGAATGATTAGCGAGTTTGTACAAACAATGTAGTATGTTAAAAAAAATAAAAACAGCAGGATTTCGAAAAAGTTATATTCATTACCCCATTAGTCTTCAGATTGTTCAATTGTTTTCTAACTTCTTTCACTGTTGCGAGAGCTGGGTGTTCATCAAGCCTCTTCCGCCAGGTCTTAAACAATGGAAACTGTATATCTTTCTTCCAACTATCTGTCGGTTTAGGACACCGCCTGATTGACATCCTCATGTAGGCCCAGAGCTGCACCATTATACAAAATAAATAAATGTTATATACCACTGAATTAATACGCAGAATTGAAAAATAGTATTAAGAGTGAGAACAATCACTTATAACAATTGAAGAGGCCCAGTGGGTGTCCAGAGTTGGTGTCCTTCCTCCTCTCCTTGTTCATTCTTCCCATCCTCTCCTACATCTATCTTCTCCTTATTCCATCGAGCATCGTTTGCCAACATCCTGTAAAGATTCGCAAGACAAGCAGGTCCCCATGCGTAAGGCTTAAAATCTTTAAACAATTCAAGAACATAAGCAGGTCCGTGAGCACCAAAAGTTTGATAGACAATTTGGCCAGACACCAAGAAGGAGAGGTAGGCCCATGTAGCCTGAATCTCATATTGCTTGTATTTTTTTTCTTCTTCTTCTCCAGTTCTTCAGCCTTGAAATTGTTTTCTAGCCACTTAAATTTCAATGTCTGACCGACGTAATCAACCATCTTTCGTAGAGTAATACCGAGCAACTCTTAACATACTGATTACACTAGCCTTCCTGGGAAAGTTCGACCTATTACTCGGTCTCCATAAATGGGTAGGCCGTATATATAAGCAACGTCTTCCAACGTAACAGTTGCTTCACTAGATAGAAAATGGAAAGAGTTCGTTTCAGGACGCCACCTCTCTACCAATGTCGTTATTAACGTGTGATGTATGACTATACGGCTTATCTCTGCCAAATGATGGAGACCTGTCTCCCTCACGTACTCCTTTTGTTTTTTTGTAAGCCCCCATATTGCTGCGTCCGGGTTTGTTGGGATGCACCTGAGGCGACCGAACTCCTGCACATATCAAGTGTTACAAGACCAGTTAGGAATCATACACCAATTGTAAACAGAAAGAAGATATATAACTAACAATTATGAAAGACTATATGTAGAAATGCATATAACTTTCCAGCACGAATTCCTTCATATATATGGTATTGTTGGTTATATAGGAGAACTTTCGGAGCCTCAGCGGGCTGTTTTTCGTTCGTCTATATAGTAACAAACATAACTTTTCATCTTCTTGAAATCATAGGTGCGTAACCACAAAGAGAGAGAGAGAACTTTTATGCAAAATATATTGCAAACTTGACAGTATATTAAATAATGAATGTCTCGTTATACTTTGGATTGCAGTTATGTATTATATAGACATCATGAGGCCAATCCTCACGCATTGAGATCTGGTTGAACCACCATATATCTCAAGCTAAACCCATTCCCATCCCTCTTGTATATTCAAGGTATATTTATTTGTTATGGTTATCCACAGAGAGATTCATATTTACTCATTTCTTTCTTTGTGTCTTAAAAGTAGATTGTCACAATCCATATGGAGAAAAGAAGACTGTGTGCAGATGGGGCAATTGACCATAAGTGGAGTATGTACAAACTTTATAAAATCCATGGAATGGGCCCATTATGATAAGTCCAACTTGCTCATACCACATGTGCACCCCCTACCCTCCCCTTACCCCAACCCAAAAATCGAAATGGCACACATCCAATTCCACTCCTAACAGAATGCAGCATGTAAAACACTTAATTTATTTCATTAGAGTTAAATCATGTGTTTTAACTCTTTCATGTGATCAATCCAACGGTGATTCCCACACCAATTGAATTGAATTTTTTTATGGGGTGTTTTTACACTCATTGGTGTGTGATATGAGTGGCAACAATTCATGAAACAAGGGATAATGTATGTTTTGCATGATCCACTCTTACAAGTGAAAGAGACTATATAGAACAAAGAAGCTTCCAAAATTCTATGCTCACCCTACGTTACCTTATGCAATCCGCATTGGACTATACTTTCCTACCCATGCTCCCACTTAAATCATTGTTAAACCTAACCAAATATAGTCCCTTCCGCATTCGCTGCTATTCCTTCACCTAATCATTAGGTTCCAATGTGTTAGTCATAATCCAACTCAATCCCAATTGGGTAAACACAAGCCACAACTTTTGAATAGTTCATATCTCTACAACATGGAATCAGATGTATAACTCTTAATTCAGCTAATCATACCCTGTTATAAGCACCCATGGAGAAAGAGTGTCGAAAAAATACCGGCCATAGTTTCTAAAGTGTAGCCCACAACCCATTTTGTGGGGCGCATTTAGATGCAAGCCAACTTGTCCTGCGTGGGTGGGGAAATTCTGAATGATGCCCATTTATTTGAGAAGATAGCAAGGCAGGGGGAGCATCACCAATGTTCAGTAAGGCTTGTTTGTTTAAACTACTATTAGAAGTGATAATCATTGCCTTCCCATCATATGTTATGATTGATAGCCTTGATTCAGGAGAAAAACCAAAGAAATAAGAATTTGATGGTTTTGATTTATTTGAACTTAATAGGTCTTAGGCAACTATTTTAATTTTGGGGGGGGGGGGGGGGGGGGGGGGGGGGGGGGGGGGGGTGACTATTAAGCATACCAATCTAGTTTCATGGATGTGCCTCATTTGGGAATCCTTAAGCCACTAAATTTGATGGTAGCTTCATTAAATCTGTAAGTAGAGGAATGAATTGGGGGGTGTTATTGGAGATTGGTCTATGAACACTGTTAGAAGATTTTCAAGGCAAGTGGAATGCTCGAATGCTAATGAAACTGAATTCTTTGCTCTTATGATTGGTTGTCATGAGTCTCATCCTAAGGACGGTTATAATTCAGTCATTGAAGTTGATTATTCTCTGCAAATTCAATGGGGGTCAAGAAATACTTTTTCCCCCAGCATCTGGCGGATTGAGTTGAGGAGGTTCATGATATTTTAAGTCTGTTGGAGGCTACTTTTCATCATGTTCTTAGGGAGGCAATTTTAAGGCAGATACTTTGACAAAGGAGGGAGTTTTTATCACATCAAAGATGTTTTTATGTCTATTCATTTTTTATTTTTTTTTATTTTTTGTGTTTTAGCAACTTCCATTTGTCTTGTTTTTGTTAGGGAGGCATCATTTTCTTAAACGAGGAAGAGGGTGTACAAATCCCACACCACAAATGAACAAGTAGTAACTTATAAATTTGTCAAAAGTTACAATTTCTCAAATTCTCACAACAACCTTCATCCACCAATAGCTTTGTGCCACATTGCACCCACCACCTACAGTGTTGGCCTTTGTGCCATCCAAATGCCTCTTCATCGACACACATGAATGCCACTTTTTGCGGCTAAAAGAGAGGACATAAACGACATGGACATATATTCCTGCACTATAAAAGTTGTCTGTGACACCTCATTGGCTTATGATCCACATGGTTTGACCTACCACTCCAAATTCTCTATTCCCAACTTGCTACTCAATCTTAAGAGAAAAGGATGGATGGTTCCAGGTATCTGAACTGAGCCACTGAAGAAAATTAGAGGGAGACATAATAGGGAAAAGGATTGAAGTTTTATGCATTACTTGCAATATTATAATGTAGTGATGGTTAAGGATAGAGGGGAACAACAGAACGTATAGGTCTGGTAACAGAAATATAATAACCAAAAGCAGCATTACATGGACTATTTAATCTCCCTCTAAACCTTTTTTAATCAACAATCTGTACATAGACTTTTTAATCTCTCTTTCTATGTATGTAAATGTATAACCGACCCAAAATATCTCTATGCCAGTAGAGGTGTGAAACCAAGATCTAGCAATGCCAATAAAGGTGTGAAACCCATCTTCCACAAAACTCAGGTGCAACGTCTCTGTGCATTGAGAGGGTTTGAAAAAAAACCACTTCTCAGTTGGGTAACAATGCCAGACAACCCATTTTTTCTTCAAAAAACCTAATCAACAAACCTAATCAAACAAAATAACTCTGATTTAATCTAGGGATTGGGTTTCATGTTTAAGAATAATGAGAAAAAAAGGAACTTCCAGTCTCGATCCAATGAAAAGCTCCGAAAGCTCTGTTTAAACCCTAATGCAAACAAGACAAAACAAGTATAATACATACCTCCATGTGCTTGCCAACTGTGTATAAGCTTTGAAAGAAGGCGCCAAATGATGCTTGGGACCACTGTCTGGGACCAACGAAAGGGAGAGGTGTCGACAGGCACTGTCGAAGAGGATAGGGGAAAAAGGAAGAAGAAGAAATGGGGAAAAAGGGGGTCTCTTGCGGTTTTAGTATAACCGCAACAATTGTCGATATCGACAACATCAATAGACATATAAAAAAAAACCGGAAGGCGCCCTTCTCTAAACTTCTACTTGGTGGGTTTCTAACTCATGGCTCACTACGAGGCTGTTTCCTGTAGTTTTCTCTTTTTAAAATGGTGGGTTCCATCTAATTTCTATAGGTGGATCTCACATTGTGATCTCCAAAGATAGGCTCCATTTCTCAATTTCTAAAGGTGGGCCCATGTGCAACAACGGGGGGATTTTTAGTAACCTTAGGGGCTTGTTTGTGTACCACCATAAAAGTGGAAACCGAGTTTCCTTTTCTTCAGAAGCGGAAGTCTGATGGGAGAGATCGTACAAAGGTTTCTCCTCTAGCTCTGAAAATTATCACAAAAAAGTTTAGCTTTTTTACCAAACAACAGAAAAAAGAAAATAAAGGGGGATTTGAGATTCTCTTTCTATAAAAACGATTTTACATGAACGTGCCCTAGGAGTCAAGATTGAAAATCTTGTCCATGGACCATGGTTTTAATTCTCACTGTTTCATCACACTAATTAAATATATGGGCACTGCTCAAAATTTATCATAATAGGGGGAATTTCTTGCATTTGTAATCTTGACTAATTTTTGCAAGGACTTTTCACATGAAAAAAATGAAACTTTGAACTTTATTTTTCTAATTATGTGGGAAATCATTTTCATGTGAGGAGATAGGAATCACTTTTCTGTCACAACGTCGCAAAGGGACCCCATGTGAGTTCAAGCATCGATCGAACACGTCCTAAAGTAAATATATTAGTACATTTAAATTTGGTTATAAATGATACATACTAATATCGATGTATGACAGTTCCAATAATATAATTATTTGATAGAGAAAATATACATAAACAAAACATTGCTCCTATACCAATGAAAAACAGAACCGACGTTTTAGAACGAGAGCTTTTGTTTGTCCGGAAAATATTACGCCAATGGAATGGAGGGTTAGGACAAATCCAATCCTTCCAAAGGTTCAAAAAATTGGAATTGGCTTGATAAATTGTTTTAGGGTTAATCTAATCGTATGGTAAATCATATGGTAAATATATAATAGGACTTCTTATTTTGTTGGGATATTGCCCCGTAGAGCTGCCTTTCGACCTGGCATTCGCCCTTGGGCAAGTGAAAGTTTAAGCATTTCCTTTAGAGATGTTCGTGCAATATCCTAAAGTCGTGCGATATCGCACACATCATACTATGCGATAAATCTTAGCACTGTGTGTTATCGCATCGTTATTGTATGAACAGCTCCGTGGGGAAATATTTAAACTATAATTGTTTTAGGGCTGATGTCATGTCTAAATTAGTGGTACGGTCAATATCGCTATTATAATATATTAAAGCCAAGGGTTTTGGCTTTATTTTTGACAGTCAGTTGTAATTTTGACCGGTTGAAAGTAATATTGTTTTTTTTTTTTCAAAATTTGCATGTTCTTTCCCCACTCCTTATCTCAAGCAACTACCTACATTATCTCTTTATCAAAACCATTCATGTACTCTCCACTTTTCTTTTTTTTTTTTCAAGGACTTTGTTTCTATCTAAATTCTACTATTCACGTTTACTTTAATTCTCTTCTTACCTTTCTACGCCACTAGCTCCACTACTCATAACCTTTTTCTTCCTTTTCCTTCCTTTCCAAAAACTATGGATTTTTTAATGCATGAATATTTAAATTGCAATGTGGCCATATCGGTGCTGAGTACGGGTTATTATGCCAGTTTTGACATAGAGAAGTTTTTAAAAAAAATTAAAAATGAGAAATATATATATATATATATATATTTATAATCCATTCGTACATGTCCTCAATACAATGACAAATGACAAGATTATATAAAAAGATTCTACTGAAAACCTGATGATAGTTTACACTATCTCCTTTGGCAATGAACCATGTGTAGGAATCATTAGGTTAATGTGGCAAATCCACGGAATCATGTTACTACCCAGTTGCTGCCAACTAGATTGATAATGGGCACTGGATAGGAGTAATCCATCAACTAAATGGCCCATGACCTGAACAATCTGGATTGATTGGCTAAACCCACAAAATCAAGATTTCCAATTTTAGACATTCACTCAAAATATAAAAAGAGAGGAAAAGCCGTGCTCGGCAGTTAGTTGCAGGGGTTAAAAAAAAAAAAAAACTTCGGAAGCCCCAAATCATTAGAAATCTCAAAGAGTCAACAACATTCAAACATTTATATATATCATCATTGGCAACATAAAAATCCTTCTTCAGATTTACAATGAATGGATAGAAAAAAAAATTTAAAAAAAAATCATAAAAAAGAAATCATTAGAAATTTCCACATCCTCCCTTCTCTTCCGCAGAACGGCCACATCCATACAACCAACAATTATGTCTCATTTCTGGCCCATATGATGAGACCTAGGTATGAACAGGACTATAAGGTAAGGAACTGGCCTGGGGATCTGGACATGTATTGGCCTGGCTCGGGGCATCAGGACCACTCACAACAGTGTTCATAATCTTTAATTGGGGTGGTTTTTGAAAGGTCATATAAGCTTTTACAGGTTTTAGAGTTACAGTAGTATTAAAGCAAATGTTTGTGATTGTGAGGACTGGAGAGTGTCGGTTGCTGGAAAAAATTGAAGGAAATGGTAATATACAACTTGTAGAAGATTCAGATAAAGGCTTGGATGTAGCTTTTGCTGAGGATAGGAATGATGCAGATTGTAACTGAATACACCTAGCAGATGGTAAGTGCATTGGAGAAACAACTAGCACTACTGAATATCCTTAACCCTTTTTCAATATAATGATATCATTTACTCTGTTAGTAGTGATAGCCATCGTTAAAGTGTATTTTGGGTATGCAAAGAAGTCTAAGTGATGAAAAACCATAGTTTCTTTACTGGTTTCAGCTCGGAAGTTATGGTTTAGATTATGATTGTAGTTATCCATGACCAAAGGTGCAAGAGGAAACCAATGAAAATGTTCCCCTTTCTGGTTGGTAGCTTGGTGCAATTGGATCATTAGAGGCCATCTCAGCTATTCAATACAATCAAGAAATTAATAAAAACCCCAATCATTAGAAATCTCAAAGAGTCAACAACATGCAAACATTTAGATATATCATCATTGGCAACAGACAAATCCTTATTCAGATTTACAATGAATGAATAGAAAAAACAAATTCAAAAAAATCATTAGAAATCTCCACATCCTCCCTTCTCATCCACAGAACACCCACGTCCATACAACCAACATATACAGTTCTATGTTTCATTTCAAAAACTCGTTGACATCAAAAAAGAGTGGATCATCATCGATCATATCAAAGAAGAGCGGGTCATAATCGTTGACATCAAATAACAGAGGGTCATCATCGTTGAATCCATGTCCATTAGAAGATGGAGAGATAGGATGGGATCGATTCAGTTCATCCAAGAATTCACCAACATCAAATGAAGGTTCAAGCTCAAAGAGAGAAAGGATCATCGAACCCATAGCCGGTTGGGGGAGTTTCCATAGGCTGCAAGCAATCGATTGAGGAAGAGGGAGGCAACATAGAAGATACACTTGAAGATGACGAGGAATAGCTGATGGGGATAGACGACCCATCATACTGTGCTCCTCTTTCTTGGTTCAAGAAATTAGGGTCCAACCCACACCCCAGTGAATCAGGAGCTGAAAGACGATTGAACCCACACCCGTAGTCTGAAGATGACGAAAGAAACCCAAACCCAGATCCACTGGAAGAAAATGAAGATGATGAATAGATCATAGGGGCAGACCCATACGTTGCTCCACTTTCTTCTTCGTTGAAAGATTTAGGGGTACTGGCATCAAAATCAAAATATGAAAGACCATCCAATCCACGTCCGTATGAAGTTGCCAGAGGCTGTGAGCTTTGGATCGAAGAAGACGAGGGCATCCAAGACGAAGAAGAAGAAGAAGCAATCTCCATTAAACCTGGCAACAAGAATGGCTCTGTACTCACAGGCTTTGGGTTTGGAATCGTCCCAGTATTTTCCTTTTCGTAGGGCACAAGAAGATGTTTCATCGTGTTTTCTTCATCTTTCGTCATGATCACTTTCCCAGACCCAGACCTTGCGCAGTCTTGTACATGCTTTTTCTGACTTTGGTAACGGCCGATGACAGTGCGTGGGTCGGGCGATCCATATGTTGATACTTTTCCGGTGGCTCTAGAGATGACCACTACTGCAATGTCGGAGCCACATAAAATGCTTAGTTCTTGGGCCTTCTTGTATAGAGTATTGCGCCTCTTGGCAAACTTCACATCTTCTTCTTCTTCATGGCCGAAATACACTCTCTTTCCCATATCTCTGTCTCTCTCAGAAAAATCTGAAATCCTAACCCTGAAATGCAAAACCCTCAGTCTCCTCCTCCTCTCTGTTCTCTCACTCTCAAATCTCAGTAAGCAGACGGTCTTAGAGAGAGGTGTTTTTCAAATGTATGTCCGTTGGCTGCTCTGGCAGCTGAATTTATACGAACGGTCTTGATCTCTGGGCTGGCGCCAGTACTAACTACTAACTGATTTGATTTAGGTAGCGTTAATTGCACTCCAGTGAAGCTACCCACAGCCACTAGTTTGCAGTAACACCGAGGGACGTTAATTTGGAGTATGAAATATTGGATTTAATCAAATGGTCCCATCCTTAATTTTATCATAAAACCTAGTAGTAAATTTTCCCAATCATAGGTGAGGCCCGATGTTTCTATATATGGAAAGAATGGAGTTCCATGGTAAAAAGGGTTCAAACCATAAAAGGGGTGAGGGTGAATGATAGGAGGGAACTTTCCTCGGATTTAATATAATAGGATGATGGCCGCATATATATTTATTTTTCATTAAATAGGAGATTATTTTATGGTCATTTTCATAATTTAGTCGGCCCTATAAATATATTTCTGACAATTCCTACGAATTTAATTCCAGCCCCTTTGTTGGCATTGAGTTCAATTTATAGGTAATCTAATAAATGTAATTGAGCCATGTCATGACTCTATGAGCAACTCGAAATTTGTGACACTCCTTAGTAAGGCCCGTTTATTAAAAATCTAAATTGTCTATGATAAATGTCCCCACTTGTAAGAGCCACCTTCAAATTTCACACTAGTACGAGTTCGTCTAATAAAATATTCTTACAAATAATTAATTTGAGCATGACCTCAACTGTTTTTGTAATGAGATTTGAATAAGAGAACATACAATCTCGTATTTGTGACAATCAGCATCTTCCAACACTATATTTTAATTTTATTATTTTATTTTTGGTAGGCCAGCTAAAGGAGAACCCACACATACGAGGAGAGATCACTCGCGCAAGCAAGATTAAAACCTGTCTGTAAACAATGGAACCATCTAATCTCTGAGCCCTGAGGTAGTATTTTAAAGGACGCCCAATGCTTAGGGTCACTACGTTAAAATAAGCAATACCCGACATTTGTCTCTCCTGCATCGCTAAGGTACGAATTTTTTAGGGTTTTATGCATTTTATTTTCGATATTTGCTTTTGTTTTTGGATTTTGAATAATACCTGGGTTTCTTTTTAATTCGTTATGGGTTTAGATTTGTAGTTGAGAGAATGAATGAAAAAAATAAAGAAATCAGGAATGCCTAAGGATTCCAAACCTTCTAAATGGATTTTAAACCTTGTATGTTCTTCTTGATTTTTGCTTGATGAGTGTGTGTGGAGAGATTTGGGTGTAACATATGTCACATTACATTTGTGGTTTTCCATTTGTATTTTAAAACCATGATTTCTCAAGTGGGTATCTCTAACAATGGCCTGGGTCTCAAGTCTCCTCTGTATGGTAGTAACTGAAGAAATGAAACAAAACAAGAAATTGCTCAAATATTAAGAGAAGAAGCAAACCAAAAAATTATTAAATTAAGGAAAAGAATTGAGATACTTTAATTAGAAAGAAAAACAAGTGCAAAAACATGTATGTATAAGTTTATTTCTTGTATGTTCATTTGTTGCTTTTCCCTAACTGAAATTGCTGAACTGAATGATTTTTCTCAGGTTCTGATTAACTAGAGAACAATGTGTCTCATTGCATAGACAATGAACCAAATGAAATCGATCAAAGCACATCACTTAACAATAAAAAAAACTAAATCAGAGATATTTAGAAAACAAAGTATAGCAATAGAAACTCTTATGCAAATGTGCACATTTTCATCGGGGCATGTCTCTTTCTATCAAATTTGCATTTGGAAATGCACATTGTGTTGGAAATTAGGTGGGTCTCTAGGATTGGTTTCAAAACTTTTGACCCACTTAATGCAGGGATCAACTATCCAGAAGGCTACCAATCAATCCAAGATGTAAACCCTCAATCTCACATATCAAGATCAGTAAATCAATCTATCTACAAGGTAAAAAACCAGCAACAAACATGCAATAAATATCTATAACATACAAGGAAATAGATTATACCTTTGGAGGTCGGTTGTGCTCAAATCGAGGAGTTGAGTCTTTCTTTGATGATGAAACACTTTCACGAATCAAATTAAGATCTCTAACACCTTTTGATCTTCCACATTATGACCCTTTTTAGATTCTCTCTTTTTAGATTCTATTTTTCAATGATGTGGGTATCTCTATGGTATTTTTCGATCTCTGATTTTTATTAGTTGAAACTTATATAGATACAGAAACTCAAGACACCTTCACATAATTACCTAGAAATTAATCTGTGAGCCAGCAGGTTGTATCATTAGTTTTGTATCACTCACCCTTCTAGCATAAAACAAAACATAACTACTTGTACAGATGGTTGTTAATAGGGAAAACTACGGGAAAAGTCCTCATAGTGAGCCATGAGTAAGAAACCCACCCAGTAGGAATTTAGAGGGCCCCTTCCGGTTTTTTTTTTTTAGATGTCTATCAATGTTGTTGATATCGACAATTTTGGCGGTTATATAAAAACCGCAAGAAACCCCCTTGTTGCTAGAACAGAAAAAAATAGTCGATAGCGACAACATTAAGTTGTCGATATCGACTAGTTTATCAGTGAGTTGAATTAAGAGTTGTAAGTCAGCTGCTGCTTGAAGATATAAAAGTTGTCGATAGCGACAACATTAGGTTGTCGATATCGACTAGTTTCATCAGTGGGTTGAATTAAAAGTTGTAAGTTAGTAGTTGCTGGAAGAGATAAAAGTTGCTGATAGCGACAATATTAAGTTGTCGATATCGACCAGTTTCATCAGTGGGGTGAATTAAAAGTTGTAAGTTAGCAGCTTTTGGAATAAATAAAAGTTGTCAATAGCGACAACTTTTATCTAATAGCTAATCGACTAGTTTGCATGGTTTTATAGTGTGAATCCAACATATTAATACCAACTTATGGTCATTAGGAATGTAATAAAAAGCAAACACCATGGAATAACTGAAATTACAACATTCTTCCATTTATATTAAAAAAGTTGTTAGCACCATTCACATTCCAACATTCATTACAGCCGTCCAATACTTACAAAAGTAGCAAAACACAATAGATAAAAAGCTCAATTTGTAGTGTTCAAACCTACATGGATCTCATTTACATGCTTCAAATCTACATGGAACCCATTGACATCACCAAACAGCCCATTTACATCAGCAGCCATACAGCCCATTTACATCAGCAGCCATACAAGTCGTTTACATCAGCAGCCATACAAGTAAAAAGGCACCGCACTGTTCAAGCTTAGAACAACCCATTTACATTACCAACTCCAACAAAAAATGAATGCAATCTCCAAGCCTTGCTAAAGAACCCATTTACATCAACAGCCATCCCAAAAAAAGCACTACACTATTCAAGTCTGGAACAACCCATTTACGACATGTATAAGTTCTACGTTCGAGATCGACTACGTCCATTTATTTCGCTGACTGAACTTGAAATTCGACCAGGCCAAAATTAGTGCTTATGAAGGCTAAGATGAAAATGCTTAGCTTGTCAAAATTCAGAGGAAGGGCTACGGAACCAGCTATTGGACTCAGATTTAAGTATTTCTAAGAAACTTTTTGTCAAAAAGAAGGGAGCATACTTATCAAAAATTGAGAGCCCAGCAACCTGGGATACCATTTTTTAGCATGGTTGAAGATACATTTCACCAAACAACTACCAGATTATAACATATGTCATCGTTCAACTACAAGACACATTACATCAAACACCTACAGGGCAACAACATATGCATCTCTTCAACTACAAGACATATTTCATCAACTACAAAGAATCCAGAAATTGGTATAGTTTCAGAAGAGAGAATTCAGAAAATAAATACAAAAAATATCCTAGACATGTAGTTTACAAATCTCGCTCTACTCAAGAGGGATCACAGAAAAAACCACCATCCATACAGCCAAAGAATCAAACTTACATTTAATTTCTAGTGATTTAATCTACACATAATATAAACAGGAAAAACAACCATCATTCCCCAAAAGACTTCCGATGAAAACATCTAAAAAAAGCCTAATTTCACAAACAACTCTAGCAGAATAAAGAATTTCAATAGGCTCTCAACATTCTTCAATCACATAAGTTCAGTAAACTGTTTTTTTTTTTCATCCAGTTCACACCAAGCAATACATTAACATCAATTTCTTTCTCAAAAGACCAAACAGAATTCAATAAAAACAGGATCTTGAATGGAAGAGAGATGGAATCAACGACTTACCCCATACAGTTAAGAATCTGATGGATCCAAGCAACAAGAGAGGTCGTGAGGAACATTTAATCTCCAAATCTACTGTCAAAGCCGAGATCTCTTCCTCGATACATCGAATCCAGTAAGGAAAGTTCTAGAAACCCTAGATATGGAAAGAAATCAAAAAGGAATTTGAGACAGCCAAAGAAGAATTTTGAGAAATCTCCAAACCCTGAAGTTTTAGGGTTTTGAAAAACCGACCTTTGGATATGCATTTCAATTTTTAAATCTTTCTTTCCTTCCTGAAATGGATCGAGAGACCCTTCCTTGAGCACAAGTTGCAGTCAATGAAAAAGGTCTGTCAAAAATTGCAGCCACAGGGAGATGTATAAAAGGTTTACGCATATTGGTCGATATCGATAGCTTTATTGTCGATATCGACAACATCGCTAAACGACAAAAAAAAAAAAAAAAAAAAATTAAAGAAATCCACCCAAAGGACCCCTGCCGTCTCAAAACTCCTGTTGAGTTCTCTCCTTACTCACGGCTCACTATGGGGATTTTTCGGATAGTTTCCCTTGTTAATATTTGTGTGGCATACAAATGGAAGCTGCAAAAACACACAGGATCTTTCTTAAAAGGGGGCATCTGAAATTAGGTGTCACCTTGGGCTTTCACTCTGTAGTTGTTTTTTTTTTTTTATTCATTTTTACGATTTAGTTTTTTTCTTTTCTTTAAGTACCTCAGCAAATGGGCTGGGGACCAATGACCCTATACCATGCCCAAGGTTCGAGCCTTCAGCAGCCATTACCACTGACTGAGGTGAGAGGCCGTTCTCCACAATGTAGTTGTTATGAAGTGGAAGATCAAAGCTATCTCCGAGGTAAGCGATGGGGCCATCTAATCTCCATGTACTATTTTGAAGGACTTACAAAAATGCCCAGGGGTTATCAAAGCTTGGGTGTCAAATTTTTGTATGGTAAAACCCTTGACAGTGTGAACAGAGGTTCTTAGGAACAGTCAACGGATGTGGAGCTCACATGGCCACTTCCTACGACCAATCAAGTCCTTCAAACACATCCTTTCTTTTGACAGATCGAAATTTTGGCAAGCCTAATTGGTCAACCCAAACTCAGGTCTTATCTATTGTTTAGTTGATTGAGCCATTTCCATATTTACACACAAGCAGGTCATTGGGAGACTTGTCAAACCTTACCCTACCCATGTGATTGTCATGTTGTAAGGTGGGCGTCATAGGTCATCCCATCATGGGAATAAAAACAGTGACACCATTTCCAAAGGCCGTAGCGAATATGTGCAAGGGCTGCAATATAAATTGTGATTGCTGAAGCTTAAGCCGTAATGTTAGCTTAAAAGTTTGAGAATTTTGCTCCGATCGTATATTAATTTATACCACTAGAAACATTAAAAGCAAACTTGAGTTGAGATTGAGTTCAAACATTGAGTGAAAGACTTCGGCTAACATTAGACGGGGAATGTTCTTGTACTAGCAGACTCCATACATATGCAGTCTATCTTGTGGGGCCTACTTAAATGCATGCATATCAATTGGACAGATGGAAAGGTCTCCATATAAACAACCGGAAGCCAGAAAAATCAGCCCCAACAAACTGTCCTAGCCCTTAATTTAAAAGCCTCAAATTTTAATGGCATCTTAATTGTAGATCTTTTTAGATTCAATCTGACAGTGAGTGACTGTATAATGATTGTAGTATTAGGCATGACTCTAGATCATGGGATTACTAGAGTATCAAATTTTCTGCACTTGTCAAAGGTAGGCCCAAGTCGTACCAAAGGGCTTGATCACTGCACATGCAGTCTTCCCATGGAAGAATATTTTTCCCACGGTATCCATCTACAAAAGAAAAGTTCTATATGACAAGGGGTTGCTCAATTGGCAACCCCCATGTCCCCCGATTACCTAGCACTCCCGAGGTACGCACTCGCTTCCTACTTGTTTGGCATTATCTCATGGGCTATACTTTTCACTTTTGTGGGCTGCCCCTTCCCACTTGTGTGGGTTCTCTTGGGCCCCAAACCCCTAGAATAGGGTAATAAAGAAAAAGAAAAAGAAGAGGAGAGAAAAAGAAGTATCAAGTCTTGATAGAAGGTTTAACACATTTTCATCCTTGTGCGTCACTGAATTGTATTCATGTGTCTTCTTAGTTGGGTGGCTGCTGATGTGAACCAGCGCTTTCAGGAATGATCGATCCTCTTTAGCGTCCAAAGAGGAAAAAAATGATTACAGGAATAAAAAAAACCACTTCTTTCATTTTAATGCATGTCTAAAGAAAGATCCCAGCCATCATCCTAACAAATCAAATCCTAGGAAAATTAGGGTTCCATATACATCACCTTATTTTGCTTCACCCTTACCTCTTTTAATAATCTTTGTAGCAAACCATTTTACCATGAAGTCCTATCTTAAAATCCCTCCATTGAAAAATTTGAACCATTGAATTCACTTTTGCACCCAAATTGCAACAAGGAAAGATCTGGTGTGCATCTCCTTGCGCATTACTCCGATGCAAACTCCAATAGGGCCTCGTGGAATGTCCCCCTCCCACGTGGGGTAGCTATTCAGAGCCCAACACTAAAATTTACCATTGAATTGGGAAGAAATATTCTATCGATTCAGTTTTTCAGATTATAGGAAATGAAGGTGGGATACAAGTTTCCTCCAAGATGGGAAACAACAGTTGCATTGGATCAATCGGCTTCACTAAAAGCAACTTCAAAACTACCTAACCTGTAATACATTATATCACTCAAACCAATCCCCGTAAGATATTTTACATACCGGTGTCTGTTTCCAGCACTTTCAAGCAAAATATTCGGTATCCTAGTTGAGCATTACAAAATTTCCAGAAATCATATTTACAGAAAAGTACAATATATTACAACATTGCTCCAGGATACCTACCTCAGATTCTGGGATATTTGGGTTTACATGTGTCATCCGGAGCACCAGGACAACGTTTCAAGAATCGATCAAGAGATGACTGTTTTGTGGGGCTACTTTTTGGGAACTGCTTCGACGGGCTGCTTCTTAACAACTGCTTTGAAGGGCTGCTTCTTGGTTGGCTGACAGAGACTTCCAAGGTGTTTTCATGGCCATCAAGCATCTGATTATCCAAAAGCCCACGAACAAACCAAATAAAAAAAAAAAACGAATATTCACCTAACAGAAAACATGTTAAAAGCCAGAAACAAGTTGACGTCCTTCTTGCTGCAGGTAAAAATTAAGATGTGGCCCGTTGGCATGGAGGGAATAAAAAAAAAACCCAATGCCTTCTCATATAATGCTCATCTGCTTTTATATCCTTCAGATATTTATGGCTCATTTAGGGAATTCCACTAAAGGTACTTTACAAAAAACTGGGTTGCAGCTGATCAAGTTGGAACAATGAAGTTAGGGGTTTTCTCCACCCATTTTCTCCACATCCAAACTGAGCCTTAGGGCCCCAAATTTTCAGGGTCGCTTTCAGCCCTTTCATCTTACTTTTTGCCATAGCCATATTCACATCCATAATTATGCCAACACCAAAGAGTCCTTGTTTCATTCGCTAAGCTCATCCATGGGATAGATTACAATTCAAATATCATCCGATCTAAGTCATCTCAACAATTAACCTTTTTGCCAGTTAAAAGGGGACTCTTGGACACTTTTATGTCCTAAATCCAATCATGGCCAACAATTATACAGTTTGAACTGTGTGGTCTTCATGACTTTTTTACTTTCGCCATGGGCCCTGTCAGGATCTTGCAAACGATATGCATTGAACTCAGGTTAGAGATATAACTAAGTTCGTGCATTTGGACAACCTTACCTGTTGAGTGAAAATTGTTTTATTCTTTGCCATAGTCAATCAATTACGGATAAATTGAGTTACAGTAAGAACCAAGATCTGTGGGTCCAAATGGGGCCATGGCTTATCCACAATGGAGTCAAGCAAATTACACTCAGGTCCCTTGTCAAATAAAAAAATAGTCTCTTCAAAATTGTATTCTGAAATAGATAAATCTCAGGAGGAAAAAAATCATATTTGTTAGAAGTACCACATATCATTCAAGACAACTGGATGTTTGATCAACAAGCAATGATATATTCAAGAAAAGCAGAACTTGTGGAAACAACATAGGGGGAAAAGGAAAATAAAACAGGTTATATCCAAGAAATCGAGCCCAAAGATGACATAGGCAACTCAATAGCTAGCGCAAAAAGGTCGCCAAATAGGGGATTGCTTGTGTTTTGATTGGATTCAAGGTTCTGTTCACATTTTGCAACCTTTGGGTTTCTAAAATGATTAAATTTATGAACACAAATTCACCTGATAGAATTCTTTGCTGAAAATATTATGTGACCACCAAATAAATCCAGTAGAACAGTGGAAAATGCTCAATATTGCAAACTAGAGGTTGTGGGTTCAAGTCATGGTACTGATAAAGAGAAAAATATATTATGTGAGCATGTCTGTTGGATATGTGTAGGAGATTCAGGAATTCTTTGACTTCTTAAATTTTTTTTTGTCCAAAATAGCTGCTGGAGTTTTATCCGATAGTTAATTATGCCTTATGTCAGGACCCTTTGATGTACATTGTTCTATTGTTCACAAACAGCTTGAGCTCTTGGTGTTTCTAGTTATTAACATGGTATCAGAGCCGGGGGTCATGTGTTCGAATCCCTGGTGACTATTTCTGTCCACATATGGTTGTTTGACATGTTTCTATCGACTTATGGAGCCCCACATGTGAGGGGGGGCTGTCAAGACCCTTTGATATACATTGTTCTATCATTTACTAATAGTTTGAGCTTTTGGTGCTTCTGGTTATTAGCGTCTTGTTACAAGTGTAAAACATTGTCATATTCACAGCATGACATCATCAAACTTCATACTTGGTGCGAAAGCTGTATTTAAAACCCCTTCATGTAGGATTTGGTTTTGATGCAAACCCACACAACTATATATAAAAACCAACCCAGATTTGAGATGTATTTTTGGATGTGGATTTGAAGAATACATGTCAAAAGTCCTCACATACAAAACCCCTAAAACATCCTCTACTTCTCTAATGCAGGAGAATTTTGACAAGTGAAAAGAACGCTTAAGCAAAAACAAGCACACTCCATTTTCTAAATAGCCTGCTGAAAATTCCAAAACTAATTGGGTCAACACTACTTGAAAAAAAAAAAAAAATCTTATTATGCGTTTATTATTGTGTTTTAGCCACATTACATAACAGAACAGGAATGATGTTCTACGATTGTCAATGATTCCCATCAAGCAAGAGTCACACGTTCACTTCCTATGAGTCTGGATTTTGTCAACCAAATGAAAGAAGAAAGCGCCAATAATCTAATTCTAGGACAACTGTTGTATTTGTGGGTCCACTGGTCCCAAGAAAAATCCAAGCAGTTGTGGCTGTCCATTTACTAAGAAAAAGCTTCATTTGACATTAATAGATATCTGACCGAAGTCTTTGAAATGGACAGTTTAAATACAAGCATTTTGAAAGGCCTGGATTTGGCAATTAAAAATGCCCAATGGAGCTGATTATTTGTAGGCGAGCAATCAACCAGCATCGTAGGGCCAGTGGGCTTACAAATGCACAAACATGCCACATGTTGTAAATGATTGTTGACGGCTCAACCTCTATCCAGCACATGCTGGACAGAGTTTTGCCTCGATACTCACTACGTATTTCATTTGCTCACCTTATAGTTTGTTGTTTCTTTGTGCTTCTCTGAGGTATAATGCTCTTATACCTTCCACCCCTTTCTTGTGTTGGGAATTCTTGTACTCTTTTGTTTTCCTTTAATTTATTGTGTGGTTACAATAAAAATAAAAAATCATGGGAGCCTGTTGCAGAGATCTATACCCTTCAAATTTTGGTCTCTTCTCATGCCCTCTCTCTGCTGTAATTTAAGGATACTTTGTCTCTCTTAAGGAACCTCAGTTCTTTGGCAGTTTTGTGATTTACTAGGTGGGTTTGGACTTGTAGTCCAATCCAATTTCCTCAAACATGGAGAATCTGAAGTGGAAAGGTTTGTAGGGCTTATGAGACAGTAGCAAGAGGATTTGGCAGATATAGGGTTGTAAAGCTCTTGTTTGAGTCATTGCACTATACATGTAATACTTTTGTTTCTGAGAATAAGGCGTGCTGAACTTGTTTGGAAATGTTTTGTCAGAACTGTTCCCACTAACTACCTCATTTTTTGAGGAAAAACATGAGAGAGAGAGAGAGACTTATGCCAATTCACAAAGAAGAGATCATAATCACAGATCTAATTGAAACTTCTGTAATTAGGTTTTATGAAAACATTTTGCGAGCTTCTGCTAACAAGTGCTTGCACTTTTGTGACTACTGCAGCATAGAAAGGACAAGACTTTATTCCGTTCGGGTACATTGATGTGAGGCTTCTGTAGGACTGCAAGACACATTTTCTACAATAGTGTGGTGGCTTGTGCCAATCTGCAATGGAGAGGGGCTGCAACCAGAGAATGCCGACACAGGCAGAAATCTTAACCAAACTGAATCAGTCCAGGTTATAGTTCATGTCGACAGCAAATTTGCAGGAAGCAATGACAGCGAAGCGGATCTCTTCATTCTCTCCAAGAAAATTTTCAATCGTTCCTAAATTTCCATTCTAAGGGAATTATTTTCCATGGAAATATTCTCTAGGAACAATTGAGAAACTGCAATCAAACACATTCCGAACATCTGGGAATGAAGAAATGTTCCCACAGGAGAGAGAGAGAGAGAGCTTTGGGTACATAATCATTCCTCACCTAACATGAGTTATAATCCAACTAAAGACACAGAAAGAACCGTCCACCAAGGCTAAAGATTGCAAAACCACCTAAATACTGCAATCCACAAAGTAATTTCTCTACGAACGAGTCTACTGACGCGTGCATGCGTCCGTAAATATTAAAAAAAAATCTCCTAACCTACAATATGATATGAGCTAAATAATGTCACCATCTTGTTAGAAAAGATTATACCAATGCATAGAAAAAACCCATGTACTTAGGGTCACCTCTTGGAGTTCTATTCTTCCACTCTACCATATTCAATGCCATGTTGTCGGATACCCGACATAATTTCATGACTTTCTTTCCCAAGGCTTTCACTAGCCTTTTCTTTTTTTCCTAGCACCTTTCACCAGTAACCCTTCAATTCATTTCATCAGCACCATTTTTAACCTCCTGTGAACATGCCCAAACCACATCTCAAATGACATTATATCATTTTATACTCAATTTCCACTATCCATGGGTTGCCTCTAATGTATTCATTTCAAATCCTATCACTTCTAGTAACCCTACACATCCATCTAAGCAGGCATATCTCCCACATGAACATTAGCTTTCTTCACGTTTCCTCATTGCCCAACATTAAACTTCATATATGTGGCCTGGGAGGCCTAGGCCAGCTGGGCCAAATGGGCTTGTGTGTCAAATAACCCACAAATCTGTTGAACACAGACTCACAATCTGATTAGATTACCAGCAAGCCTATCACAACTTTGTGGCTCTCATACCATGTTAAATCCAATCAAGGAAGAACTAGAAAGAAACGCTTTTGGAGAATGTTTGGTGGTTGTCTATTGGTACCTCACGAACGTATCTATACATTAATAACAAAGAGTACAATTAAGGTAGGTAACCTCATTAGCCAATTACAAGGGATTATAACTATCTTAAGATAACTACAGGTACAAAGGCTTTATCTTGAAAGTATAAAAGATGTGGGTTACTGACCCACAGGCCTCATTTAGGCTAGAGCCCAAATGGCTCAGGCCCACAACTGAATTATTCTTTACATTGCATTCTCTACATGGATCTAAGCAGCATTCAACGATCATGTGATGCTCAACTCCACAGAGGCCATGTTATACCAATTCTTCTATCTAACTCAAATCCTCTGTTTTGTTTTATGATAGCTCCAAAGCAGCAAAATTTATAACACTCTGGTGACGGCAGCATTAAATTTTGATCATCTCACTTCTATATTCAGATCCACCATACTCGCCATATTATGTCTTTTTTAATCCATTTGACTCAATCACCATGGTCCAAAGTTCCAATTTATCATTCACGTCTTACTTTTCTGACTAATACATACAAAATCTGCAAATTACATACACTATAGAACTCCATCGTAGATATCATTGTTAATTTGTCCATATGCATAGCACTCATGATGAACCCTTGGTGCAAACTATCTTAGAGTGAAAAATAGGATGAGGCCTCACAAATTGTTCTAATGCTCATCACTACTCCATTATAAATGTCTCGTACGATTTTGATATAATTCATAGGGAAGCCTTCTTTCTCCAAAGCTGTCAAATTACTTGTTTCTAGACCGGGTCATACTCACATGCCTTTTCTAGATCAATAAAAATCATGTGCAAATTTGTTCTCAAAAGGAAAATGGCTTCTATAGTGGACCTGTATGGAATGAATCCAAACAGGTTTTCTGAGATACTAGATGCCTGTATCAGAATTTGCTCTATAATTCTCTCCTAGAGCTTCATTTATGGTTCATGAGTTTAATGGACCATAGATGCCAAAATATTGAATATCCTTTACTCTTATAGAAAGAAACAGCTGTACTCTTTCGACCTTCATAACTTATTTTTTCTGTAACCAAAATTTTGTTGAACAATTTGGTTAATCAATCAACTCCAAGATCACCCAACAAAACCAAGAATGTACAGGACTACTGTCTGGACCTAAAGCTCTATTTGTCTTCATTCTGGGCCAAGGTAGACTTTACTTCTAGTCTAGAAATTTAATTGATCACTACTTGATTTGGTTCCATATCATCACTAACTTCACTAGCATACTACGCATTAAAAATGTCTTTCGATATATTTTCCATCTATTAATGACCTTTTCTTTAACCAGAATGCTATCATCTTCTCCTTAATGCACCAAATATTTACAAACTGCCATATGCTTTGTGTCTGCCTTATTAAAAGTTCTCTTTGCACTAAACTTCACAAGTTTGAACCCGAGTTTTCTTTGCTTCATTTTTTTCGGTTAATGGCTTTTTTTTTTTTTTTTTTGACTCCCCTAAAACCACTTCGGTGAACCGTTTAATACAAGTTGCATTTAATCCCACACATGAGGAGTCATATTTTCGTTCTACCTTTCTCATAGAAATCAAATATAATAATTTTGAATAATATTAATTTTTTTCCAAAACATTTTGAGGTATCAGTTCGAACTCTCATAAGCCAAACAATGCCATGTATTGATGTTCAAGTTAATCTGTCGATACTAAAAGAAAGAAAGATAACCTGGCCCAAATTTTCCAACTTGCTCTGGACAACATCCCTGGAAAACAAAATTGAAAATGAGTACAAAATGAAAACAAAGGACTTGGTCACAACAGGACACAGAAGCTCTTTACAAGCATTCAATGGAGCACAAACATACCATATTATGTCATCAGCTGTGTCATTGGCAATTAAATAGTATACATTGACTGACGTGACCTGAAGACATGAGCCCACACTACTGTTAGAATACGGAGCCATAGCGATGTCGGCAAGCTGTCTATTACAATGGTAAGAAAAAGAATGATGGGTCTTATGATAAGAAGCTGGCATTAGCATTATATGCCTAGCTTGTAACAGTTAGTCATACTTTTTTTTTTCAACAAGGATGGTGTAATATTATTTCAGTCGTACTTTTTTTTTCAACGAGGATGGTGTGATAATATTACATAAAAAATGAAGAATAAAATAATATACACAAGTAAAGGTGGAAACGTCAATCAAGAGTATGAACACATAAAGATGATGGCAATGATAACTCTAAGAGGAATCAAAATGCACACAAGATAGCATGATTTAGGAAGTAATGAACAGATGTTAAGTTTCGAAAAAAAAAACTTATGCCAAGAATAATGTTCCAAAATAATAAGAGCAACCAACTGGCTAAGCAAAGAGCAAATTTTTTTGTGCAAGTGCTGGTAGAATAAAATATAATAATATAACTGCATCATTCATTTGTGTACTTTATTTCTTGTTGTTAGTTGGTCTTTTTATTTAATTTGTAACTTAGATGCATGACATTGACATTAAGAAGTAGCAATTTGCAGTTTAATTTTTTTGACATTCAAATATATCAGGTTATATGATGGATAAATCAATCTCCGTACTAATCGCAGATATGATCTTCAGTCACGAAGTACTTCTCCGCAGTGAAATTATAGACCATGATTCTGTTAGATAAGAGTGTCAACTAGTTTGGCCCCTAACTTTCCTATCCTTTCAAGAAAACCCAATATATATATTTTTGCTGTGAAATGACAATCCCTTTCTTTGATCTCACAGCTTTAAGTTCAAGAAAGTATTTCAATGTTCTAAGATACTTCATTTCGACATCTGTACCAAGATGTCTTCAAATCCTTAATTCCCTAATCATCATTGCTTGTGACTACAAGATGACCGTAATGCACAATCATCATTACAATTTTAGCTTCCTTTCTCTTCACAGATACAGTATGATCGGCTTGACATCTTCTGTACCCAAATCAAATCATTACCTCTCTAAACCTGTCAAATCAAGCTTGAGGTGATTGCTGTCAAATCAAGCTTGAGGTGGTTGCTTCAATCCATAGAAAGCCTTCTTGAGTTGACAAACTTTTCCTTCCTGACCTTTCACTATGAAACTTGGTGGTAGAACCATACACACTACTTCTTGCAAGTCTCCATTAAAGCAAGCATTTTTTACATCCAATTGATGCAGTGATCAAGAGAAATTTTCTTCTAAGTATGACTCTTACAGAGTTTATGTAATATCCTGAGTACTTGGGCCTAGGATTGGTCTGACCCAGGTAGTATTTTAGTTAGCTTGGCCCAAGTTATAATGATAATAGAGCCCAAGTTATAATGGAAATAGAGTCCATGTTTTTGTAACTTAGCAAGTATCCCACGTGAGAGAGAGTTTGGGAAAGATTGGAGTTGTAAAACAACTCTAAGAAGGAAGTTTGAAAGGAATAAGAGTTTCCATCTTCCCTTTATATATAGAGAACCAACGACCCTTTATCTTCATTGGAGAAAAGTCTGAGAGCTTTGTGGATTGCAATTTAGGAGAATGAGAGGAAGGCTGCTGATGTCAAGTTCGCATTCAAAGGCGACGATCGTGTATCAAAGGTGAGTGGATCTTTCTAAATACCTTGGATAATTTAATCAGGGATGATTGATGATTTGGCATGCCTCAACTGTTTTCAATGCTTCTGTATTTAGAGATTATCCTGTAATCATGGATTTGGCATAAACTCTATTTAAGTCATGGAAAATCATGTAAGTTCTGATTGGTAGCAGTATACAACTCTAATGGAGTTGTTGATTCATGAATTCCTCAATACGTTGGCTACCAGAACCAAATCGTCATTGGAGTAAGCCACAACTGAGGATTGTGGGACCCATCCGAGGACTTGATCTAAGATCAAGACCCTATATCTTGTAGGGGACCCACAGTCGACCCTAGTGCTGATGGACTGATGGGAAGTGGGTCCCATCTATTTAGTTTATCTAGCGGCCATAAAATTATCAGGCGTGAATTGAGAACAAAACAGCAGATTGCCGATTTTGATTTGTGGACCCCACAATGTGGTTTGATGATGGATTAGAACCTCACATCTTGTTAGGGACCCCTGGTCGACCATGGTGTAGTTGGGCATCTGGAGTTTGGACCAATGGGACCCACTGTCCAGTAAATTCTAGAAATCTCAGACGTGATTTAGTATGGGATCTGCTTTGAGTTTGTGGACCCCAGTGAAAGATCCAATGATGAATCAGATCCATTGGCATGATACATCAGGCCTGGGCGATCATGACCTAGACGTCTGATCATGGATTAAACCAGTGGGACCCACTGGATTTTGTAATTTGGTGCCTTCAGGCGTGGGACACTTGCTGCTTGTGTATTGTGTGTATGTACAGGGCTGGATGGGTTCTGTGATTTGGGAGAAAGCCTTAGATTTGATATGCAATTACCATCGTACCCTTTTATCCAAAGTAATTCAGGTTTCGTGTGGTTTTAATTGTATAGACTGTGATGAATTATATGGGCTATGATTAATTGGTGTTGTGTGTGTGTGGACCACCCCTATGCCAATCAATACCAATTATGATTAGTTGTGGGGTAGTAACTAGTAAATTGTGCATGCGTTGGGTCCACACTACTGTTTGTGTATGTTATGAATAATGAATTCTAGTTGCTATGTGATTATGAGATATTGTGCACTGGTCCCAGATTTTGGGATGGTCCCAGTCGTGGGATGTTGGACTTGTGTCCGGATGATAGATGGCTTTAGGCCATGGTGGCCGTTATAGCGGCTAGTCCTTAATGGACGTGAGGGGCCATTATGATGGCTGGTCCTTAGTGGACGTGTCTGATAAGACAGGGTTATTGTGACCGGTATAAATGTATACGATAAGACCTTTGAGGCGTGGTGATGTGCATGGGCACGGATTTGTATGTGAAAGAATATTAATAATATTTGATTATTGATTTAGACCTGCTGAATTATATGATGTTATATTTTATGTGATTTGTGTAGTTAGGAATATTCATTCACCAGTAGTACTGACGTGGTGTTACCCCCTTCAGGTAATCATGCTGCGGGCGAGACAGAGCGGAACGATGTTCAGCACGTAGATTTCAATATGCGTGGCTGACAAGAGAGAACGAGAAAAGACAATTTAGTAGATAAGGGGATTAGCCCATGCTTAGGAAAAATTATTTAATGTTTTAGTACATTGGATGCAGACAGAACATATTAAAGTTTGAGTATTTATAACTCATTTGATTAAATGAAATTATTATTTGATTTAAATGCCAAATGCTTATGAAAATTATTTGATGAATATATGGTAAATATTACCAAGTTATCACGATCCAGAGATCTGACAGGGCCCCAGAATTTGGGTTGTGACAAAGTGGTATCAGATCATAAGGTTTTGGGCAATTAAAAGAATTAGCAACCCATAGGCAACGTGGTGAGGACGGTGGGGTGTCAACGGTAGAAACTAAAGTAAGATAGGTTGTTATTGATCTTTTGGCTCACAATTTTTCTTTTTGCAGAGGAACTAAGACAATGGCTAACGCTGTGGGAAACGAGAATGAGAACAACAATATTCAGCAGAACAATGGGAGTATGGAAATGCAGGAGTACGCCTGGCAAATGTTTGAAAGTTTTATGAAAGCGTATATGCAGGTTCAAGAACAGATTTCAGCTATTCATCACCTCCAAAGTGAGAATGGCGAGGGAAACAGCAATAACAAAGGTGGATCAGGCGAAGGCAGCAATAACGGAGGCAAAAATCGTGAGAGGGATACTCTATACAAGAGATTCAACGAATTTCGCCCAAAGTGTTTTGAGGAGACCACTAACCCATGGGATGCGAACAAGTGGGCAGAACATATGGAAGGCATCTTCGAGGTCATGGGATGTACTGAACAACAGAAAGCTATATTAGCAGCGTTCAAACTAGAAGGCGATGCGAAGGAGTGGTGGAAAGCAGCCAAGAGGTCCTTTAATGGGCAAGAAACAGAGATCACCTGGACCTTCTTCAAGCGCGAATTTATAAAGAAGCTTATACCGGATCATATTAGGGCGCAAAAGAAGAGAGAGTTTGAAACATTTTTGCAAGGCAACCTTACTGTAGCCAAGTATGCTATCAAGTTCACCGAACTGTCACACTTTGCAGAGACATTAGTGGCTACAGAAAAAGAAAAGATGGAGCGATTTGTTAATGGCCTGCGACCAGACATTAAGAAAGATGTGAAGCTACACGAGCCGAAGACTTATGCTGAGGCTCTAAAGAAAGCTTTTGTTTCTGAAGAAGCAATTGAAGATATAAAGAGAGAAACCCAACTGGTGACAACAGAGGACAAA
Source organism: Litsea cubeba (assembly GCA_012931725.1). Lineage (NCBI taxonomy): Eukaryota > Viridiplantae > Streptophyta > Magnoliopsida > Laurales > Lauraceae > Litsea > Litsea cubeba. The sequence goes on from CM022955.1 coordinate 45,565,970, forward strand.
TCAGATAATTATAAACACCAGTTTCCCAACAAGAAACAGAAAACTGGAACTAAGCCACTCTGCAGCCACTGTGAAGGATTCCATGAAACTAGTCAATGTCGAAAGAAATCTGGAGTGTGCTTCGGCTGTGGAAAAGGAGGTCATAAAGTAAAGGATTGTCTGGAGGCTAGGGAGAGAAATCAGAACAAAAGAAAGGGCGGATGTTTCGGCTGTGGGCAGAAAGGACACCAGGTAAAGGACTGTCCAAGAAAGCAAGGAAGGAATCAGAACCAGATACAAGGGCAACCTTTTAGGCAAAATCAGCAGGATCGTCAACAGGAGCGTCCACAGAACCAGCGTCCCTACCAACAAAATCAGACCTATCAGCACCGAGGAAACCAGCATAACCCACCTCAAGGACAATATTACAATCAAGGCAGGAATAATCAAGGGGGGAACCAAGTTGGGCAACAACAGAATGGGAGAGACCGAGAGTCTTTGCTCTGACCCATCAGGATGCGGAAGCAGCCACTAATGTGGTTGAGGGTATGGTTTTAATTTCCAATCATGAAGCTAGTACTTTATTCGATTCTGGTTCAACGCACTCTTTTTTTTCTCATGCTTTTGCTGCTAAGATAGGAAACTCCCCCTCAACTTTGACTCATGCATTGGTAGTGTCAACACCCACGGGTGAACACATTTGCACTAGCACCATATTTTATAATTGTATGCTAGAAATTAAACAAGTTCCGATGCCGGCAGACCTGGTAGTGTTGCATATGGATGACTTTGATGTTATTTTGGGAATGGATTGGCTTGCTAGGTATCGGGCTATTTTAGATTGCTTTAATAAAGTAGTTCGGTTTAACCTGGAGGGATTTACTCATGTTAGTTTGATGGGAATAAGGAGACCTGTTCGGTCAATAGTCATCTCAGCCATCAAAGCCGTTGAGCTACTAAGGAGTGGGTGCAAAGGCTTTATAGCTTTCATCTCAGAAGATAAGCAGAAACCAAGATTAGAAGATATTCTTGTTGTTAGGGAATTTCCCGATGTATTTTTGGATGATTTGCCTGGGTTACCCCCGATTCGAGAGGTCGATTTTACTATTGAGTTACTGCCGGGAACAGCCCCAATTTCTAAAGCACCTTATCGAATGGCTCCTGCCGAACTGAAGGAACTCAAGGATCAATTGGAGGAGTTATTAGACAAAGGATTTATCCGACCTAGCGTGTCTCCATGGGGAGCACCAGTGCTGTTTGTAAAGAAGAAGGATGGTACCCTGAGAATGTGTATTGATTATAGACAGTTAAATCAGGTGACTATCAAGAACAAGTACCCTCTACCCCGCATCGATGAATTGTTTGACTAACTACAAGGTGCGAAATACTTCTCCAAGATTGATCTCAGATCCGGCTACCATCAGCTAAGAGTGAGGGAGGAAGACATTTCCAAGACGGCATTTCGGACGCGGTATGGTCACTACGAGTTTTTAGTCATGCCTTTCGGCTTGACCAATGCCCCAGCCGCATTCATGGCACTGATGAACCAAGTTTTCCAACCTTATTTGGATAAATTTGTGGTGGTATTTATTGATGATATCTTGATTTACTCTAAGGAATGGCACGAACATGGAGAACATCTGCGTGTCTCCTTACAGCTGTTGAGGAATAACCAGCTTTATGCCAAGCTAAGCAAGTGTGATTTTTGGCTAAAAAAAGTCACCTTTTTGGGCCACATTATTTCAAGAGAAGGACTATCAGTAGATTCTACAAAAAATGAAGCAGTTATGAATTGGAAACGACCTGCAAATGTGTCCGAAGTTCGAAGTTTCTTAGGCTTGGCAGGCTATTATCGACGGTTCGTGCAAGGGTTTTCTACAATTGCCGAGCCACTTACCAGGCTCACAAGGAAAGATGTCCCGTTTATTTGGAATGAGAACTATGAAGATAGCTTCCGAACTTTGAAAGGTAAACTCACATCGGCACCAATACTTATCTCCCCGCTGGGAGTGGAGGATTTGTGATATACTGCGATGCGTCGTTGCAAGGGTTAGGGTGTGTTCTCATGCAGCACGGAAAAGTGATTGCGTATGCTTCAAGACAGTTAAAGGTTCATGAACAAAATTATGCTACGCACGACCTTGAGTTAGCAGCTGTGGTATTTGCATTAAAAATTTGGAGGCACTATCTTTATGGTGAAGAATTTGAAGTATATACCGATCATAAGAGCCTCAAGTATATGTTTTCTCAGAAGGAGTTGAACTTGAGACAACGAAGATGGATGGAATTTCTCAAGGACTATGATTTCTCTATCTTTTATCATCCAGGAAAGGCGAATGTAGTAGCTGATGCCTTAAGCAGAAAATCAGCACAGATGGCTTGTTTGACGTCGGAATGGAGATTGCTTGAAGAGATCAAAGACTTGGATGTTAACTTATGGTCTCTTGACAACAAAGTATTATTGGGAAGCTTCAAGGTTCAACCCGAATTAATACAAAGAATAAAGGACCACCAGCGGGACGATAAAGCATTGGCAGATATCTTTGACAAGATGGACAATAAACCAGATTTCTCTATTGTTAGTGGTGTATTATATTTCCGAGGCAGACTCTGTGTACCAGATGTTCGAGAAATCAAAGATGAAATTTTAAAAGAGGCACATCATACAAGATATACTATCCATCCAGGGAGTACTAAGATGTATCAGAATTTAAAAATTAGATTTTGGTGGGTCGGCATGAAAAATGATGTCACTGAATTTGTCGGCCGTTGTTTTACTTGTCAACAGGTAAAGGCTGATCATAGGAAGCCGGGAGGATTACTGCAGCCATTGCCAATACCTGAATGGAAATGGGAACATATCACTATGGATTTTATTTCCGGATTTCCTAGAACCTCAAAGCATAATGAAATAATTTGGGTCATTGTGGATAGGTTAACCAAATCAGCACACTTTTTACCACTGAAAGGAAAAACTACAATGGAACAACTGGCCAAAACCTATGTTCGGGAAATTGTAAGGTTACATGGAGTTCCAGCATCAATCGTATCGGACAGAGATACTAGGTTTGTTTCACAATTTTGGAAAAGCTTGCAAAAGGCTATGGGTACCATACTGCATTTTAGCACTGCATATCACCCCCAGACAGACGGACAGACGGAAAGAACAAATCAAACGTTGGAGGACATGCTTCGAGCTTGTGCCATAAATTTCAAAGACAGTTGGGATGAGCAGTTACCACTAGCAGAGTTTGCTTATAATAATAGCTATCATTCGAGTATTCAGATGGCTCCTTTTGAGGCCTTATATGGCAGGAGTTGTCGTTCTCCGATTTGTTGGGAGGAAGTGGGCGATCGACGAATTTTAGGCCCTGAATGGGTGCAAACTTCTACCGAGAATATTAAGAAAATTTGGGATCGATTAAAGACTGCTCAGAGTCGCCAGAAGAGTAATGCTGACAAACGCCGACGAGAATTGGAGTTTATGGTGGGTGACTCAGTATTCCTAAAGGTCTCTCCAACGAAGGGAGTGATGCGTTTTGGCAAGAAGGGAAAACTCAGCCCGAGATACATTGGACCATTCAAGATTACAGGACGTGTGAGCGATGGGAATGCTTACAAATTGGACCTACCATCACAGCTAGCTTGAGTTCACAAAGTGTTTCATGTGTCAATGCTGAACAAATATGAACCAGACCCATCCCATGTACTAGATATTGTGTCAATAGATCTACAACCCAATTTATCATATGAGGAGCGACCTGTTGCAATCTTAGACACCAAGGACATGGTGTTACGGCGACGGACAGTCCGACTCGTTAAGGTGCTATGGACACATCATGATCCAAAGGAGGCTACCTGGGAGCTCGAGGACGACGTTCGGAGCAAGTATCCACATCTTTTTGTCACAGGTATGTTTTTAATTTGGAGGACCAAATTTCCAAAGGAGGGGAGTATGTAATATCCCGAGTACTTGGGCCTAGGATTGGTCTGGCCCAGGTAGTATTTTAGTTAGCTTGGCCCAAGTTATAATGATAATAGAGCCCAAGTTATAATGGAAATAGAGTCCATGTTTTTGTAACTTAGCAAGTATCCCACGTGAGAGAGAGTTTGGGAAAGATTGGAGTTGTAAAACAACTCTAAGAAGGAAGTTTGAAAGGAATAAGAGTTTCCATCTTCCCTTTTATATATAGAGAACCAACGACCCTTTCATCTTCATTGGAGAAAAGTCTGAGAGCTTTGTGGATTGCAATTTAGGAGAAGGAGAGGAAGGCTGCCGATGTCAAGTTCGCATTCAAAGGCGACGATCGTGTATCAAAGGTGAGTGGATCTTTCTAAATACCTTGGATAATTTAATCAAGGATGATTGATGATTTGGCATGCCTCAACTGTTTTCAATGCTTCTGTATTTAGAGATTATCCTGTAATCATGGATTTGGCATAAACTCTATTTAAGTCATGGAAAATCATGTAAGTTCTGATTGGTAGCAGTATACAACTCTAATGGAGTTGTTGATTCATGAATTCCAATACGTTGGCTACGAGAACCAAATCGTCATTGGAGTAAGCCACAACTGAGGATTGTGGGACCCATCCGAGGACTTGATCTAAGATTAAGACCCTATATCTTGTAGGGGACCCACAGTCTGTCAATCCAAGCCCAGACCCATTCTGGGCCCAGACTTCATATATTACTTAGTCAAAGCTTCTTAGTTTGTAAAACATAATTTTAGGATCTGATTTGATATTCTTACATGTAATCAGGGATTTCATCCTCTTTATAATGAGAAGAACAGTCGACCAAGGAGGTCACTGCATTAAGCACATCTCTGCAGAATTATTTTGATCTCTCTAAATGATATGGTATCAGAGCCTTGATATCTAGATCATTCAAGACATCTTCCATGTCTGGAAGCACTCACTGCATCTCCAATCTGGTGTGGCCCACCTGAGATCTTCTTCATCAACTCAGAGGAACTAGATCCTGTTGGTCGACTAGAATTGCTGGTAATTCTGGTGATTTTTCCGGGATTTATTTCCCATCCGAAGTAGGTTTTCCATCGCCATTTGTGGTTTGTCAGATTTCTCGATCTGATTTCATCTCGGCCGTCTAAAATCACGGATCTTGGTTATTTTTGCCTGAATCTTCTTCCCTCACTTGCGAAAATATGATGTGTCTTCATCCCCGACCTCTGATCTATCATATGATGATCTGGTGGAGCTTCCGTTTATGGAATCATACTGACAGAATGGTCGTCAGTCAGTTTTAGTGCAGATCTGTGCACTGTTTCGATTGCACTGTCATTATTTGTGCATATTCTCCATTATCAACCAACTATTATTCACTGGAAGACATTTTCTGCCACCTGATCATCTGTGATCATCCCTGATCATCTCTGATCAGCCGTGGCCCACCAGCGATCATCCACCTCATATTAGCGGAAAGCAGCTCATCTTGGTCGACTGGGTCTCCTCTTATTTCTGGACATTTTTTCAAGATTTTTGGATCATCAGAGGTAGGCCCTCTACTAATTTTTGTGAAAATTCAGTTTTATCAACCTGTTTTCATCACAGCCGTCCAAATTTTTGGATTCCTGTTGGTTCTGCCTGGGACCACTTCCATTAGGTGCGAAAATAGTTCATCTTTGCATCCCCACCCTGTGATCTGGCCATTGATCCATTGCTGCGGCAACCGTGGGAATCCACCCACTGACAACAGGGTCATCTAGGCATTTCTGTTGTGAATTTTTTTTCCTGCTACAGTACTGTGAGATATCTGGTACTGTGCTGTGAGTGCTGTGAGATATCTGGTAGTGTTTCTGCTGCCTTGGGACAATTGCATGTTCTTCTAGCTACAGCAACTGTTAGAATTTCTTTCTGGTCCGGCTGTTCTTCGTCGTTTATTCTGGTGTGCAATTGTTCTCTTTGTCTACTCATCATGGAAAAATCTGAGATTAAAATGGTTCAGTTTGATGGACCCAATTATACCTCTTGGGCCTTCCAATTTCAAATTTATTTAGAAGGCAAGGAACTCTGGTCATATATTGATGGATCTGAACCCAAGCCGACAGAAGATGATAAGAAGATTTTAGCTTGGAAGACTAAGGATGCTAAAATCAAAACCTGGTTGTTGGGCTCGGTTGCGCCCCATTTTATCCTCAACTTCTGACCTTGTAAAACTGCCAGGGAAATGTGGGATTATCTTCAGACGATCTATCAACAAGGCAATGCTGCCCGTCAATTTCAATTGGAACTTGACATTTCTCAGTTCACTCAAGGCACCCAGTCTATTCAGGAGTATTACAATGGTTTTCGCCGACTGTGGTCAGAATATGATGAGATTAAGTTTGCCAAGGCGTCTGATGCACTCCTACCTGAACTCCTTCCCTTACAACAAAGTAGCCATCAGGATCAGTTTCTGATGAAACTTCGTCGGGAGTTTGAGACAGTTCGATCTAACTTAATGAGCAGGGCTTCTCTTCCTAGCTTGGATGACTGTCTTCAGGAGCTTCCGCGGGAAGAAGAACGTCTGTTAACGAAAACTACTCTGGAACAGCAGGGTTCTACTGAGGCTCCGCTTGCCTATGTTGCTACCACAAGACCATCTTCCCAGGATATCAGTAAAGTTTAGTGCCATAACTGCAGGAAATATGGTCACTATGCAAATCAATGCAAGGCAAAAATCTGCCGATATTGTAAGGCAACTGGTCCTGTTATTGAAGACTGCCGGGAAAAGAATCGCAATTCTACTTCCCGCAATTATGTGCAGTCCGGCCTTGGTACTTCCACAGTGACGTCAGCTCCTACTGCTTACACAAATCACCCACTCCACCATATGCATCATCTGACTTCAGTGGTTCTCTGCAATATGATTCCTCCTCCCTGACTGGTTCCTCATCCCAATCTGCGTCCCCAGCTCCTCTCACTCCTGAAATGGTTAACCACATGATCATCAATGCCTTGGCATCCATTAACATCGCAGGTACTGATTCCCCTCTTTCAAATACATGGTACTTAGATTCTGGTGCAAGTAACCATATGACTTCTTCACCCATAACATTACAGAATGTTGTTCCTTACACTGGTCATCTCACTGTTCAAGCTGCCAATGGAGATCATCTCCCCCATCACCTCTGTTGGTGATACCCCTGGCCCCTTACCCTTAACCAATGTTTTAGTTTCTCCTCATCTTGCTACCAATTTGGTTTCTGTGGGTCAACTTGTTGAAAATAATTGCAATGTCTCCTTTTCTGCTTCTAGCTGTGTTGTGCAAGACCAGGAGTCGGGAGAAGTGATTGCGAGGGGGCCTAAGCGTGGCAGACTTTTTTCCTTACTAGTGTCTTCCGTTATTGAGAATAAAACTTTCCATCAGTTATTTTGTTTTTTTATTCAGAATAATTCTCGATTGTGGCATAATAGACTTGGTCATCCAAATGCCTCTACTTTGTCTACTTTATTTCAATCTGGATTGTTACATAAACCTATTGACTCTGCTTCTTTTGCATGTGATGCTTGTAAATTAGGAAAGAGTAAAACTTTACCTTTTCCACACTCCACCACACGGAGCACTGCATGTTTTGACTTGATTCACAGTGATGTTTTGGGGCATTGCTCCGACCCTTTCCCATAGTCATTTCAAGTACTTTGTCACTTTCATTGATGATTACAGCAGATTTACTTGGATTTATTTGTTGCATTCGAAGTTTGATGTTCTTAATGCATTTAAATTTTTGTTAACTATGTTGAAAACCAATTTCTAAATGCATTAAAACTTTGCGCTCAAACTTAGGGGGGGGGGGGGAGTATGTTTCCAAGGATTTTCAATCTATTCTAAACCATAAAGGAATCATTTCTCAACGTACATGTCCGTATACTCCACAACAAAATGGAGTCGCGGAACGGAAAAACAGGCATCTTCTTGATGTAACTAGAACTCTTCTGATTGAATCATCCGTTCCCCCTCGTTTTTGGACTGAAGCTCTCACCACGGCTATCTATCTCATTAACTGTCTTCCATCACATACTATTGCTCATTTCACGCCTCATTTTAAGTTGTTTGGTCATCATCCTGTGTTTGATCACCTCCATACATTTGGCTGTGTTTGCTTTGCTCATCTACCTCCCACAGAAAGAACGAAACTAACAGCACAATCTCGCAGGTGTGCTTTTTTGGGTTATGCAACTAATCAAAAAGGTTTGATCCCATTGCTCGTCGTATCAGGGTTTCTCGAAATGTTATTTTCTTTGAAAATCAATATTTCTTCCAAACTCACATAGATTGTCCGTCCCCCTCTTCACCAGCTCTCTTACCAGGTTTTTCGGATCAAACCTCTGTTACTAGGTTAATCCTGCGTTTGTATACCACCGACGGGAGAAACCTCCCATTGCAGATGGCCCTCCCCTGATCCTCCACCGACAACTGGTTCCGCGCCTACTACTGCTTTACGTCGCTCCTCCAGAACTTCTAGACCGCCAGAGCGATATGGCTTTACCCATACTTCTTTGATGACCACTCTCTCTTCTATCTTTATCCCAAGTTCTTATTTACAGGCTGTCCAACACGATTGCTGGAACCATGCCATGAAGGAGGAATTAGATGCATTAGCTCTGAATCACACCTGGGATATTGTGGAGTGTAACTCCGGCAGTTTAAGCCCATTGGCTGCAAATGGTTCTACTCGATCAAATTTAAATCTGATGGCTCCTTGGATAGACACAAAGCTAGACTTGTGGCACTCGGGAAACAGAGAGGAGTATGGCATTGACTACGAGGAGACATTTGCACCCAGTGGCATAATTGACCTCGGTTCGGTTACTTCTCGCCATTGCTGCATCTTAGTCTTGGCCATTATACCAAATGGATGTCAAAAATGCATTTCTCCATGGGGATTTGCACGAAGAAGTCTATATGCGTATACCACAGGGGGTCCCCTCTCCCTCCAAGAGGTCTGTCTATCAGTTGCGAAAATCACTTTATGGTCTAAAGCAAGCTCCACAGGCATGGTTCGAAACCTTCAGGGGTCGATTATGCGACAGTGGGTTTACTCAGAGCTCTTATGATCCATCTCTATTTCTGCGCCACACTTCTACAGGGGTTACTGTACTTTTGGTGTATGTTGACGATATTATTATCACTGGTACGGATGATGGTATGATCAAATCTCTCCAAGCTTCCCTTCGGACTTCCTTTAATATGAAGGATTTGGGTCCTTTGCATTATTTCTTGAGCTCAGATTGCACACAATCATCAGCCTGTAAATAAGAACTTAGAGGTGCATCAATCTCCCAAAGGTCTTTTTGTTAATCAACACAAATACACATCAGACCTTATCGAGTTGGCCGACCTCCAGGATTCTTCGCCTGTTGATACACCCGTTGAGGTAAATCTCAAACTGAGTAAAGATGATGGAGAGCTTCTTCCTGATCCTCATACATACCGCCGCCTCGTGGGCAGTCTTGTCTATCTCACCATCACTAGACCTGACATATCCTATGTTGTTAATCTTGTGAGCCCGTTCATGACCACTCCTCGACACCCTATGATGCACGGATAATTCAAAATGGGCAACGATCGTGTCGTATCGTATCCGATACTTCACTTTTTATGTGTAAAATCTGTGTCCTTGCCGTGTCTACGACGTGTCCTTGCCGTATCCATGCCGTATCTGTGCATCATAGTCGACACCTTCATTTTGACAGCTGTGAAGCGCATTATCCGTTATCTGCTACGAACTGTTCATCGTGGTTTATATTATCCAAAGGATAATCCTCTTCATCTAACTGCTTATGCGGATGCTGACTGGGCAGGCTGTCAAGACACGCGTCATTCTACTACTGGTTAGTGCAATGTACCTTGGCAATTTGCTCATTTCTTGAAAATGCAAGAAACAAGCTCGTGTATCCCGGTCTTTCTACGGAAGCTGAATATAGGGCAATGTCTTCTGCTTGTTCTGAAGTCTTATGGCTACGGGCCTCTTTCGGAACTTGGGTTCACTCAAACCTCTCCTACTCCATTGCATGCCGACAATAACTGGGGCTATCAGAATCACTGAAAATCCAGTATTCCATGAGCGTACCAAGCATATTGAAGTTGACTGCCACTTTATTAGGGGATGAATTTAAGCGGGATGTCATTAGTCTAACTCATGTCCCTACTGAGTTTTCAGTTGCAGATATCTTCACTAAGGGACTTCCTCGGCCTCGACATCAATTTCTTGTTTCCAAATTGCTGCTTTATGACTCCCCAGCATCAATTTAGGGGGGGGGGGGGGGTGTCAATCTAAGCCCAGACCCATTCTGGGCCCAGACTTCATATATTACTTAATCAAAGCTTCTTAGTTTGTAAAACATACTTTTTAGGATCTGATTTGATATCTTACATGTAATCAGGGATTTCATCCCCTTTATAATGAGAAGATAGTCGACCAAGGAGGTCACTGCATTAAGCACATCTCTGCAGAATTATTTTGATCTCTCTAAATGATACAGTCGACCCTAGTGATGATGGACTGATGGGAAGTGGGTCCCATTTATTTAGTTTATCTAGCAGCCATAAAATTATCAGGCGTGAATTGAGAACAAAACAGCAGATTGCCGATTTTGATTTGTGGACCCCACAATGTGGTTTGATGATGGATCAGAACCTCACATCTTGTTAGGGACCCCTGGTCGACCATGGTGTAGTTGGGCATCTGGAGTTTGGACCAGTGGGACCCACTGTCCAGTAAATTCTAGAAATCTCAGACGTGATTTAGTATGGGATCTGTTTTGAGTTTGTGGACCCCAGTGAAAGATCCAATGATGAATCAGATCCATTGGCATGATACATCATCAGGCCTGGGCGACCATGACCTAGATGTCTGATCATGGATTAAACCAGTGGGACCCACTGGATTTTGTAATTTGGTGCCTTTAGGCGTGGGACACTTGCTGCCTGTGTATTGTGTGTATGTACAGGGCTGGATGGGTTCTGTGATTTGGGAGAAAGCCTTAGATTTGATATGCAATTACCATCATACCCTTTTATCCAAAGTAATTCAGGTTCTGTGTGGTTTTAATTATATGGACTGTGATGAATTATATGGGCTATGATTAATTGGTGTTGTGTGTGTGTGGACCACCCTTATGCCAATCAATACCAATTATGATTAGTTGTGGGGTAGCAACTAGTAAATTGTGCATGGGTTGGGTCCACACTACTGTTGTGTATGTTATGAATAATGAATTCTAGTTGCTATGTGATTATGAGATATTGTGCACTGGTCCCAGATTTTGGGATGGTCCCAGTCGTGGATGTTGGACTTGTGTCCGGATGATAGATGGCTTCGGGCCATGGTGGCCGTTATAGCGGCTGGTCCTTAATGGAAGTGAGGGCCATTATGATGGCTGGTCCTTAGTGGACGTGTCTGATAAAGACAGGGTCATTGTGACCGGTATACATGTATACGATAAGGCCTTTGAGGCGTGGTGATGTGCATGGGCACGGATTTGTATGTGAAAGAATATAATAATATTTGATTATTGATTTAGACCTGCTAAATTATGTGATGTTATATTTAATGTGATTTGTGTAGTTAGGAATATTCATTCACCAGTAGTACTGACGTGGTGTTACCCCCTTCAGGTAATCATGCTGCGGGCGAGACATAGCGGAACGATGTTCAGCACGTAGATTTCAATATGCGTGGCTGACAAGAGAGAACGAGAAAAGACAATTTAGTAGATAAGGGATTAGCCCATGCTTAGGAAAAATTATTTAATGTTTTAGTACATTGGATGCAGACAGAACATATTAAAGTTTGAGTATTTATAACTCATTTGATTAAATGAAATTATTATTTGATTTAAATGCCAAATGCTTATGAAAATTATTTGATGAATATATGGTAAATATTACCAAGTTATCACGATCCAGAGATCTGACAGGGCCCCAGAATTTGGGTCGTGATAGTTTAATTTAGCAACTGGAGAGGTCCAAAACTATTCAGTTCTATAAGATTGTGTGAACCCTTTCTGCTACAAATCCAGCTTTATACCTCTCAATGATCCATCTGGACTATGTTTCAATGTAAACCACCACTTGCATCCCACAGTTTGTTTCCCTCTCCCTTTAAGTTGTTAATTTCAATGTGTCATTTTCTCAAGTGCCTGCATTTCTTCATTCATAACATCCTTCCCCTTAAGATGAGACAGGGTCTCAGACACACGTAAAGATGTAAGTTCCAGTGATAACTGAGGAATAAAAACATGGAAGGTAGGTGATAAACAATGATAAGAAACAATATTTTGGATAGGATGCCGAGGGGCACATGACTCGAACCTTTACATAAAGCAATAGAGAGATCAAGATCAAAAGGATTATTTGACTGGGGGTCAATTTCTAATTGAGGAGGATGGTTCGAGTCCAGGGCTTCAGTTGATGATGTGGTGGATGAAAACAATGGTCTAGTTTCTCTATTCTTCAAGAGGATACCTGCACTGATTTTTCTGGTGCTTTTAATGTCTGGTTCTTTTCTGGAAACCTAGAACTCTTGATCATCTTTTTCTTCACTTATAGGGCCTTGATACGATGGAGGGGATACTGACAGAGGCACAGGTACACCTCAGTTTGAATCCCCAAAGGCAAATAAGGAATATCCAAATTACTGTGCCCCTCTTTTGCCCATTTAGACATTCTTGAGTGAATAAAAAAGAACTTGAAGACCATTTTCCATAACTGCATGCACTCGTAAGTAGAACCAATAGGAAGATCATCCCTCGTACCACTTATTAAATTTCCTCCGCTAACCAATCCTACCAAAACCTCGAGGCTTAGTAGTGGCAGCAGAAATACCTCTCAACACTTCCCATCGAGTGGAACCCCTTCAATGCAAATTTAACAACATAACGTTCCAAAATTGTCTCATTATTGAATAGAAATGATGAGGGCCATATAGACACGGGGGCACAGCTACATTTGCCACATAAATATCATAACATAATAATGTAATATTAAAATCATTTTTAAAATTAAATTAAGTTAATGAAAAATAATAAACTAATGAATTTAGTTTCAAATACAGAGTGAATAATAAATAAGGTAGTTATTTTTCAAGTCATTTAAATGATGATCAATTTAACCTAGTTGGAAGGAAAGGAAAATTTAACAATTAATTTTCCCTTTATCCACTTGTTCGTTGCTAGGGCATTGAAGCAGTGACTTTATTTTTCAATTGACCACCTGTAGTACTTGTCCCAACTACAGAGTGAAAGCCAAGGTGCCAAGCAACAAGCACACCTGATTTTCAGATGCTTTTTTTTTAGAAAGATCATGTGTATTTTTGCAGCTTCCATTTTTAAGCCACATAAATATTAACAACCATCTGTACAAGTAGAAGGGGAGTGATACAAACTGTTGATACAAACCTGCCGGCTCACATATCAATCTCTGGGTAGCTGGTGAGATGAGACACCCTTGCCACCGGGGGTCTCGAGTTTCTCCATCTATATAAGTTTCAACTAATAAAAATTAAGAAATGAGAAATACCTAGGGATACCCACATCATTAAAAAAATAAAAAAATTCAAAGTTTAAATGTGCTCATTATTGTAGGGACGAGATTGATTGGGCCTTAGCCAAATTAAGAAAAACAATATCATAACATTTGCTCATTTTGCAGGATGATTGGTATGACCATTTTGCAACTCAAATTGCTAAACATTGAGGCAAGAATAATTGTTCATCTTTAAGATAGGACCAAAAATGAAAAAATCTACTTTGGATGGCGGAAAGTTCCGATAAAAAAAATTGAAAAAATAAACATCAATCATGAAGAGGATGGACGGGCTTTAAAAAAAATTAAAAAGAAAACGGACTGCTCCGAAATCACATTTTAAGCATGCAATGGAGTAGTGTTTTAATCCAACAGTATAAGTTTTTCAAACATATCTCAAAATCCATGTTGAGTTAATATGTAAATTTGACCCATAGCCGTGTCCAAGGATAAAAATAGCGGTATAGCGGTAGGCGTAGCGGCTAGTGGCCAAAACCCTATGTAGTGGGCGATACGTAACGGTTGTGGCGATTATAGACGGCGCAGTGGGTGTGAATTTTTTTAAATGTTAAATTTTTTTTTAATCTTGTGGAGCATACCAATTTTGTTGTTTTTTTTTTTTTTTATTTATTTTTACTGATTTGGAACGATATATGGGTAAAGACAACCATAGGAAAGGTCATTGAGGAGAAAAAAAATAGAAAAAAACAGTGTTATAAATTAAAGCTTCTGGCTCTACCGTAGCGCGCTATTTTCAACAATAGCGTAGCGGCCCTCAACCGCTACGGCCGATAATGAGGCCGCTACGTAACTATTTTGAACCATGGCCGTGTCTGGCTTTCTAAAGAGGATGAAACAGTCCGGATCATTAAAATAGGGCCCACAAGAAGTCCACAATGGCAATTTTTGCACCTGGACTTTTTTGCAAACATCTCGAATTTATGACGAAATCAATGGATGAAAACTGATTCCAGAGCCGCGTTTGATCTTTTGAAGAGGATGAACGGTTCAGATTGGCATTTTGGGGCCCCATAGAAGCTCCAAATTCAAAACAAGGACTGCTCACAAGTCATGTTTTTGGCACTGTGCATCATGCCTATGAACTGTAACGCAAGAACCTTCTACCGTCTCATGAGGTGTGAACATTTTGGGCTCAAAACCAGCCCAGTTTCTTAGCATTTCACACCAACACCAAATTTACAGATCTCATCTGTAAAATGACACACAAATGTAATGGTGTGTAACCATTATGCATGTGGGTCATTTATGTATGTAAATGACTGAAAAAGAAATGACCCCTAATGTTGATAGAAGAAAAGAAGTCTAGAATTCAGTCGATCACAGAAACAGGAGGTCGTCGTTGTCACATAGATATCGACAGTGAACTGAAAGATTCAGAATCCTTTTCAAGCTTGAACAACTGATATTTGATCACGAACTAGATCTACAGAGATCATCAACTGTGCTGACCCAGATCTCAAAACAGATCAATGACAGGAAACTGATCGAGGAAGATGATCACAAGGTAATCACTGCTCTGATAGCATCATTGAACATAGCAAACAGAATATAATAGAGAAGATTTTGAGGAATTGGACAATTGGTCTTGGCACTTATTGTGGGTCGACAGTTGTAATTTTATAACAAGATGTGCCAATTTAGGCTAAAACTATGAATCAATTATAAAAACAATCTTAAATAAAAATCTCCTATGATTAAACAAATGTACAGAAAATTAGAATCCTCTTAAATAGAAATTGTGTTGTAATGTCACTTATGCTAACTAATTCCAATGTGGGGATATGGCTAGTATACAAAACTGGGCGTACAAGTGGGCTTTGTCAATGGGCCTCTCTTTACTCTTTACACCACATAGGATTCCATGAATCCCAATCACTCTACAATCGAGCCCAAATTAGGGGCCAGAAATATTTACATCAATCTAATTTTAGGAAATCAGCAACAATCTAATTACAGATCTTTTCAAGAGTAGTTTGACCTGCCTATAAGATTTATATGAAATCTTTCAAGAGTAGTTTGACTTGCCTATAAGATTGCACAGATATTGCACATGTGGGTTGTCCCACTATATCTGGGTCCCATTATCACCTACTAACCATTGAAAGAAGAAAAGACATTTGCTGGCTACTCTAACAACAATTGTTTGCACAATAAAAAAAATATGAATGAGAGAACAGAAGTTACAAAATGTTAGAAAATAATAATTTAATAGATGATACATTCCAACATGCAAACAAGGTAAAAATGCAGATGCTTATGAACAACCAACCATAAAATTTAATTCATTATTACCTGACCAATACGGTGAGCACGGTCTTCTGCTTGAATTAGATCACCAGGAGTCCAAGATAACTCTGCAAAGATGACTGTACTTGCAGCGGTCAAAGTTAGTCCAACACCTCCAGCTTTTATTGAAAGCTGCCCATTGGACAATTGGATGAGGAAATAAGAAGCAATCAAGCAGATACATATTGCACATGTTGCTATAGAGTATAGACATAGTAATCAAAGTCTTATTATTTATTGTGTGCAGATAACTTTATTAAGAGAACTGTGTTCTCCAAAGTCTATCGTCAAGACCATGGCAGTGGACAAAGAAAACCCACATGATAGATGATTCCAATGTTCTTCATGAAATAATATGTAAAGATAGGAAGAAGAATAAACCAAAGGTGGAGAGAAAACCGATACCTCAATGGGAGGCTCGTATGAGATTTTATAATTACACAATACCCAAATCAAGGGTAATCTAATCAATATACAATCCCTAATTAAGAGTAATCAAATCAATTTACAACCTTCATCAAGGATAATCAAATCAATCTATAAATCTACACAAGGAAATAAATAAATAAGAGATAACTCAAGATACAGATATATACAAGCTCTGACGGGCCTTGGGCTGGGCCAAGTGGGCCTAAGTCACATTATTCTACACTCCCCCTCAAATTTGATGTGGTAATGCAGAAAACAACAATTTGCTAGTAAGTTCGTGATGGCGTGGCTTAGGAAGAGCTTTTGTGAAGATATCTGCAACTGGTCATGAGTAGAAACATGAGGCAAGGGTGATCTTCTCAGTGACAACATGCCGACGGAATGAAGTGAAAATCAATCTCAATGTACTTCGTCCGTTCATGAAAGACTGGATTATTAGCAATTCTTAGTAGCAATGGTATTATCTCCATGAAGAGGTGTAGGCATATTAACAATAATACCAAATTTCACCAAAGAAGACGGCGGAGCCAGATGATTTCTGCACTTGCAGACGACATTGCCCGATATTCAGCCTCAGCAGAAGATTTGGATACAGTGGTTTGTTTCTTGGACTTCCATGAAATCAGAGAGTCGCCAAGAAAACATTGCACCAGCCAGTGGTTAGAGCGCCGGGAATCAGGGCAACCAGCCCAGTCGGCATCGGCATACGCGGATAAGCGTAGAGAAGTATTAGACGGATAGAAGAGACCATGACTGGGAGTGCCTTTAACATAGCGGAGAATGCGCAAAGCAGCAGCAAAGTGAGGTTTATGAGGCTTGCTCATAAATTGGCTAACCGTATGCACCGCATGAGAAATATCAGGGCGAGTCATAGTTAAGTAGAGCAAAACTACCAACGATCCGACGGAAAATAGATGGATCATCCATGAGGGGACCATCCTCTGCACTGAGTTTACTATTTAATTCCATTGGCGTATCAACAGTATGAGCATCATCAAGTCTGGCAGAGGTGATCAAATCAGAAGCATATTTACGCTGATGTATCCGAATGCCCGACTTAGCACGCGAAAACTCAAGCCCGAGAAAATATGTGAGAGGACCGAGATCCTTCATTTTAAATTGTGCGAGTGAGATGATGCTTGAGATCCGTAATACCAGAAATATCATAGCCACTGATAATCATATCATCAACATAGACTAAAAGGAATGTGTAACCCTTTGTGTCCATCTAAGAAAGAGAGAACTATCAGAATGACTCTGACGAAACCCAGCTTGAAGAATAGCGGCTCGGATTTATCAAACCAAGCCCCGGGAGCCTGGTTTAAGTCCAATAAAGAGATTTGTGCAATTTGCAAACATGCTGAGGCAGACAAGCATAGCCAGGAGGATGTTTTAAATAGACAGTCTCTTCAAGTCGCCATGAAGAAAAGCATTTTGACATCCAATCTGCCACCGAGGCCAATTGCGAGCTGCAGTACACATAAGAAAGAGTACGAACTGTTGGTCATTTTAGCCACTGGAGCAAATGTTCTATCTATATCAATTGCCATACTCCTGCTGTAACCCTGTGTCAACCAATCGTGATTTGTAGCGATCCAAAACTCCCACCTAGAGTAACCTGACAGAGAAGATCCACTTACTGCCATGACAGAGGCTTTGTCAGGTTGTCGCTGGGTACCAAGTACCAGGTATGGTTTGCCTCAAGAGCCAACAATCCTCAGTCATAGCATCCCTGCCAGTATTGCAATCTTCGAAGCCTGTGAATAAGAGGTGGGTTGAAACGACCCGGAATTCCGGGGTCCCTTCGAATTCCGTGCCGAGACTCGTAAGCATCACACACATAGGTTAAATCAAAGATCACATAAAGATTTAGGCATTTACTAGCTTAAGCAAACTTGTATTAAAAATCCAAATCTAATAAACAAATGTAACATTGACGAATAAAATAAAATAATTGCAATGTCTTCCAAATGAAATACTCTAAACAATCTAATAAATCTATTTCTTCTCCATCTATGTGGCTTCGACGCTCAAGTACGCATCCCAAAGTCTATCTCCCGGTCATCACGGTTTTCCTGAGTTGCTAAGTTCTGGTTACCTGGATTGGGGCAAATCCACAAAAATATCAGTACAATTGAGTGAATAGATATTCTAATCTATTTGCACATTTAAATATATGTTTAGATAAGATTACACAATAAATTAAAATAACGTCCAAAGTCTCATTCAAGCCAAGGTTGGAATATGGTCAAACAAACGACAACCTCCTAGCCACCTGTTAGCACCAGCCCAGAAACCGACCACAAAGGTCCAAAAACCATCGACCACGAAGGTCCATAGTATACATGTCTACCGGTCCACCATGACCTGTCTCATCAGACACGTCCACTAAGGACAAGCCATCATAATGGCACTCACGTCCACTAAGGACCAGCCGTTATAACTGGCACGGACACCAAGTCCAACATCAAACAATCTCACAAAATCGGCCATACATGCTCGTGGTCTAGGGGTGTCCAAAAGGGTCCTCTAAAATCATCGTATCTCAGATTGTCTCATCAAAATATGATATCAGCATGTCCTCAACATTAGTAATGGGCAATTCCATAATCAACCCCTTCTCAAATTATGTGGATTTAATATGCCCAGTCCGAATCAAAATTGGTGCCCGAGGTGAGAGAGGTCAAATACATACACTCACCCTTTACAGTTTTGAGGGAAATATCTCAATTACCATAATTAATCACGACATATACATATACAAACCACAGAATCTACCATGTGAGATCCCCAAATAACAATGGTATACTAACAGGTATCATAATCCACAAATGTTTCAAACCATAATTACTCAAGATACGAAATAGAGAACAACTCCAACAATAAATATAATACCCACAATTTGAACAGTCCTTATTTGTAATTTCAATAGGTCTGAAATTTCATAAGGTCTGAAATCCAAGGATATGGTCTCAAATTAATCAAAACAGGCCCAGCTATGAAAAATGATAATTATCAGGCCCTTAACTGTAATTTCAGAAGTCCATCATTAGAGAAATATCTCAAAACAGCCATCAGGTTATAATAAGGAACAATAACAGGGTCCCAAAATGCATATTTGACAAATCAAGAACTAAAGGATTCAATTCAAACAATGAATAACCAGCCTTTGTTTGCAATTCCAAGAGACTTAGGATTCCATCCATAGCATTCTCCACATTCAAAATTTATATAAAAGTAAGCAAAAGGGTTTAAATCATAATTTCTTAAGACTGGGATGACCTCCTTGCCAAATTCAGACTTATCATAAAACTGGAAATTTCTACCCAAAACCCTATCTTGATGAATTCCCAAGAAAAAGAGCCTAATCTTAGTTTATTATAAACTACCAGGGCCTATTCCAAATTTTAGAAACTCAAGTAGCCACGATAGGATCCTTACAGAACTCTATTTTCTGTATTCATAGGCCTCACGATTGGTATACTCTGAATGGTTAGATAGTGGGCCCCAATGGTCCAAACCTGATGGACCTAAACTCCATGGTCGCCCATCAGTCCTCTACCCACTGAATGGATCTGATCTCTGATCAGGTGGGCCAGGTGGACTCACTAGAACATGTCGACATTCAGCCCAAAAACTTGCAAATACCGCCTCCCTTCTAACAAATCAATTGGATGGAGACCCAGCTGGGACCCACTCCACATAGGTCCACCACTCATGATGTCGCCCATGGGTCCCCTTCCAGATCTACGGACCTGATTGATCATCAGGTGGGCCATGTGGTCCCACAACCACAAACGTGAAATAGCAAAAAACTGCCTGGGTTCTTGAATTCTGATTTCAGATTTATTTTCTTACAGATTTCCGGTGGATTTGAGTTGAGAAGTCTGCCTAACAATCCTATAAACATTACTCCATAAGTTTGCCAGATTCCTGAGCATTAAAAAGAAGATTTCCAATTCAAATAGAGTATTCTATGGTCGACAGTCACTGTAGCATGATACAAAAACGTGGAAAATCATGTGGATTAATCACATGCATCATGATCTCATCATAAAATTGTATAGCAAGGAATCCAATAGGAATTTTGGAACCACACACAAGTAAACAAGAATTTCTAACCACACACAAGTAAACAAGAATTTCTACTTACGATAAATAAAATTATACAAGAGCAAGGCCAAAAATTCGAAACCATACAATTAGGTCAGAATCTCTACTCACTTGTTATGGCTGACTAGAACTGATTCTTCCTCCTAATTTCTTCAAGGCTAATACTAAACTAGGCTTTGGGTTGATCAATATATAAAAGCTAGAAGTTAGAACCCTTCCCAAAGTCCTCTTTCTAATTTTATTATTTCCTTCTCACATGTCAATCCTATTCCAAACAATACTAGGAGTCTATGGTATAACCAACACAAGTCCCATTCGAATTCCTCCATCAAATTATGGGTCCCAATAAATCTAAATAAAATTAAGATAATTAAATATTAAATATCAGAAAATAATCTAGCCCTTATATTGGGCTCGGGGTATTACATGGGTATAGGAGCACTATCCAAAGAAGTAAAAAGAACAGGGAAGCCATATCTGTCAGGAGCAACCGAAGGACGACTAGATCGTCGCAGGGGTTGGATATTAGTAGAGGAAGTATTAATACCTGAGGGTACAGGAGGCAGCATGGGAATAGGATCGGGAGAAGGAGGCCCCACAGGAGGAGTCTTGTTTCGCCGGACATAGACATTGGTAATTGGTGGTTTGGAAGAAGTTGTCACAGGGAAGTGTGGCAAATAAGAGACAGCAACAGGATGAGTTTGGAGACGCAAAGAAAAGAAGGGAATGTGTTCTAAAAAGATCACATTACGAGATATCCACATGCGTTTCTCAGAGGGATCATAACATAGAAATCCCTTGTGTTCAGAACTGTAACCTAGGAAGAGACATTTGGCAGCCTGGGGTGACAACTTAGTGCGTTCTGTAGGTGGAAGATGGACAAAGCATAAACAACCAAGAACACGCAAGTGAGAATATGAAGGTTTATGGCTAAAAAGAGCTTCATATGGAGTAATCTTTCCTAGAACGGAGCTAGGATGACGATTGATGAGATACACAGCGGTATGAGCAGCATCACACCAAAATGTGGGAGGAACTAAGGATTCAAGAAGGAGAGTACGAACAGTTGCAAGAATATGCCTGTTCTTTCTCTCAGCAACACCATTGTTGTGGAGTATGTGGGCATGATTTTTGGTGAATAATGCCTTTAGCAGAAAGGAAGGTAGAAAATTCATGGGACATGTATTCTCCGCCGGAGTCAGACCTGAGAATTTTGATATCTTTTTGAAATTGTGTGTGAACCATATTATAAAACTTTTGGAAAAGAGAAAAGACCTCAGATTTGAAGCGCATGAAATAAGTCCATGTGAATCGAGAATGATCATCAATAAAAGTCACATAATACTTAAAACCTGCCTACTTAATGTGGGTGCAATGCCCCACACATCAGTGTAAATGATATCAAAAGAAGATGACGCACGGGAATGATGAATGGGAAAAGGTAAAATATGACTTTTACTTAAACATGTAGCACACTTAGATTGAAGAAAAGAGGACATCATTTTATTATCAACAGTGGAATCTAAACAACCAATTTTAAACAAAGAAAATAAATAAGCATTATTCACATGACCAAGACGACTATGCCAGATAGTCCACAAGTTATTAAAATGAGAAGAAGAAGAAGAAAAGAGGGAATGATGTCCAATGTCCAGCAAAAACAGTCGACCATGTTTACTCCCCGTCACGATCACCTTCCCAGTGTGCCGCTCCTGTATGACACAACCAGTGGAAGAAAATTTAATATGGTACCCATCATCAATCAGTTGGCCTACAGAAAGTAAATTTGCTGATAACTTGGGAACAAAGTAAACATTGGAAAGGTGGAGGGATTTGCCAGAGACACTAGATAAAGTAATGGTACCAATTCCCGAAATGAGTAATTGGTCGCCATTAGCAGTAGTTATTTTGTCTTTGCCAGTATAAGGGTGAGAAGCTGTAAAACTATGTTCCACAGAGGTCATGTGGTTTGAGGCCCCTGAATCTAGAAACCAGGTGGATGGGGTAATGTAGGATGACCTAGAGATTGAAGAATGGAAAGCAGGAAATGCAAGAGGAGTTTGGTACCGACCACCAGAAAAACCCATGGATGCATATGCAAAAGTCACCGTGCTCTGAATCAGGTCTTGAATCTGGGCTGGAGTCATGGATACAGTCCCGGAAGAAGTGCTGCCTGTGTCAGGGAGAGGTGCTTGAGCTTGGAACGCAGCAGGAGTATGTTGTCTGGATGCAGTGGGAGGATGTTGCTTTTCCTGGGGTCCATTCTTCCTTTGTAAACTACGACAATCATCAATGAGATGACCAGAGCGTTTGCAATATCTGCAAATCAATTTCTTTCGACAGTTCTTGGCTAGATGACCAAAGCCTTTGCATTCATAGCATTGAGTAGGCTTCTGATTGGGGGCTGCTAGAAGAGCAGTCTCAGCCTGAAGAGGAGCCTTTGGGTTTTCAAAGATAACGTGCTGAGAGTTAAGGCGAAGTTCTTCTCTAAGGACTTCTTGGAGGCATGTGTCCAGATTGGCTGTGACTTCTCTATTCATAAGAGCTGAACGGACAGATTCGAATTCTGGTCTGAGATTCATAAGAAACTGACTAATGTGAGTTTTCTCTTGTAATTTAAGCGCCTCCGTCAGAAACCCAACATATACGGACTGGATTATCATAGCATCCCTCTCAGTCCATAATGTGAGAAATCCATTATAGTATTCTTGCACAGTTTTATCACCTTGACTGAATTTCGCAATTTCACTATCGAGTTGAAATTTGCGAGCTTTATTGGTTTGATGATAAACATTCTTTAGATGACCCCACATATCAGAGGCAGCAGCATATGCTTGAAGAGCAATGGCAAGAGAAGGATCAATGGAGTTAAGAATCCAAGTGATAACCTTAGCATTTTCTTTAGACCAGGTAGCTAAAGCTTTGGTGTCAGTAGTTGTAGTAGGTTTAGTTATCGAGCCGTCAAGATAACCAAACAATCCTTGGCCTTCAACGAAATTCTTCAGATGAAATGACCAAGCCATGTAATTATTTCCATTGAATTTAATGGGAATAACATCATACTTGTCCATATTAAAGAAGCGGCAGCAAAATGAAACAACAGCAACCAACCAAGGATAGAAAACAACTACAGAATAGCAAGATGCACACAGAAATGAAATAGATAAGCAGCAGGAGAGGATAGCTGCTAATACAGCACAGAAGAGCACACACAGCCAGCTATCAGCACAAAATCCAGCACAAAAGAGCAACAGCACAGAAGAATCCAGCACAGACAGCAAGCCGCAGCATAAAATGCTCAAAATCCAGCACAGACAGCCCCAGGCGACCTAGATGCTGATGGCAGATGAGGTACGTGGACCCCACAATCTGATCTATGCACAGATCAGATAGAAAAGACTGGAAGAATGCCAAAAGTCCTACCTCCAGTCCAAGTTTGATGAAGATCGGACACAGATCCACAATATTGGACGGTTGTGATAAAAACAATCTTGTAGAAAGAATATCAAAACCGACAGAGGAAAAAGGGATAAAAAATACCTCAATGAAGAAGAAAAATTCCATAAAAATCATTATAATTCCCAGAATAATCAGCCGACCAACACAAGGTGGACAGTTTGTAGGTTCTTGATCATCGAATGTAAGCAGCAGTGAAGCAGAGTGAAAAAACGCACGACACGTCCATCTCGTCAGTGAGTCGATTTGTACACAGATTTGATGGAGGATCAGTGAGAGATCAGAGGTGGGGATGGAAGGACAAGCTATTTTCGCAACTCCAGGCCAAAGT
>CM022955.1:45590215-45650623 GCA_012931725.1 Litsea cubeba
TTTCATCAAAAGATCAAGACAATTAGCAATAAATTGTTTCCTACATATCTAGTTTTGTGATAACACTCGGAGCTTCATAGAAAGAGCTGAAAACCTCTCTTTTGCATGCCAACTAGCTGTGGGAATCTTGTGTAAAGCCCCTACAAGTAACTGAAGAGAGATGAAGCATAAACATCTATGCAAAAGAAATCAACTCAAGGAATAGAACAAGAAACTTTTAGAAAGCAAAAGAGACGTACTGGATGGTAGGGGAACTTTGCAGCAATATTGGCCAGTAGCATGAAGAAAAAGCGTTACAAAAACCTTAGGCATATCTTTGGCATTATTGATTGCTGGGATTCACAGAAAGGAATAGTTGTAGGGAAGTAAAAGTAAAGCCTCAACAGAAGCATTAAAAGACACAGAGAGATTACAACTATACATAAAATGAACCAAAAAATGTAAATACAATTAGATGCAAGCGAAGGAAGTTTACCAGGTTCGCACTGTGCCTCTAATGCAGGAAAGACTGAATCAGGTAAGAGCTCCACCTAGTTCATGATATAAGGTTAAGAAAGAAGATTTGTGACAATGGATTCAATCCCAAAAAGAATGCACTACACAAAGGCATTAAACTATTTTTATTTTTTTTGGCAGACGAGGGTATCCCGGTAGTATTTGACCCAACAGGACCAATCAACCGGGTGCATGCACAACACACATGCACCAGGTAAATCTGTGGGGTGTCAAAGACATGACATGGGGAGAAAACCCACACCTTACACCAATGAACCAACACCCAGGGGGTAAAGCCGTTCAGATGGGTGTAAACCCATGTGATCCGATGTAATTCAAAGGTGGGCGGTGTGTGTGGATGGTTCTGATGGATCATGAGTTGGGCCCGCTCGTAGTTCTCATCATGATAGGTGAGCACGATTCTTACAGGAGCCTCTCTCTCTCTCTCTCTCTCTCTCTCTCTCTCTCTCTCTCTCTCTCTCTCTCTCTCTCTCTCTCTCTCTCTCTCTCTCTATATATATATATATATATATAGTAGTGATACCATGTGCGCGGTGCGTATGGACCTCTCCATGTGCACCTCGTTGTGGGAACCACATGGGGATGGAGCTTAGGGGGATTGAAAATTTCGTTGGGGCCTATTCATATACAAAAAAATGGACCCCATCTGATCATCTTAACCCTTTGATCACTAGCCTATATGTTTTGGTCGTCCAAAACAGGTGCACAGTCATCCAACGGTCAATCCATCCGGATGGGTGTAAACCCCATGGATCCAGTGTATTTCAGGAGCGGGGTCCTTCTCTGTGGTCCATTCAGATGGACCATCAAGTGGGTCCCACTATGAGCTGCACACGATGTGCACAAAATAAAGGTGTGGATGGGATCACGTATGTGTGTATGAGATACCAATGAGCAATCCACTGCCCTCACACACACACCTACATCGTGTGAACTAGCAATGGTCCTAATTTGATGCTAATCAACCTTTTTTTTTCCATTGGATTTAATCCCAAAAAATCTGCACTACACAAGGCCAATTAAACTTTAATGCCTTGAAATCAAGGGCTAGCATCATTGGACATTTGGACTAATATTGCACCCACCCTCTATATCCAAATCTATACATCCCTCTTCTCCTCTATATAGTGGTGCACCCAGTGCACCCCATAGGAGGGGTTTCTTTAACTTAGAAAACACCCGAGCATTTTGTCTCTCTCACTCCACAACACATGCCATAGATTTACAGACAGGTCGGTAGATAGATGAGAGAGAGAGAGATTATTACATAAGGATTATCCCACCATGTGGCCAAGTGAGGTCGAATCAAATCTGTGGATCTCGGATCCACCTTCCAAAGATACAAACTTATGAAGTTATGGCCCACTCTGTTTAACAATACAGGCTTGAGCTCCCTCCCAAAGGAAGCGATATTAACTGTTGAACTAAAGAAAAAGTAATTAAAGCATTCATTAATAATAATTCGTTACATATTTTAATACACATTGGGGCTTAACAAATGGTGATCCAGACTATCCATTAGATGCACAGTCCCACAAAAAAGTATTAATAATAACTATCTGAAATTTTAGCCAAATGCGAGACCATTCAATTGAACAAAAACAATTTAGCCATGTTTTTCATATGTGACCAATCTAATGATCAAGCTTACTCCAAATCACATGAAAATTTGGGGCAGATATTGATGCATGCAGAAAGGAATGAATTGGCAGACAGGATTCATGCCATGTGGGGCCCATATTATAAAATTTTGATTTTATTAATGAAATGTGATTTAACCACATTTTTTGAAAATTTTCCAAATCAAATACTGATTATTGCAGTGAATCATAAACCTACATGGTATACACGGTGGGCGGATCTTTTGAGCGGTTCACATGGAGATGAAGTGGACCGCGCATGTACAGATTTGTTTTGACCTTACTTAACCACATGATGCGGTCAACGTCATATGATTGTTCCTCTTTCTATGCATGCACATGCACACACAAAAAAAACATAACAACAACAACAACAAAACAATAATAAGAAAATGTTCCAAAGAATACGTTACATGAATAAAATAAACACTTTACAAGCAGTGATTAGATTTCCACTTTTGCAAGGCTTCATTGGGTCTTATGGTTTCAACTTATGTAATTTCACATTTCAATACTGTCAATCCAGGCCCATCCATTTAGGCCCATTTATTGCATTGTAAGTAGTCAAAGGTTGTTACTTAATTTTAGGATCTAAGATTTGTGATTGATTTGTAATTGACTGTGATTGATTGTAATTAGGGTATTAAGCCCTTATATATACATCAGTCGATCCTAAAAGGGGACACGACATTCAGCTCTCTCTCCTCTAAAACTGTCATGGTATCAGAGCTAAATCAATCATCTGATCATCTCCTGAGTCATCTTCCAAGCCTTGGAAGCCATCTGTGATCATCATCTTCAACTGGATCCTCTCTATTCATCCCTGATCATCTCTGATCAAGAGTGGCCCACCTTTGATCAACATCACCAATCTCCCTCTTGGTTGACTGAATATCTTCTTATTTATGAAGATTTTTTCCAGATTTATTGATCATCAGAGGTAGGTCTTCTACCTATTTTTGTGGAAATTCAATTTTTTCCATTTGTTTTTATCTCGGCCGTCCAAAATCCAGGATCTGGATCTGATTTGACCGGGACCACTTTCAAAAGTTGAGTGATTATCCTATCCACCCATCCCCACTCTCTGATCTATCAAGAGATCACCAGGTGGGGCCCAGCATCTGTCTTTTTCCCCTGCCGACCTGGACGACTTGGTGCTGCTGTCTGGCCAATCTCTTGCGATTGGGCTCACTGATCTTCTAGACCTTCTGGGAACTGTTCTGGGCTACCGATTGCTGTTTACTGCAACCCATCTGAACCACTGATTGTGGTCTAATCAGTCTGTCCAATAGTGTTGCTGCCATATCTAAGCTAGTTCTTGATATTTCTGCATACCTGGGTGCTGATTGTTGATTCTTGCTGCTGTTGCTATTTGCTAGTTACTGTCAATACTGCTGATTGATTATCCTTCTGTTGTTCTGCTAGTAATTGTTGTTGGATTGGTTGCTGGTTCTGGGTAGTCATGGACAAATCTGAAATTACCCTGGTTAAGTTTGATGGAAAAAATTATACCTCATGGGCCTTCCAATTTCAAATTTACTTAGAAGGAAAGTAACTCTGGGCCCACATTGATGGATCTGACCCTCAACCCAAGGAAGATGACAAGAAGATTTTAGCTTGGAAAACTAAGGATGCCAAAATAAAAACCTGGTTACTGGGCTCAGTTGATCCACATTTTATTCTCAATCTCAGACCTTGCAAAACTGCCCGTGAAATGTGGGAATATCTTAAAAAGATCTATCAACAAGGCAATGTTGCTCGTCAATTTCAGCAAGAACTTGACATTTCTCAATTTATTCAAGGCACCCAGTCTGTTCAGGAATATTACAATGGATTTCGCAGACTGTGGTCCGAGTACGATGCGATTAAGTTTGCCACGGTATCTAAAGCTCTCCTTCCCGAACTACTTCCCTTACAACAAAGTAGCCATCGGGATCAGTTTCTTATGAAACTTCGTCTGGAGTTTGAATCAGTTAGCTCTAACTTAATGAGTAGGGCTTCTCTTCCTACCTTGGATGATTGTCTTCAGGAACTTCTACGGGAAGAAGAACGTCTGCTCACTAAAACTACTCTGGAACAACAGAGATCTGTTGAGGCTCCCCTTGCATATGTTGCTACAACCAGACATCCTCCTCGGGACATCAGTACAGTTCAGTGCCATAACTGCAAATATGGTCACTATGCAAATCAATGCAAGGCAAAAACCTGCCGGTATTGTAAGGCCACTGGTCATGTTATTGAAGAATACCGGAAGAAGACTCGCAATTCTACTTCCCGCAACTATGTGCAGTCAGCCCCGGGTACTTACAATGTGCAGTCAGCTCCTAGTGCTTACACAGTCACCACTCCACCATATGCTTCATCTGACTTCAGTGGTTCTCTGCAGCATGATTCTTCCTCCCAACCTGGTTCCTCACGATCTGCGTCACCAGCTCCTCTCACCCCTAAGATGGTAACCAAATGATCATCAATGCCTTAGCTTCCATGAACATCGCAGGTACTGCTTCATCTCTTTCCAATACCTGGTACTTAGATTCTGGTGTAAGTAACCATATGACCACTTCAGCCCTAAAATTACAAAATGTTGTTCCTTACACTAGTCATCTTACTGTCCAAGCTGCCGATGGAAATCATCTTCCCATCACCTTTGTTGGTGATACCCCTAGCCCCTTACCATTAACCAATGTTTTAGTTTCTCCTCATCTTGCTACCAATTTGGTTTCTGTGGGTAACTTGTTGAAAATAATTGCAATGTCTCTTTTTCTCCTTCTGGTTGTGTTGTGCAGGACCAGGAGTCGGGGGAAGTGATCGCGAGGGGGCCTAAGCGTGGAAGGCTTTTTTCTTTACCAGTGCCTTCATTTATTCCGAATAACTCTTCACATCAGTTATTTTTTTTTTCATTAAGAATAATTCTCGGTTGTGGCATAATAGACTTGGTCATCCGAATGACTCTACAATGTCTACTTTATTTCAATCTGGATTATTAAATAAACCTATTGATTCTACGTCGTTTGAATGTGATGCTTGTAAATTAGGAAAGAGCAGAACTTTACCTTTTCCACACTCTAACACACGGAGCACTGCATGTTTTGACTTAATTCACAGTGATGTTTGGGGCATTGCTCTGACTCTTTCTCATAGTCATTTTAAGTACTTTGTCACCTTCATTGATGACTTCAGCAGATTTACTTGGCTTTATTTATTACATTCCAAGTCTGATGTTCTTCATGCTTTTAAAAAAATTTTAAGCTATGTTGAAACACAATTCTCCACATGCATTAAGATTTTGCGATCAGACTCAGGGGGGGAGTATGTGTCCAATGATTTTCAATCTTTTCTGACCAATAAAGGAATCATTTCTCAACGTACATGTCCGTATACTCCACAACAAAATGGAGTTGCGGAACGGAAAAACAGACATCTCCTTGATGTAACTAGAACACTTCTCATTCAATCTTCCGTTCCCCCTCGTTTTTGGACTGAAGCCCTCACCACCGCAGTTTATCTCATCAATCGTCTTCCATCACCTACCATTGATCATTTCACACCTTATTTTAAACTGCTTGGGCAACAACCTGTGTTTGATCACCTTCATACATTTGGATGTGTTTGTTTTGTTCACCTTCCTCTCCCGGAACGAACAAAACTAACCGCGCAATCTCACAGGTGTGCGTTTTTGGGTTATACCACTAATCAAAAAGGTTTTGTTTGTTATGATCCCATTGGACGTCGTATCAGGGTTTCTCGCAATGTTATTTTCTTTGAAAATCAGAATTTCTTCCCGACTCACATAGACTGTCCTCCACCATCTTCACCAGCTCTCTTACCTGGTTTCTCGGATCAACCAATGGATCAAACAACTGTTACTAGGTTTAAACCTGATTTTGTGTATCACCGACGGAAAAAACCTACCACTGCAGATGGCGTCCTCCTGATCCTCCGCGACCAATGGTTCCGCACCTACTAAGCCTTGCGTCGCTCCTCCAGAGATTCTAGACCACCTGAGAGGTATGGATTTACCATACTTCTTTGATGACAACTATATCTTCTGTCCCTATCCCTAGTTCTTATTTGCAGGCTGTACAACAAGATTGTTGGAACCAGGCATGAAGGGAGGAATTGGATGCATTGGATTCAGAATCACACCTGGGATATTGTGGAGTGTCCTTCAACAGTTAAACCCATTGGTTGCAAATGGATCTACTCGATCAAACTTAAATCCGATGGGTCCTTGGATAGACACAAAGCTAGACTTGTGGCACTCGGCAACCGTCAGGAGTATGGCATTGACTATGAGGAAACATTTGCACCTATGGCAAAAATGACATCTGTCGGTTACTCTCGCCATTGCTTGCATCTAACTCCTGGCCTTTATACCAAATGGATGTCAAAAATGCAATTTCTCCATGGGGATCTGCAAGAAGAAGTCTATATGCGGATACCACAAGGTGTCCCCCTCTCCCTCAAAGAGGACTGTCTGTCGCACTGCGAAAATCGCTTTATGGTCTAAGCAGCTCCTCGGGCATGGTTCGAAACCTTCCAGCGTCGCTTATGCGAGAGTGGCTTACCCAGAGTCCTTATGATCCATCTCTTTTTCTCTGTCGCACATCTACTGGTGTTATTGTGCTTCTCGTATATGTTGACGATATTATTATCACTGGCACGGATGCTGGTATGATCAACTCTCTCCAAGCTTCTCTCAAGGATTCCTTCCGTATGAAGGATTTGGGCCGTTTATATTATTTTTTGGGCTTAGAAGTGCATCAATCTCAGAAAGGTCTATTTGTTAATCAACACAAATACACATCCGATCTTATCGAGTTGGCTGACCTCCATGATTCTTCACCTGTTGATACACCTGTAGAGGTCAATCTCAAGTTGAGTAAAGATGATGGCGATCTTCTTCCTAATCCTCATACATACCGGCGCCTGGTGGGAAGTCTTATCTATCTCACCATCACTAGACCTGACATATCCTATGCTGTTAATCTTGTGAGCCAGGTCATGGCAGCTCCTCGACACCTTCATTTGATAGCTGTGAAGCGGATTATTCGCTATCCTACTGCGAACTGTCCCTCGTGGTCTATATTATCCAAAGGATAATCCTCTTCATCCTGACCGCTTATGCAGATGCTGACTGGGCGGGCTGTCAAGAACACGCCGTTCTAACTACTGGTTGGTGCATGTACCTTGGAAATTCTCTCATTTCTTGGAAATGCAAGAAACAAGAACGGGTGTCCAGATCTTCCACGGAAGCTGAATATAGGGCGTCTTCTTCTTGTTCTGAGATCTTATGGCTCCGGGGACTTCTTTCAGAACTCAGGTTCGCTCAAACCGCTCCTACTCCATTGCATGCTGATAATACTGGGGCTATCCGCATCACTGCAAATCCCGTCTTCCATGAACGCACCAAACATATTGAAGTTGACTACCACTTTATTCGCGATGAATATAAGCGTGATGTCATTCGTCTACCTCATGTCCCTACAGAGTTTCAGTTTGCCGATATCTTCACTAAGGGACTTCCTCGGCCTCGACATCAATTTCTTGTCTCCAAATTGCTGCTTTATGACTCCCCAGCATCAATTTGAGGGGGGGTGTCAATCCAGGCCCATCCATTTAGGCCCATTTATTGCATTGTAATTAGTTAACGGTTGTTACTTAATTTTAGGATCTAAGATTTGTGATTGATTTGTAATTGATTGTAATTAGGGTATTAAGCTCTTATATATACATCAGTCGATCCTAAAAGGGGACACGACATTCAGCTCTCTCTCTCTCTCTCTCTCTAAAACTGTCAAATACCATCATGTATGCAAGTATAGGAGAAGTAAAAATCAAACATCAGTCGAACCTCACCAAATTAGATCAGTTCAGACCAACCTAATAGCAGACAGGGTCAACTCAAACCAAGCTAACTCCGAGCAAGAAAAACTCAACAATAGCAATGAACCGAAATGCATCAAATCTGAATTATACCCTAATGGTATCAAGGTAATATAAGTCTACCATCTGAAGCAACCCAAGAGGAGTTGCCACAATATGGGCTTTTGGATCATGAGCCAAATCCATCCCAAGACCCAAACTCATGGTCTATTAGACCCAGGCCAAGGCCCAAGGTTGGCATAACAAGCATGAGTACGGCAAGAGGCCCAAATCTCCCTATTAGGCAATATAATCCAACAACTAGCTATGAGATTTTCTTTTTGGTACCCAGCCAAGGCAGCTGGGACCCATAAGGGAACCGAGCCATGGGGAAATAAGCCTGCTCCATAGGAAGAGGAACTCAGGGATCAAACCCAGGGCAATTAGGTAAGATTCGGGGCACCCAAGAAACTGAGCAACCTCTTGTTCTCAACTAGCTATGGATTATTATTTACTTTAGTATCTTTCTTATTTGATATTTCTATTTTTCCCAAGCTCTATGTTCAATGAATGCATTTAAGGAAAGGAAACGATAACCATATGAAAGGGAACTTCCTTTTCAGAATGTTCAAGATGTCAATGACCTATAAAGCCCACGACCCATGACCCATCTGCAAAGCCCATGTTATTGTAGACTAGTCAAACTTGTACAGCACTACATACTAAAATAGGAGATTTGATACATTGATACTAGTCAAACTTGTACGGCACTACATGCTAAAATAGGAGATTTGGTAGATTGTAATTGTAGCCCAAATTGGGCTCTGATCTATAAATACAATGGTCAATCCACAAGGTAGGACAACCAATTCCATTCAATCTGTTTTGTATTTTGTTTCTCTGTAGATATCATGGAACTGTCATGGTATCAGAGCACTTGGGTTCTCGTTGCTATTTCAACATCGCAGTCCTCATTGTGATGAAAGGACTCAACAGTAGGAATAGGTAGAAGTTTTCTTCATTGTCCTGAAGAAGACACATCAAGGACCGTGGTTCTTCTCCTATTCAGATCTTGAAATCGCTGCTGTTTGGCCTGTGATCAATGGTGGCCTACCTGCGATCATCAAGACATCTTCAAGGCACACTCCCATCTTGGTCAACTATATTTCCTGGGAATTTTAGAGATTTTTCCTGAAGTTTTTGAAGCTGTCAGGTAGTTCTTTTACTCAGATCTATGGATTTCCAGTTTTATGCAATAGTTTTGATCTCGGCTGTTAAAATTCTTGGATTAAGGGAAGATTTTGCTAATACTGCTTCTAATAGGAGGTTTTGAGTGTGATTCTCATAGTCTGATCTGATCTTGAATCAGATCCACCTCTAGGCCCCACATCGGATTGCTTGTCCAATTTTTTGGTCGCCTGGACCTTTGTTTCCACCTGTGTGGGATTTTTTGCTCAGATTTGCTTGATCTGATATTGAATCAGAGTGTAGACTCAGTTCTGGGCAACTGGTTCATCTCTGTAGCAAGTTGATTTCCAACTGTTTGGTATTCTTGTTCACCTGAATTGCTGCAACAGTATCTGCTCATCATTTTTTTTTTGGATACTTAAGAAAATCTGAGGCATATTTATCATGGAAAAATCAGAAATACCAATCGTAAGATTTAACAGGACAAATTATCCTACCTGGGCATTTCAATTTGAACTATATTTGAAAGGGAAAGAACTATTGAGGCATATCACTGGATCTACCCTTAAACCACTGAAGATGAGAAAACAACATTTGCCTGGACCACCAAGGATGCCAAAATCAAGTCCTGGATCCTTAGAACAGTGGAACCACACTTGATATTGAACCTGAAGCCTTACAAAACAGCACAGGACATGTGGGCTAATTTGAAAACGGTTTATTATCAGAATAATTATGCACGTCAATAGCAGTTCGAATTTGAGATTGCCCAATATATTCAAGGAGCTTCTTCCATCCAAGAGTATTACTCTGGGTTTCTGAATTTATGGACCGACTATGATGAGATTAAGTATGCTAGTGTCTCTCCCGCAGTCCTTCCTGAAATACAAAAACTTCAAGAACTCGGTCATAGGGACCAATTTTTTATGAAATTGCAACCTGAGTTTGAACACGTTCGGTCTGGACTTATGAGTAGAGTTCCCTCTCCATCATTAGATGAGTGTCTCAATGAGCTCTTGCGTGAAGAACAAAGACAGGCCACTCAGGTTGTATTGACACAACAAACTCCAACTGGCCCTATCAAGGTGGCATATGCAACAAGGAGTAATTATCAGCCACGACGTGAACACATCCGCCCTCAGACTGATAAAGGCAAACAACCAGGACGTGACATGAGCTTTATTCAATGTTACAGTTGCAGGAAGTTCGGCCACTATGCATCTCAATGCAAGCAAAAATTTTGCAACTACTGTAAAGAACATGGGCATATCATTAATGAATGTAGCAAAAGTCCTCAGAACCGCAAACCCCGTGCTTATCATGCAGTCACTAAATCTGCGTCATCTGAAGTTATTCCTGCTGCTGCTCCTGCCTCTCCTGTGTTTTTTTACCCACCCACATCCAGTACCGGTTCTTCTATTACCCCTGACATGATTCAACAAATGATTGTTAATGCAATTTCTGCACTGGGTATTTCAGGTACCACTTCTTCTTTTAATTCACTTTGGTATTTTGCCTCTGGAGCATCCAATCATATGACCTTTTCACCTACATCTCTCTCAAATACTCCCCCGTATAAGGGTAATTTAACTATTTATACAGCGGATGGTGAAAAGCTTCCAATCATTGCCGTTGGTGATGTTCCACATTCCTTACCCCTTACAAATGTCTTTCTCTCTCCTTTTATCTACAAATCTTGTTTCAATTGGTCAGCTTGTTGATAACAATTGTCATGTCTCATTCACTCCTTCCGGTTGTATTGTGTAGGATCAAGTGTCAGGAAAGGTGATCGCGAAGGGCCTTAAGTGGGGACGATTCTTTCCGTTACAAATAAACACTATTCTGAATAAACATGCATGTTCTGAATATGCATTTCATTCTGTTTCTTCTCAGAATAATTGGAAATTGTGGCACAATAGATTATGTCACCCCAACCCCAAAACTTTGCTCACCTTGTTTCGATCTGGACTTTTGAATAAAAATATTGCTTTTTCTCATGCTGAAGCGGTGGAATGTTCTGCACGTAAGCTTGGCAAAAGCAAGAATCTTCCCTTTCCTTTACATGACAATGTGGCCTCAAAGTGTTTTGATATTATACATAGTGATGTATGGGGTCTTACTCAGGTAATCTCCCATACACTATAAGTATTTTGTAACTTTTATTGATGACCACAGTAGATTCACATTGGTTTATTTTTTAAGGTCGAAATCAGAAGTGTTTGATGTGTTTACAAAGTATTTGGCCTATGTCCACAATCAATTCTCTACCAACATCAAAATCTTGCAAACTGATTCAGGAGGGGAGTATGTCTCTAATAGGTTTCAAAAAAATTTACAGGACCAAGGGATCATTTCTCAACGATCATGTCCTTACATTCCTTAGCAAAATGTTATTGCTGAACGGAAAAATAGACATATGCTTGACACTATTCGAGCATTGCTCCTTGAATCCTTTGTTCCAGCCGTTTTTTGGCCTGAAACGCTAGTTACAGCTGTTCACCTAATAAATCGTCTCCCTCTACAAAATTAAATAATGAGACTTCATATTTTCGGTTATATGGTACTCCACCCACATACACACATCTTCATACCTTTGGTTGTGTGTGTTTTGTCCATCTTCCTTCCCATGAACGCACAAAGTTAACTACTCAATTTGCTCGATGTGCGTTTCTTGGTTATGCTACCAACCAAAAAGGTTTTGTTTGTTTTGATCCTACTACCAAACGTGTTCGCATATCTAGAAATGTGGTCTTTTTTTAAAATTGGTATTTCTTTCAACATTATCATGAACCTCCAACGTCTTACTCGGGCTTACCTGATTTCTCTGATGAATCTTCACCCATTGAAAGGTTTAATCCTAATTTTGTTTATAAGCGACGACAAAAGGATGACGTTCCCACACAGCAACCTTTGCATGAACCTTATCCTGCACGTTATCCCGATCCTCATCCTGCAACTGACCTTTGGCGATCTACTCGGATTCGTCGTCCTCCGGATCGATATGGATTTACTTATACTGCCTTATTAGCTACCTTATCATCTTTTTCTATTACTCTTACTCTCAAGCAGCTAAGCAGGAATGTTGGCATTCAGCTACGCAAGTAGAATTAGATGCACTTGATGAGAATCATACATAGGATGTGGTACCGTGTCCTCCATCTGCAAAGCCCATTGGATGCAAATGGGTGTATTCCATTAACTTGAAATCTGATGGATCCCTCGATCGCAACAAAGTGCGTATGGAGGCTCTTGGAAACACACAAGAATACGGTATTGATTACGATGAAACATTTGCACCTGTGGCAAAGATGACTACAATCCGCACAGTCCTTGCAATAGCAGCAGCTCAGTCATGACCTCTCTACCAGTTTGCCATGAAAAATGCATTCTTACATGGTGATCTGAAGGAAGAGGTGTATACGCGCACTCCCCAAGGTGTTTCTGGAACAACACCAGGTGATGTCGTTCACTTATGCCAGTCTTTATACGGTCTAAAACAAGCTCCTCGAGCATGGTTTGAGAAATTCCGAGAAGCCCTACTTCAGCTAAAGTTTCATCATAGCTATTCTAATCCTTTTATGTTTCTTCATAACACAGAGGCAGGGATTACTGTGCTCGTTGTTTATGTTGATGACATTATCATTTCTGGGACAGACACTAAAATGATTCAGTTTCTTCAGGCATCTCTTCATGACTCATTTCACATGAAAAACTTAGGTCCTTTGACCTATTTTTTAGGTCTCAAAGTTCTTCAATCAGAAAAAGGATTGATTCTTATTCAAAATAAATATGCCATCAATCTTGTTGCAATGGATGGTCTTCAAAACTGTTCTCCGGTGGACACACCTTTAGAGGTGAATGTCAAACTCAGTCAGGATACAAGTGATCCTCTACCAGATCCTACATTATATCATCGTTTGGTTGGCAATTTGGTTTACTTAACCGTTACTCAACTAGACATTTCTTATGCAGTCAACTTGGTCAACCAATTCATGATAGATCCCCGCCACCTTCACTTAGCTGTTGTTCGGTGTATTATATGCTATATTCTTGGTACTTCCACTCGGGGATTATTCTTTCTTGCTGGCAGTTCAATGTACCTCACAGCTTACTCTGATGCCGATTGGGTAAGATGTCCGGATACTGGGCGTTCTACTACAGAATGGTGCATGTATTTAGGTGACTCCTTAATTTCATGGAAGTGTAGAAAAAAAGACAAAGTAACCAAATTTTCTACTGAAGCGGAATATCGAGCAATGTCTGCTGCACGCTCTGAAATAGTCTGGCTCCGGGGCTTACTTTCAAACTTGGGTTTCCTCAGACTACTCCAACACCTCTATATGTTGTCAATACAAGCGCCATTCGTATTACTAAAAATCTTGTTTTCCATGAACGGACTAAACACATTGAGGTGGACTGCCATTTCATTCGTGATGAGTTCGTTCGTGACACAATCAGCCTTTCTCACATCTCTTCAAGTCTACAAATTGCAGACACACTCACGAAAGTACTACCACGATGATGCCATCAATTCCTAGTGAGCAAATTGATGCTTGTCGATTCTTCATCATCAATTTGAGGGGGGGGGGTGTCGATGACCTAGAAAGCCCACGACCCATGACCCATCTGTAAGAGATGAATGGCCTTCATTTCATGGCCTTCATTTCACTTTGCTTTCCTCTCTCTCTCTCTCTCTCTCTTAGAGGTGGCAAAATATTACCCGACCCGCCAACCCGACCGGACCCGATCCGCGTATTACCCGCTTAACCCGACCCATTTAATAGGTGGGTCGGTCACGGGTCAAGTATTCATGACCCGCCATTAAACGGGTCGGGTTAGGGTTGACCCGCATAACCCGCTTATTTAAGCCAAAATTGAATTTGATTATTTTAATGTATAGGTTAAAAAAGAATAAATGAACCTTAACCAATTCAACCCCACGCTTTTTATTAATGGAAAGCAAGGTGATGCGCATCAAATGATTGTTGAAATGAGATTAGACCAAATTTGATTTTAAAAGTCAGTTTTGGTCAAGCATGGAACCATAGTTAAGTCGATTTATTTACTAGATGGATGTGGGTTATGCGGGTCGACCTGACCCGTATAACCCGCAATGGTTATGCGGGTTAAGCGGGTCGGATCGAGTTGACCCGTGGTGGGTGCGGGTTAGGGGTTTCTGACCCGTTTAATAAACGGGTCGGATGCGGGTTAGACTTGTATAACCCGTTTAATAAACGGGTCCGACCCATTTAGTACAACCCGACCCGATTGCCACCTCTCTCTCTCTCTCTCTCTCTCTCTCTCTCTCTCTCTCTCTCTCTCTCTCTCTCTCAGATCGAGAGGACTTCCAAGCTTCAACAATCACCACCATCTTCTTCCTCAAGCTCCGCCAAGCTCAGTGATCCCATGTTCCAAGTTTCTCCCCATTTCTCCAACTCTAGGTGAGTGTTTTTTTTAGTAGATTCTAGAGTTTCTTGCTTTAATGGTTAGAAATATGATTGGTTATCTCGTTAGCCTCTTTTCATTTGATTTGCGTTAAGATTTTGAGTTTGAGTTGGTTTTTCCAAGAGTGGGTCTTCCAAGAGTTTTTCTTTTCTTCTTTTAAGAAGGTAACAATAATATATTGAAAGGGAACATAGTACAATAGATAGGCTCAAAGCAGAAAACAATGGGGGCCTATATAAGAGAGATATACCAAGCCACCCAAACCCAAAAAATTACAATCATAGCACTTATTCTCTCACCAAGTGTTTATAAGCCAAGGCAAGTGAATACATGTAGATTTCCATTCAAATGTGTGTTGTTATTGTTGATTCTAGCATTGAATTGATCCTAGATACCGTTGAAGCTCATTTGTTGTTAATGGTGTATAAGGCTTGTTTAATTTGTAATTTCATTAATGCCATTGATGTTGGTTGGTTAGTTGAGGTGGTTTATGGTCTAAATGGAGAGGGCTAGGCACTGATAAATGTATGTTGTAGGTGGATTTCTGAAGGGAGTGGTGAAAGCCCCAAAATTTGGAACTGAGTAAGCTCCAGAAACGCAATTCTGGGAGCTTACGGCTAGCCGCGAACCACAAACTTCGGTTTTGAGATCGACCAGATTGACAGGTTGTTCTGCGATTAGCTCACAGCTAACCATGGCGGCTAGCCGTGGACAACCATAGAACAATCTCATTGCCAACCATGAGGCTTCAGAACGCCAACTATGGATTACACTACGGTTGCAAAGACGAAATCGTGATTTTCAACCAATTGAACTACGGCTAATCGTAATGACGCAGGACGATCAAAGCTCAGGAGCCGCAGGCCTTGATGGACCCGCTTGAGGGGGTCCACATGATCTCTAATTCTGAAATCCCTATCATTAGTTTAACTAGTATCTAAATTAGTAGAGTTGATTACTATATTTGCTTTCTAAATTCTAGTTTGATTAAGATTAGGTAGTTTCTTATTTTAAGATGTCTTGGTTGTTAAGGAACAATAGTAACACTCTATATATAGAGTAGTCTCCGATTGTAATAGTTATGCTATAATTTTAATAAAATTCAGAATCGTGAGTTACTGTGGCTACTTAACCTAAGTGATACTTAGGACTTGAGTCGGAAGACTCGATCTCACTGTCGGAGGTGTAGATCTCACAGCATCCACTCCCAATTCGCAAATCCCTCCCATCTCACGTCCACCCCAACACAGACACCATCTATCCATCCTGCCAGAACCTCTATTCATCCCCAAACCTACGAAAACCCCAAATCCCCAAATCCCTAACCTAGCAACCCCATCAGCCACTCCCGAACCAAATCCCAACCCTAAACAAATTTTCCCCAAAATCCCAAATCACCAAACCCTAATCTAGCCCTACCCGAACCCACAAAACCCACCCCACCACCACATATCTCTCTTCCAGTAGCCACCGAACCTAGCCCAAGCCACTTTTCTGTCCCAGCCGCCTCCCCTCTCTGATCATCCATTCCCAAAACCCAGAAGGAGAAAAATAAACAAAAAAAGTGGGGGCGGGGGCAAAAGAGAGAAGAGAAGGAGCTCTGAGTTGGGAGCATACCTTGCACCCTTGCACCGACGACGAGCACACAGCAACGCCTCTAATCTTCACACTGCATCTTCATCGCAACACATCAGCAGCAAGCACACAGCCAGCTTTGCTCATCCATTCTAAGCATCGTCACCATCGCAGCATGCAAAGAAGCCGGCATCATCAGTTGCTGCACAACCATCGCCCATCCTCCGTTTCTTCCATCTCTGAGTCGACAATAAGCAGAAACCCTCCCCTCCATTTAATCTCTGTGCGCACGAGACCCGAGGAGAAGAGGTTTTTCTTTTCCCCCTCTATTCTCTCGTGTTCATCT
The DNA here is from genome assembly GCA_012931725.1 of Litsea cubeba. NCBI lineage: Eukaryota > Viridiplantae > Streptophyta > Magnoliopsida > Laurales > Lauraceae > Litsea > Litsea cubeba. The sequence goes on from CM022955.1 coordinate 45,606,791, forward strand.
AGGAGCACTGCACTAGGCCAAAGCTTGGGCCTGACCCACAGTCTAGACCCGATCTGAGTCCAGGCCCAACCCGACCCAGCTCACCAGTAGCCAAAAAAAAAAAAAAAATTTTAATTTCATGGCTACCCGAGGACGTCAATACCACGGATATCTCACCAATTACCAGCGGGATGAGCAATTGACTAAATTGGGACATGACATGGACGCTGTGATTGAGCGACTAGAATTTGTTGAAGCTGTTCTTACTGAACTTCAAGGAACTCAGGCTACAAGAAGAATAGAATCTGCTATCACAAAGCTGGATCAACAAACATCTGGAACCGAAACTCAGATCAAGCTAGTAACCCCCACTCCCCAAGCATCCGGATCAAGGGCCCACGTGAATCTAGTCACACTTGGTCCTCAGCAACAGCATCGTGAGACCATGTTTGACATGGTACAGCGCCATTTAATTGAACGTGGTGATGATGAGCCACGCGGTGCACCACATACAGATGACATCACTAGAAAGGTGCGACTAAAGATCAGTGATATTTTCAGGGGATCTCCATCCCAAGGCCTTCGTCGACTGGCTCAATTAACTCGACGACTATTTTGCATGGTACAAAATGAATGATGCCCAGAAGATAGCCTTCACAAAGTTAAACTCAAGGGTCCTACACGCATTTGGTGGCAAAGTGTTGAAAACAGTGAACTTGCCTTTGGGCATCCCATCTTGCAGTGGGAAGAAATGAAGCAGCGACTCAAGCAAAAATTTATTCCTTCTGACTATATTGATTCCCTGCATAAAGGATACCTTAGTCTACAATAAGGTGCCTCCTCTGGATGAGTATACCAATCTGTTTCGCAAATATATAGCGCGCTGCAATCTGCGGGCTAATGATGGACTCATTGTCAACAAATACACAGAAGGCTTACGTCCTGATATTCGGCAACGGATTTCTATGTTTGATTTCAATGATATTAATGAAGCCTATTGTAAAGCCCGCAAAGGACGGCATGAAATTCAGTTGCGGAGGCGAGAAAGGTACCAAGCAGGAGAGTTTTCTAATCGAGGGGTACAATATACAACCCCCAATAACTCCCAACAGTCGTTTATTCGACCGAGATCACCACCGGCACAGCAAAATCAAAACCAAGGGGTACCACAACGGCCACTTCCTCCCCAAAATCAGCAACAATAGACACCACAAAATGATCCTCGTGCGCGAGGATGTACTGACAAAAGGGAAGTGATATGCCATTCCTGCCAGCAAAAAGGGCATTTTGCTAGAGAATGTCCTCATAGGAATCTTTATGCAGACGATGAAGCTACAGAGAGCGAAGAGTGTGATGAGCACATTGAGATGGAAAAACCTGCAGACACTCAAAGCCTTTGCAATGAAAAACTTTCTGCATCACCTGATGGTCTCCCACTTGTATATCTTGAACGTCATCTTCTGATCACAGAAGATCAACAGGATGAGCAGGATTCTAATCATGCACCTATCTTTCGCTCTAGAGTTCACTGCGTGGGCAGGACTTGCAATAGGATTGTTGATGGAGGCAATGCTATGAACGTTAGTTCTAAGGAGGCTGTGGAAAAGCTAAAACTACCTACAACAAAGCATCTGAGGCCCTACAAAATCGCTTGGGTCAATGATTCAACTATTCCGGTTGACAAGCAACGCATCGTTCCTTTCACACTGGGTTCTTATCCAGATAAAATCAAATATGATGTTATACCTATGAAAGTCACACACATACTCTTTGGTCGCCCTTGGCTAAAGAAGTTGAAGGTTGTCACCAATAATGACACAAACACCCATACTTTCATGTGGAAAGGGCACAAGACCCAGTTATGGCCACTGCCACCCCAGCATTCTGCTAAGGCCCCAAAAGAGGCAGCCACTCCTCAGATATTAACAATGAGCAAATTTGAACAGGAAAGCAGAGATCAGGATTTGATGTATGCCTTGGTGATCCGACAGGTTACAGGTGACTCTCCCCACGAGTCCATTCTGGATGACGTCAAACCACTCATGCAACACTTCTCCGATATTAATCCGAATGAACTGCCAAATAATCTTCCACCTATGAGGGACATACAACATGCCATTGATCTAGTCCCAGGCTCTTCACTGCCGAATCTACTTGCATATTGAATGAGTCCAGCAGAGCACGCTGAACTCAAGCGGCAGGTGGCAGATCTGTTACAAAAGGGGTACATTCTAGAAAGTCTCAGTCCCTGTGGTGTACCCGCCCTTCTCACCCCTAAGAAGGATGGAAGTTGGTGCATGTGCATGGACAGTCGAAGCTATCAACAAGATCACGGTAAAATACAGATTTCCTATCCCCCCATTAGATGATATGCTTGACATGATGACAGGTTCAGCCATTTTGTCCAAGATTGATCTGTGAAGTGGTTACCATCAGATTCGCATCAGAACAGGTGATGAGTGGAAGACAGCATTCAAGACTAGAAATGGTCTTTTTGAATGGATGGTCATGCCATTCGGGTTAACAAATGCTCCCAGTACGTTCATGCGGGATATGACCCATCTGCTACAGCCTTATATCGGGCAATTTTGTCGTTGTTTATTTTGACGACATCCTTATTTACAGCAAATCCAAGGAGGAGCATCTCACTCATCTCCACACTATTTGCCATCTTCTTCGTCGAGAGCGCTTCTACATCAATCTCAAGAAGTACACTTTCATAAGTTGTTCAGTTATATTCTTGGGATTCATCATATCAATGGAAGGCATCAAAATGGATACAGAAAAGGTCAAAGCAATTCTAGATTGGCCACTCCCCACCACAGTAACTGAAGTCAGGAGTTTTCATGGACTGGCTACCTTCTATAGGAGATTCATCAGGAATTTCAGCGGTATCACTACCCCAATTACAGAGTGTTTATAGAAGGGCGAGTTCAAATGGACCAAAGCCGCAACTCGAGCTTTTGAGCAGATCAAACAAGAAATCACAGAAGCTCCTGTCCTCCGCCTGCCAGACTTTGACAAAGTGTTCGAAGTTGCTTTCGATGCGTCCACTGTTGGAATTGGAAGTGTCCTTAGCCAAGAGGGACATCCGATTGCCTTCCACGGTGAGAAACTCTCAGCTTCAAAGCACAAGTACTCTCCTTATGCCTTGGAGTTCTACGCTCTTGTTCAGTCACTTCGCCATTAGAGGCATTACCTGATGGGTAGAGAATTTGTGCTTTACTCTGATCATGAGTCTCTCAAGCACCTTCATTCACAACATAAAGTGGGAGCTAACTTTGCAAATGGAACACTTATATTCAGGAGTTTACCTTTACCATCCGCCATAAATTTGGCAAAGAAAATGTGATAGCGGATGCTCTCAGTCGCCGGAAACATCTTTTGACCACCATGGCTATTTCTGTACGGGCTTCTAGCAAATCAAGGAGGACTGTGAGGCAGACAAGGACTTCGACACCATCTATCACGATATCCGTCAGGGTGAGCATCTCAAGCATCCTTACTTTAGCATTCATGATGGGTATTTATTTTCTGGTAGTCGCCTTTGTTTACCAAATACATCTATCCGCGAGCATGTTATCAGGGAACTCCATTCCGGAGGATGCAGCGGACATTTGGGTCGTGATAAGACCTTCGCTCTTGTCGGAGATAGATACTAATGGCCACACGACACCCTACGTTTCTCGTATCTGTGAGCGGTGTCGTGCTTGTCAGTTGGCCAAAGGAAGCAAGAAGAATGCAAGGTTATATCAGCCGTTGCCAGTTCCCTAGGGCCCGGATATCAGCATGGATTTTGTACTTGGGCTGCTTATGACCCGCAGAAAAGTGGACTCTGTATTTGTGGTTGTGGATCATTTCTTGAAAATGGCTCATTTTATTCCTTGTACCAACACAGCAGATTACAAAGTTGCACAACTCTTCTTTAAGGAAGTCGTCCGTCTGCATGGACTTCAAAAAACCATAGTGTCTGACAGAGATACAAGTTCGTTAGCTAATTATGGAAAACATTATGGGGCACGTCCAAAACAAAGCTGAAATTTTCTACTGCCTATCAACCACAAATTGATGGTCAGACAGAAGTCGTCAACCGTAGCCTTGGGAATCTGCAACGTTGTTTAGTGCGAGACCATCTTACCACATGGGATCAGGTTCTACCTATGGCAGAATTTGCATATAATAACTCAATCAACCGGTCCACAGGGATTTCTCCTTTTGAAGCAGTTACTGGCACCAGACCACGTCTACCGGTTGATCTTGTTCCCCTTCCTGTAGAAACAAGAACAAGTAATGCTGCAGACAGTTTTATTCGCCATATGCAGCAGATTCATGAAGAAGTTTGGCGCCATATTTCCGCAAGCAATGATTCATATAAAGACCATGCAGATAAGCGCCGCCGTTTCGTTCAGGTTGAGGAAGGCGATATGGTCATGCTCCGTAATCGTCCAGAGCGCCTTCCGCCGAGAGCCAATAAAAAACTGCACCCCCGCAAGATTCTCAAGAAAATTGGTCCTAATGCATGTGTTGGATTTGCCACCAAATCTTGGATTACATGCTACCTTCAATGTTGAAGATCTCACACTCTATACGGGTCATGACCAAGACAATCCGTCGGTAGAACAGGAGATTCAGCTACTACCCTCACCAGCCCCTGCTGATAAAATTGTTGATGTGCTTGATGATCAGATTGTCTCCACTCGACAACGGGGATTTCAAAAGTTTCTTGTTCGTTGGAAGAATCATCCAATCTCCGATGCCACGTGGATTACAGCTACTGATTTCCAGCGTCTTAATCCCGATCTTTACGAGAGATATCAAGCTATTATCTCGTCAGAGTCGAGTTTTTCTAAGCCGGGGAGAGTTGATGCAAGACGATCAATGCTCAGGACCCGCAGGCCCTAATGGACCCGCTTGATGGGGTCCACATGATCTGTAATTCTGAGATCCCTATCATTAGTTTAGCTAGTATCTAAATTAGTAGAGTTGATTACTATATTTGCTTTCTAAATTCTAGTTTGATTAAGATTAGGTAGTTTCTTATTTTAAGATGTCTTGGTTGTTAAGAAACAATAGTAATACTCTATATATAGAGTAGTCTCCGATTGTAATAGTCATGCTATAATTTTAATACAATTCAGAATAGTGAGTTACTGTGGCTACTTCCCCTAAGTGATACTTAGGACTTGAGTCGAAAGACTCGATCTCACCGTCGGAGGTGTAGATCTTCACCGTGGCCTCTGGGCTACTCCATCACGTAGGCTATACCACAGCTAACTGTAGGAGCTCAATTACTCTTTTGAAGGGGAACTCTAACCTAGGCTTTGTGGACTTAGTTTGGGGACCTTTGGCATTGTATAATGAGGAACTAATGGGAAACCAATAGTGAGGGATCCTTGAGCTGACATACCCTTACAAATTGTCCAAATAACATATGAGGTACAAATCAAGTCGGAGAGTGAAGATGTGGGGTGATGTGACGTCAATATCCTTAGATGCACCAAGGTTTTGTGTGATAGGACATCAATGACCTCATTATCCCCGTAGACATGGTGATGTGTCATATGAAGAGGGCAATCAAAGACTTTGGTTTCGGTTGTAATTCTCTTGACTATTGCATAATTGGAACTGAATTGTATACTTTCGGTATTGATATCCACATGCCTTGAGCATGTTCCTCACTGTTTGAATTGTATTTATTGGGATTCACATGTGATAACTTAGATGCACTTAGGAACCCCATAGTGATTTAGTATTGGATTTGGTCTGTTGTATACGTTGAACTATTGTTTGGACTGTTGGTGGTGTTGAGGCTAGGTGACTTTGAATGTAAAGGCTTTGAGAGGACTACTTTGTATTGGACTTTTTTTAGGCTTTGATTGAACTTTGATTGATTAAAAGAGTAGTTCCTCATTCGTTTGATTATCCTTGTTCACGCAAGATAAGCCAAACCTATCATTAAGTGTATTGGTAGTATTCTTTGAGTCAGGCATCACTCAGCTTTCAACGTCTGAAGCAGCTTGGGCACATTTGAAATAGGACCAGTGTTTTGTGACTAAAGATCAATTTTGAGGTCCATCTACACCACTAGGTCACGTAAGAAGAGAGGATTTTGATGTTTGCTACCCTGGGTACCATGTTAATTGAACTATTCTCCCGTGAATATTCTCTACCACAACTCGGTTCGAGAACGGGAGGGCAGCAATAATATCCCATGGTGGATTAGCTTATGTGAACCGCCTATTTGTTAGGATGCCATTGTTTAACTTATAGTCTGATTTGATTCTAGTGATATTGAGATTCACGCATTATTCCTTAGTTATCTGTTTTTGATATTCCATATGTCCACATTGTCATTACCCCTATTGATGCAGCATATCTACTGTTATCTATTTCTATCCACATGTCGGCTATTCGTAGTCTAATGATATTACTCTTGGTGCATAGGTACAAAGCCCACTGATCCCAGGGAAGAGACGAAGCCGATTCAGGCAGATCGGCCTGTTGAGTTTCACAAGTGGTATGAGGACGACATTGTCTAAGTCACCGTGACCACGCACTTGAGAGCCTTCACAAAAGCACCTCAGTTCTATTCCTTCTGTATATCTTTTGTTGGCCTTGTTTTTTATAGTGGCCATGTAATTAAATTACTTTGGTATTTTATCTAAACTTTAACATTAGTAATGGGAATCTTTGCTTTGCTTTTTAATGTTTCTATAATTTGCTATCATTTGCTAATTATGTGATAATGAAGCTTCCGCTGTAATTGTTTGTGAATCAAGGAAATGTTTACAGGTCACAGCGGACATGGATCCTAAGGGACACCAATTGGGGGCCACGTGTATTTTAATTGTGTCAAAAAAAATTAATTGGCCCCTAATCTCACGCACCCAAGTGTGGGGACGTGACAGCAAGTATCCGCCAAAAAGAGGATTTGTTAAAGTAAATTGCTTCTAGGATCTTGCTTGCAAGTTGGGCCCACATGGGTAATGGCACTTTAACTACATCATTCCCCCAAGTTGCGAAGAACTAGACCTTAAGGTTGTTAGAGCCATTTTCAATGCTTTGTACAAATGCCGACAACATTGTTGTCTTTGACAAGCATTCTCCAAGAAAATTCTTCATTGGATACCAAGTGTTCTCTGAACCATCTTTCGTAAAGAAGTATGTGTTCACCTTTCCTCTATAGGAAGCATCACGGTCATGGGTCCACTATCACTGTAGAAGCATGATAAGCCATCCATAGTTCATTCTTTCACTTACTTCCAATAGCGTACGAGATCAAACATTTGCAGTTAATGACCATATTTCGAACTTAACCACTGAATTTTGTCTAGGCATGGATGGCGATGGAATCTCAACTTCAATTTGTTCATGACCTCTTTGGAAATGAAATTCTTAGTGTGAAGTGTTACTAAAATCCATTATGACAGAAAACAGCTTATGATCGACTATGCTTATTGTTTGGACTATGTCATGCCTTGCCACCTGCACTAATCAACTTGCTTACATCCCATTGTGAGTACTTTCCAAACACTCAAAATATTTCCTCATGTATATCCATGCACTTGTGCTTTTTTCACTGGTTTTTTTTTTATTTCACATTATATTCTTGTTGTTTCCCCGATTCCTTCTCTTTTATGTTTTCTAGTTAGTCTGTCTCATTGCCCACCTAACCCTACTCACTCTGTACCAGTATTATTGGTTGCCATAAAAGATACTCTAAGCCAAGGTGTCCTTGCTACTTACTCAATGACAGATCTCTTTCTTTTTCTAAGTAAGCCTTCCCCCATAGGGTCACACCTCGAGTTAGTATTTCCTTTCCTAGGTGGTGATTAGATTTATATATAGGATAGCTCCCAAGATGGCTTGCAGGATCCAACACTGACATCCCTCAATAAACCATCTTTCCTTCCCAACTAAAACTTAACAACCTCCTCAACCTTACAAGTTACATTCATTAGAGAGTTCGAATATATAACTATAGGCTAGTTCATTTTACAACTCTTGAGTCACCCCACCCAAGAAACAAGAACAATTTGCAATTCAAATTCTTGATGTTGAAGATCCAGATATGGACCCTCTTCCGTCCAATCAGCAACTGCTCCATTATCTACTGAAGATGCTAATATCGTTGGTTAGTTCCCTTTTATCATATCCTACTAGCTCTAGTTGCTCTTAGAGTTTTCTTTTAGCTTCTCCCATTAATCAATTTTAACTCTGCCAGAGTGTATTCTTCCGTCCTATGTGTTGTCCCACCAAAATATTGCATTCCCAGTCATTCTCATGGCCACTAATTTCACCTTCTTCCAAGTCAAGATATACTTGTAATAAGAGATTTTCTCAAGTGACTGAACCAGTTGAGAAACTCATCAATGTTCATCCAACTGGGAAACTCTAGAATTTCTGCTTCTATGCCATAGTCCAGCTCTCAACTTAAGAAAATAGTGTGGGACCTTGGTAGCCATAGCTTGGATATTTTTCTCAATCATAGTCTTGTGCCTATAACAGTAGTAATCCATGTCAATATCCCACCACAGACCACCATCAAACCCATGATAATAATCACCTCTGCCAACATCATTTTGCTAAACAAAGTCTTCTCCCACTCCACCAACAATGATTAACTCCTGTAGGGACCATACCATGTTGTCGATCTGTTGTCTCCTTGGAGGACCCTCATAATACCCTAAATCAAGATGCACCCTCCTATCATTTCATTTATTTGTATAGTTCTTAATATAGCATAATCTGATTCATCTTGGTGGAGCTTGTTCTTGATTTCTTGGACTTCTTCCACAGTTGCAGATTTTAGAGGCCTTGTCATAATATTTCATAGTCTACCATGGAGATTGGAGAAAACTTCTAATAACAATTTGATGTAAAAGTCAAATGACAGTTGAAGCAAACCAAACAAGATTGGTCCAGAGTCCAGACCAACCTGAGAATATGCCAAGTCAACTCAACTCAGCCCGAGGTCAATAGCAAACTGTAATGTATTCCTTACAATGCAGCAACTAGACAGGCAAATCAAAAACCTCTAAACCTGAATTTATACACAATGGTCATCATCACCATTGCCACTGTCGTCATCAACAGAGCTTTGTCCTATCAAAATGGAGTCAGAATTTAAACCACAATAGTATTTACCATTATGGTAGTATCCTGGTGTAAAACATAACAGCTACAGTCAATATTCATCACAATCAAGTAGTCGCCCACCCAACAGCTCACTACAGTCATACATGTACTGATAACAGTCCATTCCAATCGAAAGGAAGAAAACACAGGATGTTAGAACAGCCACTAGTTCTTTTGCAATTGCCAAACAATCATTTGTTTCTCAAGCAATAGAAACATATGCAGAGTGTTCATCACATGTGAACCGTGAACTTACATTAGCCTAAACAGGCTGGTCCACTCCTTTAGTGGTCATACAAGTAAGGCAAAAGTAAATAGATAATACAAACCAACAAATTGCTCGCATTTATTATGCGAATGTGACCCGGCCTCATTTTTAGGCCAGGGCATGTTCTTGGTGGGAATGAACCACTAAACGGCGAAATTCTCACACATGCCTTACCACAATGACTCATAATGTAATCAAACATGCATTCCTATACAATAACCAAACAAAAAGCTTTGAGATCTTAAACAAAACCTTCAACATAGAGCTTTATGACTTTTAAGGATACGATTCATCTGTGCTTAAGATATGAGAAAGAGCCCGAAGATTAGATGCATCTGCATTAAATTTCCACAGGAGAGACCCCACATGCAGAAAGAGTTCGCCCGCACAGGTGGGAAGACGGCAGCATACCCAGGGGTAGAACGCGGGCAGTTGAGTGAGAGACGAACCAACTGAGCAACCCCGGTTGTTAGTTGGGCGTGCGTTACAACAGAACGCGGGCAGTTGAGTGAGAGACGAACCAACTGAGCAACCCCGGTTGTTAGTTGGGCGTGCGTTACAACAGCTAATGGGGATATGAAACTTAGATGCACTTGATCATCCTTCCATTTTTTAGGGGGGGGTGGGGTTGATCTGAAACTTGGCCTTGTGTTGTGTTGAATCATTCCTTCCTTCTTTCATCAATTAGTGGAAAAGAAAACGAGAAGATTTTAGTAAGTAAAATTCCCTAGTGACATTTGGTCGGTCACATTGGACCGTCAATTACCACTCACAAGATTCAGTACTATTTTGGGGAAGGGTTGAAAATTGTTTAGAATTTGAAGTCGATGCCAAGATTCTATCAAAGCCTTATGAAATGAAGAAACCAGAGACCCTTCTATGAAGCATAGATAGAGAAAGAGAGAAGCAGGAAGAGAACGCACACAGCAGTTAAATGGAGCTTTACCTTTTTGTGGGGCGAATAATCTAGGGCAGTTTTGGAGGAAGAGGGCTTCGAGTAAGGATTTTGGGATGTAGAAGGAGAGCTGGCGGAGGCAGCTGCAGAAGATGACTTCCTCTCTGCAATCTTCATCAGAGCGTCTTTCTCAAGACTGTCGAGTTCTTCCACGCTCAAATCCCAATCCTCATCGAACGCCATTTCGGCTCTCTCTCTCTCTCTCCTTACACCAGTCGCGCGCGCACGCTCAAAATATCGTAGCAATGCTAATGCTAATACGCTCTTCCTAGTTCCAATCTCTCTGGAGTTCGTCGGCGTCTGCGGAGCAACATTACTTGCTCCTTCGTATTCATCATTGTCGCATAAATCTTTCTAGGGAGAAAAGGCGCGAGAAACTTTTTCTCTTCTTTCACTAATGCGCGAGAAACTTTTTTTTTTTTTTTGTCCTGGAGAGATGCCACGAAAAGTAAAAGTGGCTGTTGTTTTCTAAAATTTTAGAAATAAAAGTAAAAAAGTATATAAAACACCTTGCGTTAAAAGTAATTTGAAGTAAGATCAGAAATTAATAATTTGTTTAATTGTATTTTTATAAAGTAAAAGTAAAAGTAAAAGTATAATTTTTTTGAGGAACTAAACTTTACTTTTTCTAATTCTTGTGACTAATCAAATTTGGTTATAGTAATAGTAAAAAAGAATGTCGACGGTTGAGATTACTTTTTCATAATTTTAGTTTATCTCGCAGAAAATAATTACGATTAAAGGGGTTGATTGTTTTCTCCCATACACATAAAATGTACATACTTTTTTTTTTCATTTTACGTGGTGTACTTACTTATCACAAGTATAAATGAGATGTGTAAATGGGCGATTTTCGATGTAAAAATTTTAACATTTCAAATCTCCTGCCTTAGTCAGCCATTTAAAAGTAAGGTTGTTCTAAGGATGATGCATAGTCTTGTCATATTTATATCATTTAAATAAGATTTTTTAATATTTAAATAAGGTTACTTAATGATGAAGTAAAGCCCAATGACATTTATAATAGTTAAATAGGTTACTTACGGGTGAAGATAAGTCCCGTGGCAATCCATTGGGCAATTTACTATGTTAATAAAAGTAATATAAAGCCTTTATTTTTCAAAAAATGGGTCACATCTTTAAAATTTCCTCATTCTTTTTTGGGGAAACAATCGGGAAAAACAGATTAGGTGACTGCTACACCGAAAAAGTAATTTTAAGTGCCCTTGCACCAATCAGTCATTTTGCCTAAAAACGTATTTTTTTTTTTAACATTCTCTACTAGGGTCCCTATTGTCTTCATTTGCAATGTTAAGGGTCAAATGAGAGCCTGAGGTCCATCCTAACCTTTACAGAACTCTCATTTACTTAATTTATAGAGTCTCAATCGACCTTTATTTGCAATGTTAAGGGTCTCTATCGACCTTGCGGTATACGCTTATAAATGCACGAAACTCATCCCTCATTCCCTATTCTTGGGAAAAAAAAACGACTATGCTCAACTTGCTTCCCCTCCATAGGATATTCCCACTTGTTGAAGATCATTAAAGCCACATCCCTTTAATCCTAATAATGTGAACGTTACATCTACCAAAATGATTTCAGAGCTCCTAAAGTCTCCACTCTTTTCCTCCACAAATTTCTAAAGCATTCAAAATGATTTTAGCCCTTTTTCATCTCCACCACCTGGATTCATCAAAACCTTCCTTGGCCATGAGGTTTTCATACCAATGACTGTGTTCAGTTAATATCAATATTTCAGACCTTAAATAAATGAACAGAAACCAAATGGAAACACTAGAGACAACTTCAGACACAAATGCAACAAATATTGAGTTCAGCCTATTCAAATCGATGCCCAAAGTCACGGTGGATGAAAGCCATGACATTTCTGTTCAAAAACCTCCTGAAAACCGCAAGCATGAAATCCCCCTCATTAGCTCTCTGTCCATTGTCTTCCAGGAAGGGTTTCAACCATTTTTAGGGCTTCTTTTTTCCCTTCCAGGTTATGCTACACAACCGGCGCAAATCACCCTTTTAGAATCTTATTCTCAAGTGGAGAGTATGTGTGTGGCAAGAGGAAATACAATATCGCAAAAGAAATGGCAAGGGCACAACCCAGTCAACCATGAGATGACAAATGAAAATGAAAAAAAGGGGGTTTTTTTTTTATGGAACATACCTTCGGACAAAGAGGGCGTTGGACGGGACCACAATGGCTCGATGGAGGACCTCTAGGAACCACTGTGAATACGCCTGACAGCTAATATGGAGTCGCAGTCAATGCTGAGGAAGAAGAAAGAAACAAATAAGAGAAAAAATCAGGTTTCTAAGCCCTAAAATGTATAAACGGGTCGACGCAGGGTCGCTAGGGACCCTTAACATTAAGGGCAACCTTGTGTAGCCCATTTCCGCAGAAAAGGATGTGGTTTTCGGTGGAAAATTTCTTTTTCATATGTTAGGTGCGACAGATTTCCGCGGAACTGCTTTTTCGCCACGTCAGCTTTTTCCTTCCTACGCATGGAAATGGAGGGGTATGGGAAGTCCATTTCCACAGAAAACTGACCCCCCATTTCCTCACTCCCAACACCACTCCACTCAGTTACCCTCTTTCTTCTCCTTCCCCTCTCAACCCCACCCACCCTCTTTTTCCTCTCAACCCCACCCACCCGCCCGCCCACTTACCCCATGCACATATTGACCCACCCACCCAGTAGTTTTCAGTAAAGAAATCTGCAACTGCACCAAACAACATTAGCACCAATTCATCAAAGAAAATCTTTTTGCACCAAACATAAATTTCTAACTTCCTTAGAAAACCTTTTATGAGGTATTAAAAAATCATAGAATTTGCTAATGTGGCAATTTCATCTTTCCATGGAAGTTGCCTCTACACAAACATGCCCTAAAAACAAGGTCGATAGGGACCCTAGTAGAGAATGTTAACAAAAAATTACATTTTCGTGCAAAATGACTGATTTGGTGCAAGGGCACTTAAAATTACCTTTTCGGTATGGTGGTCACCTAATCTGTTTTTTCGAGTAAAATCCTCTTATGTTTTTAAAAAAAAAGGTTAAAAAGCAACATCCTTTTTCCACTAAATGACAAAAAATACACCCAATTTTTACACAAAAAGTAAAAAAAAAATCCCTACCATTCCACTAAAGAAAAAATACCAACATAACCCCTTATATTTTATTCTCTCTTTATTTGATACTTTACATTACTTTTACTTTAATAGTAAATTGTCAAACTGGCCCTAATAAGGGACTTTATATATGACAACCTAATCACGAAAGTTAATTTAAATTATTATTTTAATACTTTTATATTTATTTTTTCACTTAGACAAGTAAGTTGGTTAATATATGGATAGAAAATGTGGGACCGCATGGGTATACTGTGTACCTCTAACATGAAGAATTTCAATAAATCCTAAAAAATATCCACATAATTTTTATAAATGACATGGAGTATAACGATGCAGAAATTATTGAAAGTTTCAAACTATTAAATATTGGAAATTTTTCCAACATTAAAAAGTACAATTAAATCAATGAAAAATAACAGAGTTATTCAATAAATACTAGAAATTTCCAATTGTTATTTTAGGTAATATGGGTTGAGTGTGCTAAAGAATCACTTAGAAATTTGAACCACGTAAGTTTTGGCAAGGCTTCAAAATTTAAAAATTTGCAAATAAGTACTAAGTAATTAAATAATGGACCGAACCTAGTGTGGACCACATGAGGGTCCCACATGTGTCATGTATTGTCCCATCGTACAACCTAGGGGTGTAAATGGGTGTGTCATAGCTCGTATTTACACCAGCGGTAACCCGTGTCGTTGGCACGATAAAAAAATTATCGTAAATTAACTTATAGGATTTACTTATATGATTTAGTGTTATTAGAATTTCTGGTTTAGGTTAAATTTTTTTTTAGTGTTTAGTATATATGATTTATGCTTTAATGTTTAAGAGTTTACACTCCAAATTTCAAAAAACTTTTAATTTTTTTTAACACCCTTGCCAACCAAACCGAACCTGGCTCTCCTGCTTTTCTTTTCTGTTATTTTTTTCTATTTTTCTCCCCAGCCAGAGAAAAACAGTGAGATGAATAGTGAAATGGGGTCCACAAAAAAGTGTGATGGACGGCTGAGATTGAGATAAGCAGAAAAAAAAACCCACCAACCCCCCCTTCCACGTAGGACAAACATCCTATCAACTGTCCTCCCTTGTATAATAGATTAGCAATGATATAGCTGCTTATTTTCACTAGTATATATATAATTGATTCGAACTTTCTTACCTCATTTGTCATCTTTTTCATCTGCAATGAGATTTTCTACCTTTTTAGCTCAGAATCCCTTTTTTAGATTTTTTTTATTGGTCCATTTTTGGATTTTTCTTTTTAGGGCATGTTTGTGTACCACTTTTTCATGGAAAATGTGTGGTTTTCCACAAAAAAAAAAACCCAGTTTACTCCACTTAAGAGGAAGGTGGACTCCAACAAAGAGGTTGGTAGCCCACCTTACCTTTTATTTATGTGTGTTTAAACCTAGATCTTGGTTTCATGGACTTTTTTTTTAACTAAACCTTGAAAGGTGGACTCTATTCTAATGGTTCCCATGTATTGTTTGATTCATATTTTTTATTCCATTAAAGAGTTTGGCGTACTTTATTATAGAGGTTGGTGGAGGCATTTTCTTTTCTTTAATATCATAGTAGTTCATTTGTAGGAGAATGGGCATTGGCATTGTTAGGGAAAACAATGCAACGGAAAATACTTGTGATCGACGATATACCACGAATGCATGATGAACAAACACATGATCAAACCATCAAGCAATAACATTCATGAATACATCGATATACGTGGTTCTGCAAAACCATCCACATCCATAGGAAAGAAACTCGACTTTCCTTACTCATCATCCCCATGTGGTTCGACAATCGCCGACACCCATAGGAAAGAAACTCGCCTCTCTTACTATCTGAGTATCTTTTAGAGTCTAGGGTTACATATTAAATCATATATATAATCACCACTTTCTTGACCTGAAAAAAAATTCTTTCTTAGCCATCAAGAAAACCACATAGATCATGACTAAAATACCCCTGACCCTGATCCTTGGTCATGGCCAACCCTGACGAACCGACCCGGTTAAACCGAAATACAAGATAATAACCCAACAGGTATTGCCCAAAATGTGCAATAACTTACATTCATCCACATGTGTAAAAAGTTACATACAAATGTTAAAAAATAGGCATTGGTATTGGGGATTTTTTTTTTGTCATACAAATGGACATTCCCATTAGCTCACATATTTATTGATGGTTTGAATATTTTATTAATTTCCTTTCCGATGAAAATTTTGATTCAAGAAGAATTTATTTACTTTTTAGTTTGGTCTTAGCACGAGCCTTTGTTGCTGATATATGTAATAAAAAAGCCAAACATAACAAAAGGTTGAGAGGTGTTGGCTGGCATCTTAGTTTTGCACACATGACTAAAGATTGATCCCTAGGTTTCAAGTTAAAAAAAAAATAGAGAAGAAATAGAGCACAGAGGGTGAAGAACGTACACAAGAAAGGAAAAGCCCATTTAATATCAACAAGAGAATGACAATGAAAAAATGGTGGGATTCCTTTGGCGACATTAAGGGCATGTTTCTTTGCAAGAATTCCAGAAATTCCTGTCTAGGGAATTCCTGAATTCCCAGACAAAGCGGAATTCCTGGATGCTCCTTTGGGGAGCATCCAAGAAATCCACAAAAATGTATAGGGAGTGGAATTCTTGGATTCCCAAAGATTAAAAGTGGCTTTTCATGTGGCTGAAATCCAGAAATGCTAGTAAAGAAATATGGAATTCAGAAATTCCAGGGGACATCCTGCCACATCATGTCCAGAAATTCCTGGACATGGTGAGTTCCTAGCAGAAATTCCACTAAAGAAACAGGGCCTAAGGATTAAAAAGGGTAAAGAGGATTTTGCAGAGGTTTGGGCATGAGGGCAGTTTTGAAATTAAGTTTAAAAAATGGTGTTACCCACCAAGTTTGTAAATACTTTTTAGTAAAATTTCAAAATAGTATGAAACTTTTAACTAACTTTAAAGACTAAAAATCTTAATGTTTCAAAAGAGTATAAAAGTTTTATATTATTCTTTCAATCAAGTCCCCGCCATAATTTTCTTACCCTTTTGTCATTTTTTTTTTCAAAATGTTTCCTTAATAAATAATTTGTAAGAAATGATCAAATCCAACCCAAACAACCTAGTGGAGCCCACTTAGCTACATTTATGCATCGATAGTTAAAAAAGAAGGATTTATATGGATTCCAAATAATTGAAAAGTTAGCTTCATTAAATGACTATGATCATAAAGATCAAGTTAAAACTTGGGCCATATGAAAATCCAGTAAAAAGAAACCTCAAGACCAATTCTGCCATTCTCATGGGTGACTAAAACCATCAAAGGAAGGCACCCCATCATCAATATTTGACAATGAAGCCCATAAAGTGCTTTTTGGATTTGGAGACGAAAGACAATTAGGAGGAGCAAAAAACTTTTCATAAGGGTATTTTTATCATTATTCAAAACTTTTTAATGAAGGGGACTTGATTGAAAGAAATGAGAGCTACTAATGCCACACCCAAAACTTCTTTTTCCACATTCTTTCTCTCTACACACACCACTTAAGTAAAAAAATCTGCGAAAATTTCTCTATACACACCTTTTTTTACCAAATTACAATATCCGCTCCCCCTCACATTCTCTATACACTCCCTTCTCCCCCTCACTCTCACCATCCCTCTCTCCTTCTCCTTCTCCCTATCTCTCTCACTCTTTTTGCCCGCCTCCCTCTCCCGTCGCCTACCATCCTTTCTCCCTCTCCCAGCCTGCCGCCGCCCACTCTCCATCTTTCTCCCCCACTCTCCCCCTCCATGTCTCTCTCCCTCTCATTGTCCATGTCCTTGTTCAACTCCCCCCTGGCAGTGCTACCAAAGGGTGAGTGGGGTGGGGGTGAGTGGGTATAGAGAGAAATTGTGTAAGGTATGAAGCTATGGATGGTGTTCTTTTTCGTAATTTCACACATGGTGCCCTCTCTTGGTCTTGAAGCCCTCTTGAGATTTTTGCAAAAGAAAGCAGTAAGAGGAATAGATCCAATCTCCCCTTGCTTTTATAGAAGAGAGCAAACCAAAGAAGGGAACAAGGAGAAAAGAAATGAGGTAAGTACTACAAATTAGCAACCTTACTAAAAGAAAAAAATTAGGAAGTTTCTTTAAAAAAAAGATACTTTGAGGGATTCTCTCCCAAAAGAAAGTAATTAGAGAGATTTTCTCCCAAAAGAAAGGATATTTGAGATATTCTCTCTCAAAGAAAGATACCTTCAGATATTCTCTTCCAAAATAAAGGGAACCTGAGGTATTCTCTCAAAGTAAAAATATTATTAGATATTCTCTATCCGAAAGAGATATTTTTAGATATTCTTTACAAAAATGACACCATATGAGATCTAAGCCATTTCAAAAGCTTAAGGTCCCATGGGCGAGCCCACATGAGCCAGATTTGACTACCTAGGCACTAAAAGAGGCTTTTAGTCAAAGAAAAATCCCTCTTACCAAGAGCATACAAAATGGTTTCATGCCTCTTTTTGAGTTGATTGGACCATGCAAAAAAAAAATTCCAAGCCTCACGAGCTTCCAAAAACCAAACCATTCGTCCTCATATACCAAATTGAGCCAAAATCTTGAAATTGACATTTCACAAAAACCAAATCCAGGTCCCCTAACCTGCCACCTACAGCTTGTTAGGTCACAAGGCCAAAAATTCAAAAACCAAATCCTGATCCCCTAACTTGCCACATACAGCTTGTTAGGTCACAAGATCAAAATCAAAACCGACTCCCGAACTTGCCACATACGTCTTGTTGTGTCACAAGGTCAAAATCAAAAACCAAACCTGACCCCCTAACCTGCCACATACAGCTTGTTAGGTCATAAGGTCGAAAACCAAAACCCAAATCCACGTCCTTGATGTCATTTTCAAAACTTTGCCTTGAGATGGTACGTGATCCCTTTCACTACCATAAAATTCACTTGGAAGCTCAAAAGGCTACTCTACCAAAAGAAAAATTGCTCTAAGACTCTTGGTCAAGTCAGAGACTCTCCTTCAAGGTTCTCTTCGAGGCACATGGACTACAAAAGTTAAGTTATCTCGTCGCTGTACCTCGAGGGGGCATTTGTTGACACCAAAAATGTCACTTTGCCTCTTCAACCTCAAAAAAGCTATGTGAAGCCACAGCCTACCATAAATAGGCAATGCTACTTCAAAAAAATCAAATCTTGTCAGAATCAAACAAAAACTGCAAGATCCTTCAAGACAACCAATAGAGGAGTATACATGAAGTTTCGGGCCATTTCAAAATTATTTGGCCTAACTTCACTTCTCCACAAGCTGAACAGGAGCTCCCGGCGGCGACAGTATCGAAAACATCAAATCTTCGATCAGAGCCTGTAGATGGTCTCAAAATACCTCCAAAAGGCTCCACGTCAAGTTCCGACTCAAACCGACAACGTTTGACCCTACATCAAAACCCGAACAGCATAATCAAGCCTCTCGGGGGCGAGAACCATCTAGGCCATAACTCATCAAACAGAGCACATGGCTGGCTTCAAAATGCTTATAAAGGATTACACGTCAAGTTTCATATCATTTCGACAACATTTGACCAGAATTTGACTCTCGGAGGCCAAATCAGACATCTTGGCGACGAAGCTCCCTGGGACCATGGTTTCCAAATCAGAGCTAATGGATCGTCTCAAAATGACTCCAATAGGCTCCCTGTCAAATCTCAAGTCAATCGGACATGGGTTAAGCACACATCAAAGCGCGACATCTTCCTCGCGATAAAATCAAGCATACTGGCAACAGGACCCAACACGGTTTCAAAACTCAAACAAAAGCATATGGTTGGTCTTATTTATTGCTCAGGAGGCTTCACCTCAAATTTCAGGTTATTCCGACATCGTTTGACTAAGTTTCGGCTACTGACAGCAAATCGGCAGCTCTGCGCGACAACGTCTTCGGCTTTCCCGTAAAATTGGAAACTTTGCACTCCACAATGCAAGGATTCTGATCAAGTTTTCTACAGGGAAATCAGGCTAATAAATGCACAAAAATGGCAGGAAAAATATAGAAGGAAAAAGAATAAAAAAAATTGGGCGAAGCGACCAAAGGGGTAAAATCCCCATGGTCGCCGGCGGCCTTGGCCCATGGTCGTCGGCGACCCTTGAAATCTGGGTCGCCGGATTTCCACCGAAGGGCCATTTTTCGCTCCTTTTTCGCGTTTCGAGATGTTTGGCCCCTGTGGTTTTCCAAAATCTTGACTTTCGAGCCACCAAATCCGTCGATCTTCATCAACATCACGGGTCCGTCTCCGAGAGTATCAAATCATAATTGATCGCCAATCGGTAAACCAAGAAAGTGCACTTTCTGACCAATCGATCGAGAAATCGACAAGACAGGTGGCACCGGCCCGCTGTTAGCAATCAATGTCTGAAGTTGCATGGTCATCCGATGTCGATCAGCATGAAGATCCATCGATGATCATCGACAAAAGAATTCCAAAAGACGCGGCGCGGCCCGCGACTCTTCGATTGCTCAAGCGACCACTTAATGCTGTTAATTGACCCGTTTATGGCAATTTATTGCGGTCATTAACTCATCGTTTCGGACGGCCCAAGCAAAAGCAAGCAAAGTTACAAACCAATGGTTTCATGACATTTAAACCTTGAAACTCCTCCCATCATGGTGATTAAAGGCGATTAAATGTCCTTAATTCTCCATCGGCGAATCAGAAGCCAAGATCCAGGAGTTACAAAATAAAGTAATTAAACCTTGTAACTCCTCCCATTATGTGGTTTTATGGTAATTAAAACCCATAAACTCTCCTAAATGGCAACTAAAAGCCTATAAATAGGAGAGCATTCCAAGAAATCCAGATCCAGAAAAAAAATCCAAGCATCGATCCCGGAAATCCAGACAGAAAATCTGAGAGAAAGAAAAGAGAAAACTTTGCTGAAGTTCTGCATCGACCACCGCTACAAGGTGACAAAAGTCCCATTGGGGGCACTCTCCAAGGTCCTTGCCTTCTCCTTCTGCTTCCAATGGCTAAGACGTGGCTTTTCAGCCCGTTACTTAGTTTTTTTATTGAACATAAAACCTTCTCTTGGTCTTTGTCATCTAAAAATCTGAGGTTGAAGCCGAGCCAAGTGAATCAAGACCATCCTCTGTTCTCGTCAGCATGGATGATGGTGAAGTCCACACATGGCTTGCTACCGTCAATCTGAACGAGTCCCCTACAATCTCCGGAGAAGTTAGATCCTCCTTTTCATGTTTTTCACTATAGTTTGTATTTTTATAAAGAGACAAAAAATCACAACTCTTTTCTTTCACTATTGATAAGAATTGTAAATCGGCTATAAATGCCAAAAATCAGCTCTAAATGCCAAAAATCGCCTTTCACGGCAAAACAAATGAAATCGCCTTTAACGGCATTTCAAAAACATGTCTCTTTTCTTAAATATATGTGCAATGAAAACTTGAAAGAAGTTTGATTTCCTTTTTATTTGTGAAGGTCGATCTCTGGATCACCACTTGCAATTCCAAGTAAAATAGAAAATCTGGCACACCCACCCAAAAAAAATGTTGATGCTCGCTTTTGCCCTCCGGGCGCGAAAGGGTTGGACCAAACGGACTCCCACGTCCGAGCGAAATGCGTGTCCATCAAGCTGGCACACCCGGTGTGACCCATTCATTTGAGAACATGATGCTTAGAAATGGAATATTTGCATATCATATCTTTTGCTCTATGCTTATGTTTTCATTTCTAGATTCCTTGGCTCCTTTCTAGTTGGTGGCCTATGTTGGATTTCGCATCTAAAAATGAAAAGGAATTTTTTGGAAATTTCTAATTCTCTCTTTGAGTTTATTTCCACTCTTTCTCTTTTCACAAAAAAAAAAAAAATAGATTTCTCATTTTGGATTCAAAATTGAGAAACTTTGATCATTTTCCTTTCGGGCACTGGCGCTTGCAGAAATGTTGAGCCTGTGTTTGGATCGGGGATTAGGCCATCATTTCTCTTCGATAAGTCTGTTAGGGATCTAAAAAAAATCAGATCTCTCATGTTGGATTAAGACTTGAGAAACTTTGATCCTTTCCCTTTCGGGCACTGGCACTCTCAGATATGTTGAGCTCGTGTTTAGATCGGGGATTGGGCCGTCGTTTCTCTTCGACGAGTCTGTTAGGAATCTAAAAAAAAATCAGATTTCTCATTTTGGATTCAAATTTGAGAAACTTTGATCTTTTTCCTTTCGGGCACTAGCGCTCGCAGAAATGTTGAGCCTGTGTTTGGATTGGGGATTGGGCCATAGTTTCTTTTCGATGAGTCTGTTAGGGATCTAAAAAAAATCAGATTTCTCATTTTTTATTCAAAATTGCGAAACTTTGATCCTTTTCCTTTCGAGCACTGGCGCTCGCAGAAATGTTGAGCCCGTGTTTGGATCGGGGATTGGGCCATCATTTCTCTTCGATGAGTCTGTTAGGGATCTAAAAAAAATCAAATTTCTCTTTTTTGATTCAAAATTGAGGAACTTCCTTTCGGACACTGGCGCTCGTAGAAATCTTGAGCCCGTATTTGGATTGGGGATTGGGCCATCGTTTCTCTTCGATGAATCTGTTAGGGATCTAAAAAAAAAACAAAGACCACTATGGTTAAACCAATTGCGTTCTTTGACCACAATTGATTCAAGAAAAACCTTGTCCGGAGTGTGGAGATAGCTTGACTGCTCTAGGCAAGGGTCCTCTAAACGAGTTCATTAAGTAATCCTACCCTTACCTAGGGCTAATATATCAATTGAGGTTTCATAAGACCGGATTAGGAGGCCTATGTGTACTCTTCTATCTTTAGATTTTTTTTCTTAAAAAAAATCTTCAAAAAAAAAAAAAAAAAAACTCCCGTCATGTTTGGATTCAAACTCGAGAAATTGTGGTTCCTTCCCTTCTGGGTACCGGTGCTCGCAGAAATTGTTGAGCCCGTATTTGGATCGGAATACCATTTGCTCTCTTTGACGAATCCGATCTTGAGCTTTCAAAAAAAACTCTCGTCACTTTTAGATTCAGTTTCGTGAGATTGTTGTTCATTCCCTTTCGGGTACCGGTGCTTGCATAAATTGTTGAGCCTGTATTTGGATCAGAATACCATCTGCTCTATTTGATGAATCCAATCTTGACCTTTCAAAAAAAAGAGAATCACATCTCATAGATGCGATCTCCAACATTTATGCCTAGCAATATTGGTATGCCCTTTCAGGGTCTACTGTATTCGCAACCGGCACATTTGTAACTCCAACCTTATATTCGTCTTACCTCGAGCAAGCCTTACTTCTCGATAAGTCGAATTTAGGTTTAGAATTGCTTCTAGCAGTCACTAGAATGCTCATTCTAGGCTCACAATACTTGCGATCAGAATAATTGTTTGCCTTCTTCATGTCGCTTGGGTCGGTCCATGACCTTCGAGCGACTTGAAAAGACAAAAGCATAGTTTTTCCCATTTATGGTCATCATATTCTTGTGATTACTAATGGATGTAGTCTTCTTTTAGAAATTTTTCGAAACTAACAATGGCAACTTCTCTAACCATTACTTTCGACGAAAACAAGCACCAACTCATGCTTCAACAGAAGAAAAACACGAGCACTCACAAGCCCCCTGTCAACATGGTGTCATGTGGACAAACATCAAAATCACCAAAGAAGAAGATCACCACTTCCTTCAAGGTGATAAAAAGAATTTAAACATCCAAAATGCTGGTTCCTTAACCGACACTAGACGGACAACCCATATAGGTACATCCCACGATCTCCTGGAAGATGAAAACCGGGAGGTTGTGAAAACAAAGCCGACAGCTCAACAGCGAAGGCAGGCGAGGAAACATCTCCTCATGCTCAAACTACAAGAGAAGATCATCATCCTTTGCAGTACCCAAACGGTGGAAGCCAGGACAGTGGTACACATACCACGAATAAAAGATATGGGCTGAAAATACCCAGTTCATGGGGAGCCCAAGCGAACCAAAAAAGCAGCACCCTGCAGTTTGGTACACAGATAGGAGTAAAGAGCTGGCACCAAAGTAAGCACCAAACGGACTCCCACGTTTGTCGACCTCGGTAAGCATCGAGCGAAATGCGTGCCCATCACTATTGGTTCATCTCCACTTGCTCATGGCACATCCCTTCTTTTCAAAACCTAGGTTCCCCTGGGGAAATCACCAAACTGCCCTCTCCCTCGCCTTCGCTATCTCTCACTCTCTCCCTGCTTGCCTTCCACCTTCGCCCTTTTTTCCTTGAAAGAATTTTAAATAAGGCCTTATGTTTTTTACCTTATTTCGAGAAAGGTCACCGGTTTCAAAGTTTTAAACTTAGGTCCTAGGTTTCCTGTAAGTTTTCAACTAAGGAAGACCGATCATTTAAAGTTATTTTTCGGTAACTTTTTTCCCTCGATTTTTCTTAAATACCCAAATTGCCATTCAATTGTTGCCATGACATACTTCCGGCAGCCACTACATGACACTGATAGCCATTGGGATGTTAATTGTCATTAATCATTGTGAGAATGCTATGTTGCTGAAGGAACGGATAAGAAAATGACAAAAATGAATGATGGTTTACTTAATGAAGGAGAATTTGGGTATTTAAAAAAAATTGAGGAAAAAAGTTGGCAAAAATTAACTTTAATGGCCGGTTGTCCTTAATTAAAAACTCATTGAAAAACGTAACCCTAATGTAAAAAGTTTACTTTTTATCCTTTTTTAAAATAAGACAAAAACTTAAACCCTTGTTTGAAATTCCCTCTTTTTTCCATCATCCGAGGCATCAGTTCAGTCGATCTCCGTTTCTTTCCCCCATTTTCATATATATATATATATATATATAGGGGGTTTAACGACAAAAACCCTCCTAAATAGCCTATTAATGCATTTGGCCCCAATAAAAAAGATCAGACTGATTGGGCCATAAATTCACGTTTCCCTTTTTTTTAACGCTATAGTCGATATTGACCATCCCTCGTAACTACACTTAATACCCTGAACCGCAAGCATCTGTTTTTCCCCTTTACATCCTTCAGCATGTCTCGTGCCTGCAACACTGCCTGGCGATGAAAACCCATTGCAGCTCTTTATTGACTCCATTAATGGTGGTGGTTTCACTCCTTTAAGAGGTAGGTACACACATGAATCTTTATTATTAGTTTGATAGTTTCCCCAAAACTTGGCATTCACCCAGCTTGTTGATTCATATTCTTCATTTTATATTTTACCAGCCCTAGACAACTAATCAACGACCTTGATTTGTCCCAGAAGATGACATTTTTTAGTACTTGAAGAGTTGCGAACAATGGCTATTTGCTCCTAAAAAACCACTACCTGTATTTTAATTTTCATATACATTTTTGGGTTTAGGGTTTTAAATCTGCATTTTTTGACTATCCTAGAAAATGGCACCTAAGTGAATCTAGAGTTTTGAATGGTGGATATCTTCTCCTAAAGTGACAGTACCATCTTTAATTTTCACATACATTTTTTGGGTTTAGGGTTTTAAAATGCTTGCATTTGACAATACAGACATCAATTCTCTTCTTCACTGTATTATTTAGCCTAAACTAAAACACAACATTCATGCCCCATTTTAATTCGTTTTCCACTATTTCATTTTACAAGATCTTGAAATTTTAACAACACATGGACCTTGTCCCATGAAATTGTTGTAAAAGGTGGATATGCTCGTACAGTTACACTATCTTATTGTTTTGCATATTCCTTTTTTTTGGTGTAGGGTTTAAAATGTACATAGTCTCTTTATGACATTGTTTAACATGTATAGTCAGTACAACCCTTGGAATATCACAATGGATTTACTTTAAACATACACTTATCCTTTCACCATGGGCATTGTTTATGCATACATATTTCCCTTTTGTTCCTATCACTATTGTAAACTAATTTTTCGGATATAAACAACATGTCTGACTGCGATATCCTAATCATATTCCACTACGATGGAAACTTTGAATTTGATATGATACGTGTTGGAATTTGAGATGCCTTGAGAAGTCCTATGAAGCATTGAAGTGTTTAGTATCTCAAGTATCATCTTGTGTTGGAATTATTGTCAACACAATGTCACAAGTGTGGTGTTGATAGTATGGTGTTGATAGAGCTTCAAAGAGAAAACAGAGCTGAAACAGTACAGGAAATCAGAATTCCTGAAGCAGTGTGGCCGGTCGACCGAGGACCCCACGCGGTCGACCGGGTAAGAGAAGTCTGCAGAAGACAGTCTCAGTTAGCTCCCAATTATTTGTTGCCACAGTGTGTCGCCGGTCGACCGCTACCGGTAGAAAAGGCTGACCTTAAGATTTCCATCAGTCAACCGCAAGTTCTACCGGTAGAAGTGGCTGATATTCCAGCAGAGAGTTTGGACACGAGAATTCCATCTGTCAACCGGTAGTTCTACCGGTAGAAAAGGCTGACCCTGAGATTTCCATCAGTCAACCGCAAGTTCTACCGGTAGAAGTGGCTGAAATTCTAGCAGAGGTTTGGACATGAGAATTTCATCTGTTAAACCGGTAGTTCTACCGGTAGAACACTCGGGAAACCAGAATTGCGCAGAAATAGAAGTTTTGCACGAAAATTCAGGAAACTTATGTATTTCGTTTGGGACTCTTCCTAAACGAATTCTAGCCTAATTTGAACACTCTTTAGGGTTACCATAACCTATATAAAGGCTTGCTAAGTTCGTTTTCATAAGTAGAGAAGAGAAGAGAGAACAAAACAGAGGAGTTTTGGAGAGAAGAGTGATTGGAGAAGAAGGCGCTGCTGTGTGTTGCTGTGTTGCACGTTTCTACAGCAAGTGTGGACGAGAATGTGCTCATGAAGATGGTGATTCTTCCATAGATAAGTGTCTCTCTTTTTATGCTTTAAATTTTAATTTGTAAGGGATTGAGAGAGAGAGAGATTGTAGAGGGGAAGGGCTGTAGAAAAGTTCTCTACTTTAATTCTGTAGAACATCAAGTTGGTGCTTGGTGTTAGGGGTTTGGTGATCCTATCTGTTGGTGCAGATAAATTGTAAAGGGGGTAGGTGCTTCCTAGATAGTTGGTGCTATCTGAAACTTAAGGGTTGGTGCTCTTTGTCGTTGGTGCGACTAAATAGATTCAGACCTGTTCCGGATCGGTGTTCGGACAGTCTTTGAACCGTGGACGTAGCCTTTTGGTGAACCACGTTAAATCTGGTGTCCTTGTGTGATTTGATTTGCTTTTGTTGTTAAATTGGACCTATTTTTAAGGGATCACTGATTCACCCCCCCCCCCCTCTCAGTGATCGCGATATCTAACAATTGGTATCAGAGCGCCAAGGCTCCCTTGATAAGCTTAACACGCTAAGGGTGATCTCTTATCAAATCACATGGCATCCAATACAAGGAATAAGAAAGCACCTTTGTTTGATGGTTCTAATTACTCCTTCTGGAAGATTAGAATGCAGGCTTTCATCAAATCACTTGGCTATGATGTCTGGGAGACTGTCAGAGTTGGTTACAATACTGCCATCGTACCCACTGATGCTGCAACGAAGAAGTTAGCAGACAACGACTCCAAGGCGCATAATGCACTCTTTAGTGGCCTTGTGGACAGCGAGCTGGTCAAAGTAATTGCATGCAAAACAGCCAAGGAAATATGGGACAAGTTGAAAAGCATTCATGAAGGAGATGAGAAGATCAAAGAAGCGAAATTGCAAACTCATCGCTCTCAATTCGAGTCTCTTCGCATGGAGGAAAGCGAGAATGTTGACTCGTATATGCAACGAGTGAATGAAGTCACGAATGACATTCGTGGACTAGGAGAGGAGATTAAGGAACCAGTCATCGTCAAAAAGGTTCTAAGATCTCTTCTTCCCCGGTTTGATTCAAAAGTCTCAGCCATAGAAGAAGCCAAGGATCTGAATGAATTTACCATGGATGAGTTGCATGGTTCACTCACTGCCTATGAGATGCGCATAGGTAAGACGTCTTCATCTGATAGAGAAGTGGCCTTCAAAGTTCAGAAAAAGGGAAAAGAGACTGCTGGTCATGATGCTGATATTGATGATGATGAGCTTGAGGCTCAATTAGTTAGAAAGCTGAAGAAAGGAAGCAATGGAAAGTACAAAGGGAAGCTACCCTTTAAATGCTTCAATTGTGGCGGTGTTGGTCACTTTGCTGCGAAGTGTCCGCTGAAAGAAAACAATGATGATGACTCTTATGTTGATAAGAGTAAATGGAAGAAAATTTTCAGAAAAAAGGGCAAAGCAAAAAGCTTCATCAGTCAATATAATGACAGCACGTCTGAAACTTCAGACGATGATGAATCAGCCGAGGCAACTGAAACTCTCTTCATGGTTACTGTTGAAGAAGAAGAAGAGCAAGAGCCGGAAGAGGAAGAGGAGGCTGAGGTCAATCTTGAAGAAGAACTCATTGCCGCACTTGAGGAGCTTAGCATGGAACGAAAAACAAGTAAGAAAAATCTGAAACTTCTTCATGAATCTGAAAGTTCAGTTATTGCTTTGAAAACTCAAGTTGAAGAATATAAAAGAATGGTAGAAGTCCTAGAAATACAAATCAGTATCAAAACTGAGGAAGTGGTGAAACTTGAGAATGAAATCCTTGGAGCAAGGACTGAAAATATACAAATGAATCAAAAGCTCAAGGAATTCCAAGCAATCAATGGAACATTGAAGCTAAATGAAATACTGAAAGTTCAAAGGCCTTCTCACTTCAAATTTGGTCTAGGATTTGAGAATGGAGAATCCTCTAAGATTACACCTCCTGAAAAGACAAAACCTGTGAAGCCCACTCAGCCTAGAAAAGAGTCCATTCATGTGAGAAAGGAAATGAAGTCTAACCAGCCACAAAGAAGATTCAAATTTTATGGTTACTGTTATCATTGCAATAGATATGGACATAAAAGGGCTGAATGCAAATTCTATGTTATAAACAGCCCATTTGTGACTAGGAACCCTTTTTCAATCCTAAACAGCCACAAAATTGAGTGCTATAAGTGTCATAATTATGGACACTTGACTAGGGATTGTAGGTTGCCTATTGCTAACCAATTTCAGGTTGAAAAGAAACCCAAGTTAGTTAAGGCATGGAGGGCAAAGAAAAGGGAAGATAATCCCAAGGAATCTCTCATTGTGCAAACGGCATTCAATGCACAAAAGAAGGCAGCACCATGGGTCCTTGATAGTGGCTGTTCAAGCCATATGACAGGTGATAAGGAAAAATTCGTCAAATTACAGCACTATGAAGGCGGATCAGTGAAGTTTGGTAACAATGATGGTGCCAGAATCTGCGGAAAAGGTGTTGTTCAGCTAAAGGCAAACAAGATCAAATCAGACGAGGTCTTATATGTGTCTGGACTGAGACACAACTTGCTTAGTGTGAGCCAAATCTGTGACAAAGGCCACGAAGTTGTCTTCACTAAGAATGGGTTTGCTATCAAGAAGTGTAGTAACGGCAAAACAGTGGCTACTGGATCTAGGACTGCTGGATATCTCTATACATTGTCAGATGGAGCTGAAAAGACTTGCTTGATGAGTCGGACAGAGGAAAGTTGGTTGTGGCACAAACGCCTTGGGCATTTAAACTTTGATAACATGTCAAAGATTTGCAATTCAAAGGCTGTCAGAGGTATGTCTACAGTTGAAAAGCCTTCCAACCCCATTTGCGATTCTTGCCAAAAGGGAAAGCAAACGAGGGTAATGTTCAAGTCAAAGGAGCATCATTCAAAGAAACCTCTTGAGCTAGTGCACACTGATCTCTGTGGACCGATGCGAACTCAAAGCACCAATGGAGATAAGTATTTTATGTTATGCATTGATGATTATACTCGTATGACATGGGTATTGTTTCTTAAGCATAGACATCAAGCACTTGATCGTTTTAAAGTGTTTAAAGCACAGGTTGAAAATATGCTTGGAAAACGTATCAAGATTTTAAGGTCTGATCGAGGCGGTGAATTCACATCTGAAGAGTTCACTAACTATTGTGAGCACCATGGCATTCAAAGACAATATTCAACCCCTAGAACTCCACAGCAAAATGGAGTTGTGGAACGGAAAAATCGCACCGTGCAAGAGATGGCTCGCACAATGCTAACTGAGAGCAAGCAAGCTGACAAATACTGGAAGGAGGCAATCCATACGGCTGTATACATTCAGAATCGATGCTTGATCAGGCCACATGAAGACAAAACTCCTTATGAGCTATGGTTTGGGAGAAAAGCAACAGTCAAGCACTTTAGAGTCTTCGGTAGCAAGTGTTACATCAAGCGTCTTGAACAAAATCCGGGCAAATTTGATGAAAGAGCTGATGAAGGTATATTTTTAGGTTACTCCTCCTCTAGTAAGGCTTACAGATGTCTTAACAAAAGGACCAGAAAAATCATAGAAAGTGCCGATGTTAGAATTGATGAAAACCGTGAATCAAAGAATGTAACTCATTATGACAGTCCAGTTTATGAGGACTCGAGTGAGATTGATGATGAAGTGGCTGAACCTAATGATTCTGAGAAATCAAAGGATGACTCAGAGGATGCTACACCTAGAAAGAAAAGCACTTGGGTAGAGCAACACCCTAAGGATCAAATCATTGGAGATCCTGAGGCCGGTGTTAAAACAAGACAAAGTGTAGTTAGTAATTACTCACTTGTGTCCACCATTGAACCCAAGACTGTGGCTGAAGCCAGTCTCGATGAAAGTTGGTTGAAAGCTATGCATGAGGAGTTGGAGCAAATTGAGAAGAACTCCACATGGGAACTAGTTTCTAGACCTACCGATAAGAATGTTATTGGTACTAAATGGGTCTTTCGGAATAAGCTGAATGAAGATGGTCAGGTCATACGAAACAAAGCAAGGTTGGTTTGTAAAGGCTATGCTCAAGTTGAAGGCATAGATTTTGAAGAGACCTTTGCACCGGTGGCTCGTCTGGAAGCCATTCGTATGTTTCTTGCATTGGCTGCATACAAAACCTTCAAGGTATTTCAGATGGATGTAAAGTCAGCCTTCTTGAATGGATTACTTGAAGAAGAGGTCTACATTGAGCAACCTGATGGTTTTCTCATTAGCAAAAATTCAGACCTAGTGTGCAAGTTGAAAAAGGCTCTTTATGGGCTGAAACAAGCGCCAAGGGCATGGTATGCAAGGCTGGACCTCTATCTCCGCAAGATCGGCTTTGGAAAAGGACTGGTTGATAGCAATCTTTATGTCAAAACAGAGTTGAGCAAATAGCTGGTTGTCATTGTTTATGTCGATGACATAATCTTTGGTGGCAATGATGAGGAAATGTGCAGGAATTTTGCTGAAGAGATGAAGAAAGAATTTGAGATGTCAATGCTTGGAGAACTAAAGTTCTTCCTTGGTTTACAAGTTCAGCAGCTGAAACAAGGTATCTTCATATCACAGATGAAATACATCAAGGAAATGCTGAAGCGTTTTAACATGGAAGACAGTAAGCCAGTGAGCACACCAATGACAACGAACACAAAGCTAAGCAAAGATGATAAGGGTTCGTCCGTTGATCACACCACTTATCATTCTATGATAGGAAGCTTGCTTTATTTGATTGCTACAAGACCGGATCTTCTGCAAGCAGTATGTATGGTGGCTCGATTTCAAGCATCACCAACTGAGACGCACCTTACAGCAGTAAAAAGGATATTTCGATATCTGAAAGGTACCATGGAGCTTGGCATTTGGTATCCTAAAGGCAAATCCTTCACTCTTGTTGCATACTCTGACGCCGATTGGGCTGGATGTATAGATGATCGCAAGAGTACAAGCGGTGGTGCATTCTATCTCGGTGAAAGGTTGGTGGCGTGGCACAGTAAGAAACAAGATTCAGTATCCCTTTCTACAGCGGAAGCGGAATATATTGCAGCGGCAACTTGTTGTACGCAAGTCTTATGGATGCGGCAAATGCTCTCTGATCTAGGAGTTCCGACAACGGATCCTATGCTGATCCTCTGTGACAACACAAGTGCAATTCACATCTCTAAGAATCATGTTCAGCATTCTAGAACGAAGCATGTTGCAATCCGCTATCACTTTCTCAAGGAAAAGGTTGCAGACGGTGAGGTAAAGTTGGAATATGTTCCAACTACTGAGCAAGTTGCTGATATCTTCACAAAACCTCTGCCAAAGGAAGTCTTCGAGTATCTCCGGAAAAAATTAGGAGTTACTCACTCTCCTAATCCTTAGGAGTTGTGCTTGAAAGCGGGAGCAATGTATTCCTTGAATATCCTATTCGCTCCTTGGTTGGTCCCTTTGGACTTGTTGTCAAAGGGGGAGAAAGCTATGCTAGGAGAAGTTATGCGAAGAAGTTATGCTATGATAGCTTGGGGGAGATTGGTATCAAGAATGTGAATGTGAAGATCTTGATTCTGTTGGTTTATGGTTCTGAAGAAGCTTCATGAAGGTCAACCTGGTTCAAAGTGTTCCAAGTGTTGAAGTTCCAAGTGTTGCCAACAATTCCAAAGGGGGAGATTGTTGGAATTTGAGATGCCTTGAGAAGTCTTATGAAGCATTGAAGTGTTTTGTATCTCAAGTATCATCTTGTGTTGGAATTATTGTCAACACAATGTCACAAGTGTGGTGTTGATAGTATGGTGTTGATAGAGCTTCAAAGAGAAAACAGAGCTGAAACAGTACAGGAAATCAGAACTCCTGAAGCAGTGTGGCCGGTCGACCGAGGACCCCACGCGGTCGACCGGGCAAGAGAAGTCTGCAGAAGACAGTCTCAGTTAGCTCCCAGTTATTTGTTGCCACAGTGTGTCGCCGGTCGACCGCTACCGGTAGAAAAGGCTGACCCTGAGATTTCCATCAGTCAACCGCAAGTTCTACCGGTAGAAGTGGCTGAAATTCTAGCAGAGGTTTGGACATGAGAATTTCATCTGTTAAACCGGTAGTTCTACCGGTAGAACACTCGGGAAACCAGAATTGCGCAGAAATAGAAGTTTTGCACGAAAATTCAGGAAACTTATGTATTTCGTTTGGGACTCTTCCTAAACGAATTCTAGCCTAATTTGAACACTCTTTAGGGTTACCATAACCTATATAAAGGCTTGCTAAGTTCGTTTTCATAAGTAGAGAAGAGAAGAGAGAACAAAACAGAGGAGTTTTGGAGAGAAGAGTGATTGGAGAAGAAGGCGCTGCTGTGTGTTGCTGTGTTGCACGTTTCTACAGCAAGTGTGGACGAGAATGTGCTCATGAAGATGGTGATTCTTCCATAGATAAGTGTCTCTCTTTTTATGCTTTAAATTTCAATTTGTAAGGGATTGAGAGAGAGAGATTGTAGAGGGGAAGGGCTGTAGAAAAGTTCTCTACTTTAATTCTGTAGAACATCAAGTTGGTGCTTGGTGTTAGGGGTTTGGTGATCCTATCTGTTGGTGCAGATAAATTGTAAAGGGGGTAGGTGCTTCCTAGATAGTTGGTGCTATCTGAAACTTAAGGGTTGGTGCTCTTTGTCGTTGGTGCGACTAAATAGATTCAGACCTGTTCCGGATCGGTGTTCGGACAGTCTTTGAACCGTGGACGTAGCCTTTTGGTGAACCACGTTAAATCTGGTGTCCTTGTGTGATTTGATTTGCTTTTGTTGTTAAATTGGACCTATTTTTAAGGGATCACTGATTCCCCCCCCCCCCCCCTCTCAGTGATCACGATATCTAACAATACGTCCCGTCTATAATGGAGGAAAGCAGAAGATGAGGTATTTATCAACCAACATGACATGTGGGTCATTGGTTGCCGAAGCAATTGAAGCATCTAATTGAGATTCATCGATCGAAAGTTTAAGCATACAATACATTCATCACAATGGACGTGCATTTTCACTGGCTAGCATTGAAGATGATAATGATGTAAACAAAATGATGAAAGCATCGGGTCGGGATACAAATGGGATATACTTATATATTTCTAACAGTTCGAACAATGGACAGTGTAGAGGAGGAGAACAATCTAAGTATATTAACATGTTGTATTCTAAATTAAACACTTATCAAATATTAATCCAATCCCTTACTTGGATTTTGTTATATTGTTGATGCTATGTAGGTTTCAGAGGAATGACAAGCATCGATCTTTTCTTGGAAAATCGAGGCACGAGATAATGTTAAATTGCAAAGGAAAATAAGTGAACGATATGACAGCCGCTCTAGAGCTTCCTACAGTTGATCTCAAAGAAGATAATGTCATGCATTTTTCAACTATTCGAAACATTACAAGTCCACTGCATGACTTTGGTCAAGAAATTGATGTTGATAATATAGAGGATGGGGCAGACTATGGTGATGAGAATCATTCCGATGAGAAAAATTTCACCAGACAGATTCTAGTGGCTGTGATGGGCGCGGACATAGGGAACTTTGTCAGGGGTAATCCATATAATAATGCATGTGTTGATAATATAGAGGATGGGGCAGAGTATGGCGATGATAATCATTTTGATGAAAATAATTTAGAAGGACAAATTTCAATGATTGTGATGGGCTTGAACAGAAGAGGAGTTGCCAAGGCTAACCCAGTCAACAATGCATGTGTTGATAATACAGAGGATGGGGCAAAGTATGGTGATGAGAATAATTTCACCGGTGAAATTCCAGTGATTGTGATGGGCTCGGACAGAAGCAAATTCGCCAGGGCTAATCCATACAGAAGTGCATGTCCTTCAAGTGAACATTCAGGTGTTAATTTTGTCGACAACATGGTACTTGAACAATTGAATGCAGATTTTGGAAACAATTCAGCACCGGAAATGTGGATTGGCCGTGAATTCCCTGATCGTGACACATTCCGGAAGACTCTGGCTAAGTTTGCAATTTATGAAAATTTTACTCTAAAGCACTTGAGGACCAACGGTTACAAAGTGACAGCATGCTGTAAAGATCAAAGTTGTCCTTGGCGCATTCATGCCTCTATCGTGGAATCAGGACCACAATATAAAGTACGTACGTATAATCATGTCCATAGATGCTCGAAGCAATGATGAGGATGACACATAAACAAGCGTCAGCATTGCTAATTGCGGAGTTCATCATAGACAGAGTCCGACAAAATGCCAATTTGAAACCAAAAGATATCATGAACGACTACCAAATGGAGTTTGAGACAACTATTACCTATAGGAAGGCACATGTAGCAAAGGAGATAGCCCTGCGTGCAGTGCTAGGATCTTACGAGGAGTCCGTTCAAATGCTGCCTAGTTACTGTATTGAATTGCAGAGGACTAATCCAGGCACAGTAACAAATATAGACACCACATCTGAGGACCGTTTTAGAAGATTTTTTTGGACATTCGGAGTTTGTCTAAGGTCTCTCACTAATACTTGTAGACCAATGATTGTTGTAGATGGGACACATCTCCGAGGGAAGTATCCCGGTGTTTTGCTCATTGCTGTTACATAAGATGCCAATCATAAGCTCCTCCCCATCGCTTTTGCCTTTGCGGAAGTCGAGCGACGCGATAGTTAGGAGTGGTTCCTTGCAAACCTGCATATAGCACTGGGTGAGCCTAACAATTTGACTGTTGTGTCGGACCGCCAAAAAGGTCTTATTCATGCGCTCTTGAACACAATACGCTCCACAAAGCATTGTTATTGTTGCCGTCACATTGCCGAGAATATTAGGGTGGCTTTTAGTGATGCGGCTATTGTTATGAAATTTTGGCATGTCGCAAAAGCGAACAAACCGTTTGAGTATGATGCATATATGACTGATATACGGGCAGTCAGCCAAGAGGCTTTCACTTACATCGATGCAATTGGAAGGCAAAAATGGGCTAATGCATATGGAGATGGACGACGATATGACATGCTCACTAGTAACGCAACAAAATGCACAAATACCATCTTAAAGGATACGAGAGTCCTGCCTATTACAAAACAAGTCGAGGAAATACGGGCCAAGCTAATGGAATTTTACCAGAAGCGCCATCTTGAATCGCAAGCAGTTACAAGTCGTCTAACACCATATGCAGAGACAGTTTTGGAAAGAGAAACGGAAGAAGCTCGACGACTGCATGTTCGTGTGGCTGGTTTTAGGGGTGTATAAAAAATCCGTCGATCCGGAAATCCGATCCGATCCGATACGCGGATTTTTATCCGATTCGAAGGTAAACGGATTGGTCACGGATTGAAAATTTTGTAATCCGTTAGCAATGGATCGGTGGCGGATTTCACCCCCAATCCGTGGATTCAATCCGATCCGATCCGTTGGCATTAAATATAAATAAAAAATATATAAGAGGTATAAATATAAATTAAGATGTCTAAATTTAAAATAAGAAAAAAAAAATTTTAAGGGTCAAAATGTGATTTTTTATAATATATTTGATATTTTTATTTTAAAATTAGATTGAACGGATTAATCCGATCCGATCCGGTCCTCCACGGATCAGATCGAATTTTAACATCAACGGATTGGTGATGGATTCCAAATCCGTCAATCCGTTGGCAACGGATTGGTGATGGATTCGGCTCAATCCGCACCAATCCGATCCGTGTACACCCCTAGCTGGTTTGATTGAGTTTCAGGTACAATCTGCAGAGTACGTGGACGTCGTCGATCTTGAACGCAAGACTTGCATATGTCGAAAATGGGATATCTTGGGGATCCCGTGTGCTCATGCATTGGCTTCAATTAGAGTTAGAAACCATGATCCATATGAATTCTAAGAACACTGATACCTATCAAGTGTATATCATACGACGTATAATGAAGTGTTGCATGCTACCCGTGACAGTAAACAATGGGAGCACACATCTAATGAACGAGTTTTACCACCACGAGCTACTAAGCAACCAGGGCGACCAAAGAAAAATATGATTCGGACCGAGGATCGTGGCCGCCAACGGAGGGTAGTCACCTGTGGTAACTGTAAGGAGATGAGGCATAACCGACAAAGTTGTCGCAATCCACCCGTGCAAACTTGAAGAGGCAGCCATTCATATCTTGATATTTTGGGATGGCATTTTTGGAAGGAATTTTGGTTGGTTGGTGTTAATATGTGGTGTGTGAATGTCTTGCTAGATGCAGCCATCTGGATAGTGTACAGTCTACTGAAGTATTTTTTTGAAAAGGGGGATGCAGGGTGAATTGTTAATATGTGGTGTGTGAATGTCTTGCTAGATGCAGCCATCTGGACAGTGTACAGTCTACTGAAGCATTTTTTGGAAGGGGGATGTAGGGTGAATTGTTAATTAGTGGTGTGTGAATGTCTTGCTAGATGCAGCCATCTGGACAGTGTACAGTCTACTGAAGCATTTTTTGGAAGGGGGATGCAGGGTGTGATGTTAATTAGTGGTGTGTGAATATCTTGCTAGTTGCAACCATCTGGACAGTGTACAGTCTATTGAAGTATTTTTTGGAAGGGGTGCGATTGTGCTTGAAGTGGGACCGTCTCGACGGTGTACAGTCTACTGAACAACATTTTGGGTATGTTAGTAGATGTTGTTCAGACCTTGTACATCTTGCTGAAAAAACATTTTTTAGGAAGGTCAATATATGTTGTAAAGGGGTTATATATGTTGTTAACTTTTTTGTTATGATGATAATATATATAATGTTGTTTGCATTGTGGGTTATTTTTATTTTATTTTTTCCACTCGTCCTACATGAACTTATGTATTCGTAGAAGTCGCTATCGAAGGTTTAAATAGTCGATATCGACAAATATGTATGGTCGATATCGACTATTATAAATTGATTATTTTCTATAAAAATAGTCGATATTGACTATGACTGTATTTTTCAAGTTTCAGTTACATAGTCGATATCGACAATTACAAATAGAAAGAAAGTCGCTATCGACTATGACTGTATTTTTCAAGTTTCAGTTACATAGTCGATATCGACTATTACAACCTTGATTATTTGCCAGAAAGATAGTCGCTATCGACTATGACTGTATTTTTCAAGTTTTAGTTACATAGTTGATATCGACTATTACAACAATGATTATTTACCAGAAAGATAGTCGCTATCGACTATGATTGTATTTTTCAAGTTCCAGTTACATAGTCGATATCGACTATGTTTGACAGGGTTACATAGTCGATATCGACTATTGGTTAAGTGTTTTCACCATAATCACAATTACACTATGAGGACAACTGAATATGAATACATATATTCTTAGTGACAACTGAATATGAATCATCATGAACTCAAAGGCACATAACCTTGCATTCACCAAAATGAACAATTCCACAACTAATAATAAACCCATCAACATATATACATTCACAATAAATAACCTTTACAAGACACCAGTGATAACATATGTCAAAGACAACTTCCCAAAAAACCTTTACAAGTTCCCCAACCACACTGCATAAGAGTTGGGACGGTGGTGAAAACAATGCTCCGCGAATGCAACAGCGAATATTCCGCAGTCATTATCATTGTCTTGATGAGGAATGTCTTCCTTGATCAGTATAGGCCACAAAAATGGATCCGTCCAGCCAAAATGCATATACATTGCGTTCAACCACCCGATCTGCAACAATGTCAAAATGTGGGGACAACTGTTATCATGGGTAATGTCGAACACTTTGTTAATGAGTGTTCTTTAGGATCATAAACAATACTTACAAATTGCTCCACTTTACTCCATGTCAAATGTTCACCAGGCAAACTGTTGTAGAACTCCCACCTTCTTTCATCAATGTAGCTCACCACCAATGTGAAATGGTTCCTGTAGTGGAGCACAAACACCAGTGTATGTGCCTCTCGGGCTTCCCATACTCTATGGCCATGCTTGCCAAAGGCAGCTTCAACACTGGCAACAGATCCATCCTGCCACTAACTTTGCATACAGTAATGCCACCAAATTATGAATGTTTAACATATAAAGGACAATGCGTAATCGAGGTGTTATTAAAATTCAATGTAAAGTACAGTTCAGCAAAGACTTACAGATATGTTGAGGTCCACGACGAAAGCGGTTGGACATCCTGCTCTTAGGATCTCAAAGTAATAGTACATAAGATTGGTGTACAACCAAGTTCCCTCGTCAAGTGTATTCTTTAAATCGCTGCTGGAGACCATGGTACAAATGCTGGCTAGTTCAGACTCCCTACATGACATATATTTTATTAAGAGATAGCTCTAACATGTGTAGGTAATGAGTATGGGTACAGTTTGAAAAACAGTAAAGAAACTTCAACGCTTACTTTGTATTGTAATATTCCTTGAAACCCTGCACCAGAAATTGCTCCTGGTCATTTAATACATAGCCCGAATGCACCATAAAATGAGAGTAGTCGGAGAACTTTACGGGGACTTTACGCATACGGGGCAGGCGCTTGATTCTCCAAATCAAAGACATTACACTAGCCATCGGTGCGGCAATAACAAGTATCGAATCACTATGAACTGACACCAAAGTATCAAACAATGCCCTGGCTAGTGGGGGTGTGTCGAGCACCTCTTCAAATGGTGGTAAGTCGGTTGGGACTCCTTCGCTTGGAACGTCGTCGTCGCATTTTTTGCCCTTTCTCCCGTAAGTTTTCGCTTTTGGAATAAGTTTTCGCTTTTGGACTTTTAAGAGCACTTTTCTTGACTCTCGTGTGAGAGTGGACATTGTAGGGGGGACCAACATCAGTCTCGTCAACACTCTGAGGGGGAACAGTTTGGGATGGACCAGCATCAGTCTCGTGAACATTTAGAGGGGGAACGGTGGGGATGGATTAGCATCAGTCTCGGCAGCCATCTGAGGGGAAACCTTTTGAGATGGACCAGCATGAGTATCCCTAATGGAAAGAGATGGACTAATATGAGGGATTTCAGTTCTTGTCTGAAAGTAAATAGTACGGACAGAGTGAGATTGCATAAGAGTAAATTCAAAATGGGGATCTCGGCAGTTTACCTTCTCTACATCCTCAACGGATAGTGAGCTATTGACATCTTCCATGTTGAAAGTTTTTAAAATTCATCCCGAATGCTGCCTTGAAGGTCTTAAGTTTTTTTCGGATCGAGTCCGCCAGACTTGATATGCTTTTTTTTTCTCCTGTCTGTCCATTCACATGACCGCGCTAAACGAGCAACAAGTTGTTTAACCTGGATTCAGGTACAGAATTTATGTCATCCAAAAATAAAGCAGTATTACTACCTTATAAAAAGAAAACATTAATTCCTGTACTTTCAATACTTACACATTGCTGTGGGACACATGGGTAGGCATGCTTGCGCATGTGCTTCTGCCTCGTTAACCTCACTATGCCCAACCCTTCCTATGTGTTGGAGTGTGTTGGCAACATACCAGATGGAGTACTCTTCAGAATGTACAGACTGGGTGCACTCCTCCCCGCGTAATCTGAGTTGCCTTCTTACATCCCACAATGTTGCTATCTCTTCATCCATATTCAAGCTGTAATAAATTACAACCCTCTTTATACGTTCTCTTCTCACGTATGGCAAGCTGAAAAGGGGGGGGGGACCAGTTGCTTGAGCCCAAATTGCTTCATGACCCACCACGTGTTATGCCGCTCGACAATCCAGTACCACACTAGGACGGTCGATGACAAAAAAAGATTGCGATCCCCTTTGGGCATGCTCAATCAGAATTTCTTGCTATAGTTATTGTATGACTGCCAAGTGAACTACATACAGTCACATATAAGAAGACATTAGACATATGCAATGGGCAACCAAAGTAATAATTATGTAAAATATCTTGGAAAACACTAATATATTTATCCCATCAGCCGGCAAGGTGTTTAGTTGGTGCATTACTTCACTGACCGATGCGAGGGTTGGGTGTTCCCCCAACCTCCTTTGCCGTGTCTTGAAAAGTGGGAGTTGTATGTCCTTCTTCCAACTTCGATCTAGCAGAGGACACCGTCCAATAGCCAGTCGAGAGTAAGCCCATATCTGCGATGGAAAACATTAAGATACAGACGTTAGTTAGGTTTTAAATTATGCAACCTTTTGCAAGGTAAGTTTGAGGATTAATCACCTGTAGAAGCTGTAAAAGCCCCGTGGGTGTTTTGCAGGACTTACTGTCCTCCTCTTGTGAAATTTTCTTCCTTCCTTCATCCTCTTTCTTCTCCTCGCCCCACCAAGTTGCCTTTGCCAACATTCTATAAAGGTTTGCAAGACATGTTGGGGCCCATGCGTAAGGCTTGAATTCTTTAAACAACTCAAGCAGATAAGCAAGCCCCCTTGTACCAGAAGTCTGTGTGAATATTTGACTGGACACCAAAAAGAACAGATATGCCCGAGTGGCTCTAATCTCATCATCTTTGTGTTTCTTCCTTTTCTCATCCTGCAAGGCAGCAGGGATGAAGTTGTCTTCAAGCCACTTGAATTTTATCGTTATGCCAACATAGTCTTGCTTCTTCTATGGCGTGATCCCAAGCAACTCTTGACAAACTGGCTCTACAAATCTACCTGAGAAAGTCCGTCCGATTACGACCGGGCCATCGATTGGCAAGCTATAGATATAAGCAACGTCTTCAAGTGTTATAGTTGATTCTACGGATGGCAGATGGAATGAATTTATTTTTAGACGCCACTTCTCAATCAAAGCTGTTATCAAGGCGTGGTCTATGACCATACGATCTATGCCTGCCAAGTGGTGTAGACCCGTTTGCTGTACGTATCGCTTTTGATTATCTGAAAGCACCCATATATATTTATCGGGGTTTGTTGGGATACATCTCATGCGTCCGAATTCCTGGTAAGAACAATAACCATTGAACCCACTCCATGGACAATACAACAAAAATAAGATATTGAAATTATAAATAGAGAACATATTTATCTTTACGTTATACCTCTCCTTGACGAATTCCCTCCGAGATATGATTTGTTTGCTGGAAGAGGAGTACATTGGAACAATTGTTGTTGTTTTATTCATGAACCTGTAAAATATCAAATGTGTTAGTTGGCCAATTAGTATGGACAGTGGACAATCAAATAAGTTTTGTATATCATAAGTATGGGCCATGCATCCTAGGGTAGCAACTTGGGCAGTTTAGGCAAAATAATTTCCTAATAAGTAATAAAGCTCAGCCCAAAATGAGTATAGATAAGCCTGTGCTTGGTTACAGCTTGGATTACCAAGCCCAAGCCCGATTCTAAATTCATAATCTAAGCCCCTAGCTAAGTTGGTGATTACAAACAGACTCCCTCATAAATTCTCCGCTACTTTTATTTTAAAAAAAATGCATTTTTTACATCTAGTTGACGAGAAGGCCCCAAAAGATTTATTGCAAATGGAACATGTAATCCAAGAATACACACAAATACATACATATATATATTAGAATACTATAGATATGTAACTTTCAAATTCATTGCCTATGTCACTATGTGTGCTGCCACCAGCCCAGATTTTTAATCCAAACTCTCTGGTGCCCTATAGGATTAGGCAAAATTTGACACCCCACTCAATCATGTACTTATTTTTATGCACAAACAACTCCAAATTTGCGTTATAATAAGGTGATAAGATGGAGATGAGTCTCACAACTTTTTTCTCTGATAAGATGAATCTCTCGGTTACAACTCCAATCAATGTGGCCAAGAAAGTAGAATCTTGGGAGAAGCAGTTCCTTAGAAGAAAGGCCATAGAAACAGCTGATAGCTTGACCAAACTCACCCCACCCCACCCTATTCTCTTCAGGAGCCTGAATTTCAAAAAACCCAGTTTATAGTTGATCTATCTCATGATAATGTCACTTTGCGGGAAGCTTGGATGCATGAAGTCAGGGAAGAATGTTCTCAAATGAGTCAGGAGATAGCTAATAATATTTGTTATTTTGGTTGTATGTCTCTTTTTTGTATTCTTTGCTCTTATTAATAAAAGTCATCCCTTTTCAGAAAAAAAGAGGTTCTAGAAATACGAGGTTCTATATAATTTGCCAAGCAATTGTATCCCATCATGGATACACATAAATCTTTGTTTGATTGATAATACAATTGGGTTTTGAGTAAATGAGGAGGAAAAACATATAGCTAGTGTATTTTTTAGAGAAGTGATGTGTGGTTCCCATCAACTGTGATTGTGTCCAATTAGCACTTTCTTTAGGTGAGTCAACTGCACTTGCTACATTTGTCTTTAAAGAGAAAAAATCACTGAAAATAGAAAGCATGGATCCTATGCTTCACAAGTGCAAAATTTCATCCTCAAACCAAAGAGTGGGCTACTTTTACTTTGCTATTTGAAATCCGGTTGGTAAATTCCATTAAAATATTATCTTAATTCAAAACCCATTTACTATGATTCCATATAAACCCACAAAAAAACCCACAAATGGCAGCGCTCAACGTCAGTGCAGTTATTTCTAAATGGACAAACTAGAAAGTGTGAATAAGATTGCATTTTAATGAAAATACAGAGTTAGAAGGAGATTGCAAGGTCGCTCCCTTCCAAACGATCAAACCCATCAAAACCCAATAAATCCCACTGTAAATTTAGGGCACAAATACAACAACGAACACAAACATAGCTCCATGTGCGTCAAAGTGTGAATAATCTTTGAAAATTTGAGCGATTGATACTGTTGAGAAGAAGGAAGACTCCAAGGAGGATGAAAGGGAAAAGGGGAAAAGGAGACAGAGACAGTGCGGGTGAAAGTGGTTGGTGGCCTTATGTATGGCGCAGAGATAGTCTATATCGACTATAGCGCTAAATAACAAAAAAAAAAAAGGAAACGAGGATTTAGGGTCCAAGCTATTTGATATTTTTTATTGGAGCCAAATGTAATAATAGGCTGTTTAGGAGGGTTTTTACGGTTAAATCCCCATATATATATAAATAATGGGATTTAACGGCATAAACCCTCCTATACAGCCTATTGTTGTAATTAGCCCCAATAAAAAATATCAAACAGATTGGGCCCTGAATTAATCCACGTTTCTCTCACTCTCTCTATCTCTTTGTCTTTTAGCGCTATAGTCGATATCGACTATCCCTGCTACTAAAGACCGAAAACCCTCTCTCAAGAGGAATAGTCTTCGGGTTCCTCTCTCAAGAACTTGGTGGCGCATTCGACAGAGACGGAGGGGTAGGCCCTTCTCATGGAATCGTGGGTTTCGGTCCCGGACATGCAGTGGATCTCTTCCATGATTTCTAGGGTTTTGAGGATGGATTCGGAGATGGAGGTCTTGGAGAGGAGGAAGGAGATTCTTCGGAGGAGGATTGTTTTCTTGAGGAGGAGATCGGAGTTGATTGAAGGAGGAGTGAGATGAAAGTGCATGGAAAACAGTCGTCGATTGATTGGCGGAGAAGGAATTCGAGGATCCATGAGGAGATGTTGATATCTGTCACGCCCCCGGATTGAGGTCCCGCTAAACGAGGCCTTAATCCGGGGACGCGGCGCGACGGGCCGGAAAATTC